>JACDJE010000038.1:4569385-4752698 GCA_016647715.1 Pavo muticus
TTTTTTTTTTTTTTTTTTTACGATAATTTCTCACAATGCTCCTTACGCCTGAGCCCCTCCGCATTGCCTGCCCAGGGAGCCAAGGAAGGGTGAGGGCAGCCCATGACCAAGAAGCATTACTCCTGCCCCAGCATGACCCCACTGAAGCCTACAGGGAAGTGCCAACAGCGTTGTTCTACTACTTCCAGAAAGAAGAGAGCTGTCACATCACACTCCCACCCAATCGCCGTTCCCATCTCAGGTTTAGGAAGATGCTGCTCACGTTGGAAGAACACAAGTTCTGACCAGTAACATCTTTTGGGGAGAACAGGTGCTCCTCACGTTCCTCCCCAGCTCCTACTCACAGAAACCCCTTCAGCACCCACCAGTATTCAACCAGCTCCATTTTTGGTGCATGGCCTCAGCGATCGCTCTGCTGCTGGCACTCCTTCCACCAGCATCCTGCCCCAGCACACACAGTTTGCTCACTAACATGTATTACTCGGGTTGGAAGATAAATGAACCCGCCAGGAGATCTCATTAGGACACGTGTGTTTGCATATTGATCCTCCCAATGAAGTGTCTCAAACGGATACCTACTTCCATTCCCTTTGGTGTTTATATTTCTCATTTACAAATATTGTAATTATCATTTGCTGGGCGAATGTTTGCATCTTCCTAGGGCTGCTGGGAGACAAACTGATGGAGCAGGACATTGACCAAAAGGGCCAAGAGACAGCATGATACTACTTCAAATACACAATTTTATATTACACAGCAGTGACATTTTGAGGAATTTAGAGTGAAATTTTAAATACTTTTCATTTTTTACGTCATTTTCATGACTGTTAACACTTGCTAAATACAACACTTGAAAAGACTTCAGCGTCAAACCGCAGAGGAGGCATTATTTTAACAGATTAGTTCATGCTCTGCTCACTAAATGCAAGATGTGCTGCCAGCTGAAATAAGTGATGTTGAATATTTACTGGTTTAAAACTTGTAAAACGTTTTTGAAGCCCTCATGGTACTGCTGCTCACAGCCCTCATTTGAGAGTCAGCTAACCGGTGCTTGGTAAACTCATTTTCAGTTGAATAACTTACATTTAGGCCACCTAAACATGTTTGGGTTTTTTTTCCCCACATGACTTAATGCATTCGTAAATAGGAAAACAACACAAAACCGATCAGTGGCATTTCAATAGAGGATTTCTAGAAAGTTTTGTGCCTTTTTCCTGGAAAATATTTGTAAGTAAAAATGACTTTGAGGCATTTCCTCTATTTTCAGCACATGTAAAATATTGGGATTTGGAGGGTTCATGGCAACATTCACTCAAAACAAAGAGCTGCGTTTGAACTACGCCTAAGTGGAAAGATCCTACTGTGGATCTTACAATTGAAATGAAAGTGATTTGGGAACATAATTCCAGTTTGCACAGCCTAACAGGCAGCAATGCGCCATGTTTGCTTGGATTCCCCCTAAAAATCTCTTCTTCACGCCCAGATACCAAGAAGTGCTCTGACCTTCCGCCCTTGGTTTCTGACTGATGCCATGTTGGAAATCTGCCTGTAACATTTTAAGTTCAGTTACTTCTACAAATGCCTACACAGTGTACAGCACGACTTAGATTTTCATTCTTTTAAAGGGTGTATAATTAAGATAAAAGCCATTTAATCTCATCTGTTGTTTTGTTGCCATCTTGTCAAAAAGTTTTACCTAACCTACTCTGGAGCCTGGCTAGTTACATACCAACCCAACGATGTTGCACAGGATTTCCCATAGATTTTCTGCACATGTATCTTAACATCAGAGTTAAATTTCCTTTACTCCTATTAAAAAAAAAAGAACCATTTTCCAAATATTCACTTTCTGAACAATTTTCCAAATTGCCTTCATCTCAGGAATGCACATCTTAAAGAAGACAGAGAGCGATTGTGCCAAGAAAACACTGCACCTTTCTTATCAACCAAACCAGCACTCGGGGCTGGAACGTGAACATGGACTTGGGAGAATGTTAACTACTGAGCTTCACTAAGTTGTCTGTCTTATCTTTTTGTGTTCATCTCTGAAGATCAACACCAGCCACTTCCCATTTCCAAGCAGATTCTAGGGCTCTCAACTTTATTAAGAAAATGATTTCATTCTGGCTAAGATTTGAGTCTAATTAATGCCTTGCATTTTTAAACCGATCAACTAAATTTGAGCTGCATGCTATTCTTCAGAGACAGCTTAAAATATTAATTAATTAAAGAGTGCATTTTCCATTTAATTACATTAATACCATTTCAATAAATAAAATAGTTTTATGCTTCATCAAATCAAACAAACTTGAATGCAGATTTTCCTATTGATAGTTTCTCTGCTCTCATTGGTCCCTATGACTGCCTATTTTGAAACAGACAGGAGGTTTGGAGGTTCCCCTTGGTGAAATGCGGTCCAGCTCTCGAGGAAGGTGAGCTCAGCCCCCCAGGAGGGTGATACAACCTGCCGAAAGTGTTGCTCTGATAAGGCATCACTTGTAAAGACGATCGGGTATTTAAAAAATGGATACGTATGTAGAATAGAATCATAGAATCACTAAGGTTGGAAAAGACCCACAGGATCACCCAGCCCAACCATTCACCCATCACCAATGGTTCTCGCTAAACCATGTCCCTCAACACAACATCCAAACGTTCTTTGAACACCTCCAGCGTCGGTGACTCCACCACCTCTCTGGGCAGCCCATTCCAGTGCCTGACCACCCTTTCAGAGAAGTAGTATTTCCTAACGTCCAGCCTGAACCTTCCCTGGCGCAGCTTGAAGCCATTCCCTCTAGTCCTATCACTAGTCACATGAGAGAAGAGGCTGACCCCCAGCTCACTACAACCTCCCTTCAGGTAGTTATAGAGAGCAATAAGGTCTCCCCTGAGCCTCCTCTTCTCCAGACTGAACAATCCCAGCTCCTTCAGCCGCTCCTCATAAGACCTGTGCTCCAGACCCCTCACCAGCTTTGTTGCCCTTCTCTGAACATGCTCCAGGGCCTCGATGTCTTTCTAACGGTGAGGGGCCCAAAACTGGACACAGTACTCGAGGTGCAGCCTCACCTGTAAACAAACTAAGGTTTCCTTTTATTATACTTTTCCAAATAAATTAAAACAAATAAATGAGATCCCTCTGTACTCTTGTCTGAGATGCTTAGCTATCCACAAAGTATCACCAACTGGGTAGATGAACTGAGTTTTAGTATTCAATCTAATTAAAGCAGGCGTGGTTTAGATGTGCAACCTCTTCCTAGAGACAAACTGTAGGACAAGATGGAGGCAGTCTTGTTAGGAGCTATGTAAAAAAAATAGTGTCATTCTCCCTGATTCAGTAATAATTCTATCCTTCAAATATTTGAGTGGCAGCTGAAGGAAAATTAAATATTGGAGAAAAAGTTTCAGAATACCCAGGGAGTGGCAGCAGGTGTTTGGGAACACGTCCTTCATCTGTTGCAGAGCACTCTGAGCCCCTCTGTCACTCAGGGCCTGATCCTGCCAACCCCAACCTGAGAAATTCTTTATAGATCAACAGAACTAATGGGAATAACAACTGGAACACAACAGTAAATGTTTTCAGGGTCAGGCTTCGTATAAATCAATATTTCATAAAAATGCATGCAATACTGAAACCTTAATTGCGTTGTGATTAGGTTTACATCCAGAGCATATAAAAATATTAATTTAAGTTTTAGTATGAGAGATTAAATGCTGTTATTATGAAAGCCTGATTAAGAAGACCCTATAAAAGCGCCAACTCAAAACCTGTTTAGTGGTAAAACATGATGAGAAATGCGGGATTCTCTACCAGGATCTTGTTATAACCAAATGTGGCAGTCGCTGCAATGCTGAACTTCTTTTACACATCAGCACAGCATACGCCGAGAATTCAGAGAGCTGTTAGGTATCAGTTTTCTCTACTGTAACATAAGCAGATCAGTTTTGTTAGAGTGTTATTTTAATACTGTAGTGAAAAGGTTATTTATTCCCTCTTTCCTCAGAGGAAAACAAACTAGCGCTGTTTACATGTGAAAAAGAATTTTTGGAACAGTAGCCAGTGCTGCAAATCCAAATGAGATCTGAAATCAAGATGCTTTTTTTCTGCATTTGACACAAGTATTGCTCTTTTTATTTTATCTTCTAAGCCTCAGGACAAGCACAGATCATGTTAGAAATTTGTTATTCATTATACTGATGGTACATCACCTTCAACCTACCTGAACCTGACATTAGAACATATATTAGTTTTAAATTGTTTGAATTACAAGTTTAAAATAACTAAATGCTTTTCTAAATAAAGTCGGGTTTCAAAGTTCTTATATGCTTCATATACTCCAGTTGAGTTTCTTCTTCCATGGACATTCTGACTACAGAAAAAGACTGTCTTTGTGGAAAACACAGCAATGCTTCCAAGAAAACACATTCAGCTGGATTTTTAGTTGGTATATGACATTATTTTAACAACTGTCAGAGCACTGTTAGACAAAATCAATGCACCAGTAGGTATCCACTGTATTTAAGATTTCTGGCTGGTGCTGCTTTGGGGTCCCTGATCAGGGTCTTCTGCTTTCAGACGTGACACAGATAGAAATGGTGGAAGTCATACTGGTCCTGGAGCTGTGTTTCACTGGTGACTTGTCAGAGGTGCCAGAGACCTGATAAAATCTACTAATAATTTCACTACATCTGACAATGATCCCCTCTCCCCAGTTCCATATTCTAGAAGGCAATCTTTCCAGTGTTTTTTCTCTTTTCTCCTCTTACTGAAGTAAATGAGAAAATGCTCCCTGATTTCAATTGGTGTGTAGGCAGGTCCTTGGTCAGTACAATACGCAGGCATGTGCTACGTGCTGTTCCTGAATGTACAAAAACCTGACAAAAAGAGAAAGATCCTGAACCATGTAGGAAGACAGAGAGAATGGATAACTTTAAGAAAAACTCTTTTCCTTTCTGAGTCATACAAGCATTGAAGAGCATTGACAAATTTTTGCCTTTTCTGGCTATAGAAATGGAAAAATGACTACATCAGTTCATGTAACAAGCTATAAAACCTAGATAATTAATCACGTGTGGCAGCATGCTAAAATAAGTATATCACAAAATCATTTTAAAAATATGGGCATTAAATGTGTGCCTTCAGATTACACAGGGAGTCATAAAGATGGTGAACAAAGTACTTATCCTATGGTTTGCATTTTGCATGTAATGAGGCATGCACATACACATTCATTAGATTTTTTCAATTAATTTCAAAACAAAGCTCTGTAGATCTAAAATCCTACAAAGAGTAATAATAAAGTGCAGAGTTGCAGCTTTACTAACAGATGTGCGTCCATGCACCCTAAACACAGGTACGCTCACCGGGCTTTCATCTACACTTGATCACACAGCGTTTGAAGTGATCATCACTGAAGACTCATTGTTTTAAATGGAAGACTCGTACAACCAAAGAATGGCTTGGGTTGGAAGAGACCGTTAAGATCATCCAGTTCCAACCCCCCTGCTGTGGGCAGGGTTGCCCTCCTCTAGATCAGAGCCATCCAGGACCCCATCCAACCCGGATGGAAGAAGAGCAACAGTACTGACTTACACAAACAGGAGCTTAAACCACTTAAGCAGTGGTTTTAAAAGAAGCACTGAGGGCTACATCCATGTGCTCACCACTGCATTCCCGTAACTTCATCAGAATTTTCAGAAGGGCAAAGAACACACGAGCCATGTAAGAGCTTGGTGAGACAGACATCGACAGTGCAAAGCTAATTGCAGTGGGAACATCAGAGCTTCTGAAAAGATCTTCTGTTTATCACTTTCCTGTACAATATCTGCCCTAATAGATAAGGCATATGTATACAACAATAATTGAAGGAATTAAAGGCTGAGCATGAACTTACTTTTTAAGCTTAATATTTGAAATTGGATCAGCTGTAGTCCTCCTATTTACTACTAGAAGGCTGTATGACAGGAATATAATAAATTTTCTCATTTATGTGCTTGCGGTCTGCTTGTAGCTGGGTGGTTGATGGAACTCCAGCTGACTTCAGTGGGAACTCCATGCATGGGGTGATAGATTTCTCAGGCTTTTGAAAAGAAAAGATCTTGCCTCCTCCTCGCTACCCATTCTATACATGGTATCTTTGTTCAAAAAGCTTTCCAACAAATCCCAAAGATTTCTCTTAAATCAATATCAAATTCTAAATTGTCAATAACACTAATGATACTTTCAAATGCACAGCTTACGAAAATTTAAGAGTTCCTGCACAAGCTACATATGGAATTTAGTTTTCCATAATGAATTACACATTCTAAAACTCCTAATTTTTATGTATTACATTTCTGTACGAATTCAAAGAAATTCATGAGAAAGAGCACGTATGGAAAATCTTGCTCTGGCAGTCCTTCCAGCCTCCTTGATCCCATCCCTGTGCTCCTCAAAGCACTGTGGGGGTCTCAGAATGGACTTCAAGCACACCCAGGAAAAAGCTGCATGTTTGGTGCTTGGATCAGTCATTTCATGCATGAAAATATAACTCTCAATCAAACATCTCAAAGCCAGGATACGTGGGCCCCAACCAAAGCTCAGACCTTCTCATACTACCTAGCATTGCTTATGGGACAAAAGCACACTAAATCATAGAATCATATCATGGGATCACAGAATGGCTGGGGTTGGAAGGGACCTCAAGGATCATCAAGTTCCAACTCCCCTGCCAAAGGCAGGGTTACAAACTGCTAGAGCAAGTACTAGATCAGATTGCCCAGGACCCCATACAATCTGGCCTAAAATATCTCAGTGATGACAGTGAAAAAAAAAAAAAGAGATTATATCTTAAAGTATTCCATTGTCTTTAAAACATAAATGTGTTTTTTTTTTTTTTAAATTATAACCACGTGATTAATATAATTAATAGAGACATTCTGCAGTTCAGCCATTTGAGTAAATGGAGAAGAAGCAGCAGAGAAAGGCACATACAAAAGCACTGTTTAAAGTCTTCATTTTCCTAAGTTATTCTCTTTAGTTCTCTATGTTTAATCTTTTTTTCCTTTAACTAAGATAAGTCTTGCGACTGATTATTTTGCCTTCTATAAATATTTGACCCTGCATTTCTGGGAACTGCTTTGTATGCCCATGTCCTTGTTGTAACCCCACTAACCACGCTCCCTGTTGTATTCTTGTGCCTCCTACCCAATTTTCTTGCTTCCCAACACCCAAATCAAGTCCAAGAAACACAGAAAGCCCTTTAGATTCCCATTTGAGGGCTTAAGTGAGGAGCAACCAGTCTCTTGGCATCCTGCTGGTTCAAAAGAGCGCATAGCAAATACATAATTTCTTCTCATTTACATTCAATATAGTAATTACTCTACTGTTGATCACAATTAAAAAACAACTGAAACAAATATAAGCTCTGTAGAAAAGTTACCATAGAAACAACACAAGAGAATTCCCTTTAAAAATGTCAAGATTTCCCTCACATTTAAATATGGGTTCTCAGGAATTACTCACGCACCATTAAAAACTGCAGTGAGTCATTACCTTAAAAATAAATACATAAATACACCCTCTTTCATAGATGGAGGTTTTTTTTTTGTCTCAGCAAATATGTATTATAACACGACCTAACTTTTGATTTTATCTTGTTCCATTGTACATCCCTAGAGAAAAGCTGAACGCTGTCATCTCTCATTCAAACACCTGTTTGAGGAAGGGAAGGACAAAAATCAAGAGTGACAAAACACACAGAACACGAGAAGCACCAGCAAAAGCTACTCAGAGGGGAAGAATAATTTTGAATACATATGTACAGCGCAGTTGGCAAGATGAATGGAAAGAAAAACTTCTGAAATGAGACACTGCAAACATAATCCACACATAGGGAGAATCTTAATGTTGTATCTTAAAATAAGAAATTTTCAAATTGAGAAATTTCCTAATTTAAAGTAATTGAGGCTATGGTAATTCATTTTCTGTGCTGTATCAGTTAATTTCCATTTCTTTGTGCCAATCTGTAGCATAACATCAATCTCACATATTTACCTACTCCATCCTTTGGCTGCCCCCTCCATCCTTTGCCTCACTGGCAAAACCTCACAAATTTTGGTGGAGTAGAAGGTCCATCTGCATAAGACAATTTGATCATATGGAAGCAGAAGAAAATTAGCCAGTCAGAGTGGAAGGTGCTCCAAGTAATAACAATGCAAATTTGGAGAAAATTCAGAATTGGTCACAAAGAAAGCTGATAGTTTATTCATAAACTCTTGCATATGTAGAGAAGATAATATAAAGGCATTGTGCCTTTCCTTTGCATTATTGGCTCTGCTGTAGATAAATAGCATAGCTGAATGGAACCAGATTAACAATAATAAAGACAGTTTTCCCATTTTCTTTGCAGTAGAGCAAACCTGAAAATAAGGAAAAACAACAAAATTGAACTAATTTTTGTTCTGTGGGGTCTTACAGAAATGTTTTATTTCTTTCACTTTCTTGATGCAAGGAGTCTTAGAAATTCAATTCTGAATTTCTAGTTGCAGTTGTCTTCCCATTCCTGCTTAGTCCTACTTCCTCCTTTTTTTAATTCTTTTTTCTTTATTTTTCCCCGCTTCCCTCATTTTCCCTACAGTTTAATAAATGCCAAACAAAATTACTTTTCCTCTTTCCAATAGCATTTGAATTTGTCAAGGTGTTTCAAATTTTTCCCATATTGAAGAGAAATCTCAAAATATTTTATTAGAATGTTTTGCAACTTACTAACTTATATAATCACCATATCTTTATACTCACAATATGCCTCTAGCACTTGGCTGTCAGAATTGTCTTTTTCGTTGCTTCTTCAACTTAAGGACATGGAAAAAGAAGAATAAACCCAAGACTCATGATAAGGGGGAGTGGCATTAAACTAAAAGGGGGAGATTCAGGCTAGAAGCCAAAAGGAAACTCTTTACTCAGAGGGTGGTGAAGCACTGGCACTGCTGCCCAGAGAAGCTGTGGATGCTCCACCCCTGGAGGTGCTCAAGGCCAAGTTGGATGGAGCCCTGGGCAGCCAGACTTGGTGGGGGGCAAGCAGCCCACAGCAGGGGGTTGGNTTAACACATTTGGTATAGTAGGTGTTTAATGGAAGGTGTAGGCTAGAACTGCTGCTAGCTGGGAGGGTTTGTGCTGATTTGGGAGCTGCATCTCACAAGCTGGACCAATACATCCTCAGTGTGGGTTGGTGTCAGTGTACCTACTCCAGTTGAGGAGCACGACTGAAATCTGCTTTAACAGCAAATTCCCAGTGCCACCTTATCAGCCAAAGCCCCCATCCCCAAATTAAACAATGCAGTTTCTGGAAACAATATTCTCCTTTTCAAATTTAAGTCTTTTGGGGGGTGGGGGGGGAGGGGGAAGGTGTAAAATGGGGCATACATGGTGATCTCTGTCTTCAGACTGACGCTAGAAAAGCATTTTGCTCTACTTCCACACATTTTTGGACCCTGGGAAGGGAAAGTGGTAAGTACTCATAGAGTTCATGGTTTTCTCCTCATGATAATGTGGTATAATGCTTTGCAAATCATAACAATTCTCAGCTCCTGACCTTCTTATTTGTAAAATGGACAGAGCAGAATTTCTTTCCTTCACAAGGCTGTTGTTGAGTTCATTCAATTCATTAAAATTTATAAGATGCATTGAAGTTTTTAGCCAAAAGTTGCTGTATAAATTGCAAAGCTTCTCCATCAAATCTTCTAACATCTGTTTCCCTACACAGCTGAATACAAACCAGGATAAAAAAAAAAACCAACATCTTGTACATACAGGTTTTCTTGTACTACCATAATCATAATCTACCTTTTTCTCTATTTTCCAAGCTGAAAAATTATAGATACTCACAAGTGTTTTTTAATAAGATGCAACTTCCCTTTACGACCACCAAAGGGACATGCCTCTAGATTGTGTGGGTATCTAGCAAACAATACCATGAACTCACTGTCTGTGGGGTCAGCTTTCTGAGCTCACTGCAAGACTTTGACACAATGCCTCTAACAAGAAGTTGAGAACCGGACTGCGTATTGAAAAAAAACATAATTAAGTTAAACAAGACATGCACGTATTTTTACTCTGGCTTAAAAATTAGGAAAACAGGCACACTGCAGTTAATGTAAATATTACAGCTGATAGACAGATGTTCAGACAGATTCCCATAGCAAGTGCCATAAAGTAGGAATAAATAAAGGTGGCTTTGTGAGAAATGCCAATGCCAAGAACAGAATGATAATGGGCAAAGAGGAAATCTTTCTTTTTTTTTTTTTTNACCCAATTTTCTTGCTTCCCAACACCCAAATCAAGTCCAAGAAACACAGAAAGCCCTTTAGATTCCCATTTGAGGGCTTAAGTGAGGAGCAACCAGTCTCTTGGCATCCTGCTGGTTCAAAAGAGCGCATAGCAAATACATAATTTCTTCTCATTTACATTCAATATAGTAATTACTCTACTGTTGATCACAATTAAAAAACAACTGAAACAAATATAAGCTCTGTAGAAAAGTTACCATAGAAACAACACAAGAGAATTCCCTTTAAAAATGTCAAGATTTCCCTCACATTTAAATATGGGTTCTCAGGAATTACTCACGCACCATTAAAAACTGCAGTGAGTCATTACCTTAAAAATAAATACATAAATACACCCTCTTTCATAGATGGAGGTTTTTTTTTTGTCTCAGCAAATATGTATTATAACACGACCTAACTTTTGATTTTATCTTGTTCCATTGTACATCCCTAGAGAAAAGCTGAACGCTGTCATCTCTCATTCAAACACCTGTTTGAGGAAGGGAAGGACAAAAATCAAGAGTGACAAAACACACAGAACACGAGAAGCACCAGCAAAAGCTACTCAGAGGGGAAGAATAATTTTGAATACATATGTACAGCACAGTTGACAAGATGAATGGAAAGAAAAACTTCTGAAATGAGACACTGCAAACATAATCCACACATAGGGAGAATCTTAATGTTGTATCTTAAAATAAGAAATTTTCAAATTGAGAAATTTCCTAATTTAAAGTAATTGAGGCTATGGTAATTCATTTTCTGTGCTGTATCAGTTAATTTCCATTTCTTTGTGCCAATCTGTAGCATAACATCAATCTCACATATTTACCTACTCCATCCTTTGGCTGCCCCCTCCATCCTTTGCCTCACAGGCAAAACCTCACAAATTTTGGTGGAGTAGAAGGTCCATCTGCATAAGACAATTTGATCATATGGAAGCAGAAGAAAATTAGCCAGTCAGAGTGGAAGGTGCTCCAAGTAATAACAATGCAAATTTGGAGAAAATTCAGAATTGGTCACAAAGAAAGCTGATAGTTTATTCATAAACTCTTGCATATGTAGAGAAGATAATATAAAGGCATTGTGCCTTTCCTTTGCATTATTGGCTCTGCTGTAGATAAATAGCATAGCTGAATGGAACCAGATTAACAATAATAAAGACAGTTTTCCCATTTTCTTTGCAGTAGAGCAAACCTGAAAATAAGGAAAAACAACAAAATTGAACTAATTTTTGTTCTGTGGGGTCTTACAGAAATGTTTTATTTCTTTCACTTTCTTGATGCAAGGAGTCTTAGAAATTCAATTCTGAATTTCTAGTTGCAGTTGTCTTCCCATTCCTGCTTAGTCCTACTTCCTCCTTTTTTTAATTCTTTTTTCTTTATTTTTCCCCGCTTCCCTCATTTTCCCTACAGTTTAATAAATGCCAAACAAAATTACTTTTCCTCTTTCCAATAGCATTTGAATTTGTCAAGGTGTTTCAAATTTTTCCCATATTGAAGAGAAATCTCAAAATATTTTATTAGAATGTTTTGCAACTTACTAACTTATATAATCACCATATCTTTATAATCACAATATGCCTCTAGCACTTGGCTGTCAGAATTGTCTTTTTCGTTGCTTCTTCAACTTAAGGACATGGAAAAAGAAGAATAAACCCAAGACTCATGATAAGGGGGAGTGGCATTAAACTAAAAGGGGGAGATTCAGGCTAGAAGCCAAAAGGAAACTCTTTACTCAGAGGGTGGTGAAGCACTGGCACTGCTGCCCAGAGAAGCTGTGGATGCTCCACCCCTGGAGGTGCTCAAGGCCAAGTTGGATGGAGCCCTGGGCAGCCAGACTTGGTGGGGGGCAAGCAGCCCACAGCAGGGGGTTGGAACTGGATGACCTTTAAGGTCTCTTCCAACCTAAGCCATTCTAAGATTCTGAGATTGAAACTGAGATTGAGTGAAGATAAGAGAGACGTGGAATCAGGACAGACATCTGTAGGGCTGAAGACACCAACAGAAAAATATGTTTTAGAAGTGGCAACAACTTTTAAATTGTTTTAGATTTTTTAGATTTCTATATTTCTTGCCAGCATTTGTATAAGCATTTGTAACATCTTTCCTCCTCAAATCAGGAAGGGTTACAGTATAGCTGTAACCGAGGAATCTTTGATATCGTGCTTCTGATTTAATTTCTATAAATAAAGAACACATTTTGGAAATACGTAGGTATTATTTTTCACCAGCGCCATACATGACTGGTTTCATGAAGAGTCACATGCCCACATTGGGCCCAGATTGTGCCCCAGCAATACCAATAGAAGGCTTTGCTCAATAGGCAACTAGCAAGGGGCAGAAAGGTCCAGTTCCCAGCAAAGAGTGCAGGGAACTGCCTGGAAGGAAAGCTGGAGGTATGAAACAGCCATATAATGGCAAGATTTCAACTGGAAGTCAATTTAAAATGTTTGATATTTATGTTTATATTTGGTGCCACACAAGAATTTTCACATATAATTAGATCACTTTGTTTTAAAACAGAGCTGTTCAACTTTGAATCAGCAAAATACAGTCGCTGGTTCATGGACTCAATGCCATAAAAACACATGGCCCCCACGAGAACAAGACCTTGTGCCTGGATATCAAGGTTAGTTGATTACCAATCTGAAGTAACCTAATGGTGAGCTCTCTGCTGACTGTATAGATGAGCATGGGTTACTTAGGGGTGAAATGCAAGACTTGGTAAAGGGAGGTGCTTGTTTCTTCAGCACGCCTCCTAACCTAGTTTCTTTAGCAGTAGGTATTTACTCTCTCTTTCTTTGGGGAGAATTTCTCCATGTTCACCTCTTCAGCTCTCTGCTGTTAGATGTGCAAAAAAAAAAGAAAAAAAGAAAAAAGATGTAAATAGAGACCAACAAAAAGGCCCAAGGCTCAGCCCTGAAAATCTGAGTTTTTTTCCCATAGCTTTGTCATGTAGGAGTAACACAACCTGACAAAAATCTCTGTGCCACTTCTTTGGTCTTCTCTTTAAAACACAAGTCACCGGAGCTCTGACAGTTTACACTGGGGAAGATCTGTCCTCATCTATTTTTATTCACATGTATGAATCACACTTCCATACACCACAGCTAGAAATAAAACCATAGTCCACCTCAAAGCTTGAAATTATTTAAGGCTTAATTAAGAGAATGATAGAACAGATCTGAAATGTAAGATGCAGTCAGTGGGTAAATCACTGTAGACACAAGCTCATGTATCTGCTGTATACCTCAATCTGGTATTTTTATGCAGAACAAATTTCCCACTCGTTTTTCCCCCTAGACATAACATAGAGTAGTGTAATAACTATGATTAACATTAAATGAAAATTAAACAATTCTGAAATTGCAGGGTTTGGAAACATGACGATCATATGTATGACAAGGAAAAATGATATATCTACAACAGCTTTTCTTGTATGTGGATGACAGTTGGATCTTGGCCCACCCCAATCATGTTGTGATACTCTGCAGTGTTAAAACAACTGCAGGGCTGGCTCAGGCAGGTCCCTAAGCACCTTCCTGCACGAAGGAAGCAGAAAAGCAGCTGCATATTGATTCCTTCCGGCCTCTGTAGAAAGACCACTCCTTCTGGGTGGAAGCATGATATGGGTACATTAACACTCATGAAGAACACCATGCTTCTTTTTGGAGAGCCCCTTTTCACTTGTAATTAGGGTGATGCTGGATGAGTGGTCCCTTGAAAGGGGATGTGTTTCAGAAAGAGGACCAAACTCGCCTTCTGTCTTATCCATGTTCGATGATCTATGAATCCTGCATGCTCTTCATAAGCATTCATCTTCATGGAAATGAGCAATGGGATAAGGCCCCAAATTACTTCTCATCCCAGCCACTGCAGTTGGCACTTTTGTCAATGGGACTCCTGGCTGATATGGGTCTGTTTTATAGGAAAGCTCCCTGTTGCACTACACTGCCTGTAATAAATGCATGGTGGGGCTACAATGCAGCAGATTATCCAGTTGCCTTGATAGCTCTTTGGTTCTGCATCCCAGTTTTCTTATGCTGATGAAGCAATAGAGGGTACATACTTAGAATAAGCTGCACCTCATTGCACTAATATCAGACCAGCTTCTAATTTCTCTTTGCAGTGCCCATTCTGTCTCACCATTAATATCACTTTTGAAAAAATCTCTCCATACCACTTTGGATTTTAAAAGGCAATTCATCTGCCTGAAGGCTAATGAGAAGAAAAGCAAACAAACAAGCCACAAAGATCATTATTTACTCTTAACCTGTGTTCTTTCTGTGGGTTTCCCACTGAATTCTGACCTGTTTCTACAAATAACAGATTTTAAGGAGAAGATTAAGGATCTGAAACTAAGAAGGTTCTGTTGCTTTACACCCCATTACAACATTGCATGAATAGAACCTAAAGTTTGGCTTTAGTCCTGGTTGTGTAACTGTTGGTGATGATGATATAAGGAGGGGAAGATACATTCTGAAGAGTGTAAGTATTAACAAAGTACAGTTCTGATTGCAATTTCACTAACGTATTTAAAAAAAAAATAGAACTGAAAAAGAAACAACAAAACAACCTCTACATTTGCCAGAAAGGTGGCTCTCATTGCAATCAAGAGCTAGAGAACAAACGCGCTGTAAATTGCTTTCAAGTCACTGAGAAAGGAAATAAATCCAAAGTCCTTCTATAGAGCAGAAGAAATCAGGCAACTGTACCATTTCACAGTTACAGTGCATGGTATAGGGCTACAATTACGAATAATCATTTTCAAGGGTGAACTCCTGTCTGAGTGATCGTGTCCCTCGGCTGCACGCCAGGGAAACGTGACAGCACCAGCACAGCAGCAGCCTACCTCCCCTGCTCCAGTAGCTGCTGCTAATTGCTAGGGTGTAATGCCATGCGCTGTCAGCCCCATTCCTTTCCCCTTTCCCATGCAGTATCAGGCTGAAGTCCCAACTTGCAGGGGCTCACACATTAGATTTTAAGGTGGCATTGAACACAGGAGACAGCAGATAAAAAAGTAAGCCCACATCACAGGGCCTACCTCTCCATTCCTGCACACCCCATGGTACCTGGAGCAGAGAAGCAAAGAATTGCCTCCACACTGTCCTCCATGCCTCTGAAGGAAGCTCCTGACCTGTGCTAAGATCTAGAATTAACTTTTTGTTGCATGTAAAGGCTTATGCATTGGAAAACTCTGTGTAGGGGTGGAGTGAGGGAGCTTGGGCCTGGTCGGTAGCCAGCATGGACCTCAGCATATCTCTGAGGTCTAACACACAGAAGCGGCCATGTCTGAGAAGCAGAGACCTTCACCGCATCACTGCGGGAGTATTGCACAGCAATGGGGCAGGTGGGCCAGTTGGGTTTCCTCACAGAGAGACCTTGTGGGGATAACACAAACCAGCACAGACATTTCAGCCAGCCAAGTTAACAAAAGTTCCTATTCTCTTACAAATGCATGGATTCAGAGCATATGCTGTGTGTCACTGCCCCTGGAGGTGCTCAAGAAACATGCAGACATGGCACTCAGGGACATGGTTTAGTGGGCAATATTGGTGGTAGGTGGACTTCATAATCTTAGAGGTCTTTTCCAGTCTTAATGATACTATGACTCCATGAAAGCAAAGTGGTGGCAGCTGGACTGCCAATTGGCTATAGACACTTTTCAGGCTCCTAAATCCTGAATTTAGCCCCAGTTCCAGGGCAGTAGCTGCTGGCATTACATATTTTTCCTTAGATTGTCAGCTCTCAAGCTCCCAAGAGCAGGGAGAACACATTCCTCATTTACAGAACTGCTGGATTATTTATCATTGAAGCAAATCAAGCACTCTTACTGATAAATTAATTTAAAATATTAATATGAATCTATTTGTCAGCAAAACTCCAAATGGTTACAAAGTATGTGTGGTGCAGCAGATGTTACTTACAGGAGCACCAAAGTATACCTTAACATCTCTATTGTTGAAATTCAGCTATGAACTCCATGACTAAGATGTGATAGTAACACCTCTTCAGCAGCTTGCTGCTTTTCTTTATTAAAAAGAATCCTAGTAGAGTAATTTTTCTTGTTACAGATCACTTTTTACCCCTTACAGTAGAAAATTAGCTCACGCTAATTTCTATATATCAGACCATTATTATTACTACTTTTTTAATGATCAGATCTGAACAACGTATCCTGTCAGAATGATTTATGCATCTCATTTCAATAAGAATAGGACTCAATTTGATTTTAAGGGAAATATAAGATTTTTTTTGCTTTTTTGTTTCTTTAAACAGCTGAAGTAAAAGAGGATTACAGAGACCTCTGGAAAAATAAAAGATGCAAATTTCTTACATTTATTTCCTTACATTTGCCTGATAAGATTGTCAGCACAACAACAAGAGCTTTATTTTAAAGCCTGGAGGATTTTTTTTTTTTTTTTTTTTTTTTNTTTTTTTTTTTTTTTTTTTTTTTAACACATTTGGTATAGTAGGTGTTTAATGGAAGGTGTAGGCTAGAACTGCTGCTAGCTGGGAGGGTTTGTGCTGATTTGGGAGCTGCATCTCACAAGCTGGACCAATACATCCTCAGTGTGGGTTGGTGTCAGTGTACCTACTCCAGTTGAGGAGCACGACTGAAATCTGCTTTAACAGCAAATTCCCAGTGCCACCTTATCAGCCAAAGCCCCCATCCCCAAATTAAACAATGCAGTTTCTGGAAACAATATTCTCCTTTTCAAATTTAAGTCTTTTGGGGGGTGGGGGGGGAGGGGGAAGGTGTAAAATGGGGCATACATGGTGATCTCTGTCTTCAGACTGACGCTAGAAAAGCATTTTGCTCTACTTCCACACATTTTTGGACCCTGGGAAGGGAAAGTGGTAAGTACTCATAGAGTTCATGGTTTTCTCCTCATGATAATGTGGTATAATGCTTTGCAAATCATAACAATTCTCAGCTCCTGACCTTCTTATTTGTAAAATGGACAGAGCAGAATTTCTTTCCTTCACAAGGCTGTTGTTGAGTTCATTCAATTCATTAAAATTTATAAGATGCATTGAAGTTTTTAGCCAAAAGTTGCTGTATAAATTGCAAAGCTTCTCCATCAAATCTTCTAACATCTGTTTCCCTACACAGCTGAATACAAACCAGGATAAAAAAAAAACCCAACATCTTGTACATACAGGTTTTCTTGTACTACCATAATCATAATCTACCTTTTTCTCTATTTTCCAAGCTGAAAAATTATAGATACTCACAAGTGTTTTTTAATAAGATGCAACTTCCCTTTACGACCACCAAAGGGACATGCCTCTAGATTGTGTGGGTATCTAGCAAACAATACCATGAACTCACTGTCTGTGGGGTCAGCTTTCTGAGCTCACTGCAAGACTTTGACACAATGCCTCTAACAAGAAGTTGAGAACCGGACTGCGTATTGAAAAAAAACATAATTAAGTTAAACAAGACATGCACGTATTTTTACTCTGGCTTAAAAATTAGGAAAACAGGCACACTGCAGTTAATGTAAATATTACAGCTGATAGACAGATGTTCAGACAGATTCCCATAGCAAGTGCCATAAAGTAGGAATAAATAAAGGTGGCTTTGTGAGAAATGCCAATGCCAAGAACAGAATGATAATGGGCAAAGAGGAAATCTTTCTTTTTTTTTTTTTTTTAAATCTAACTGGACTTAAGAATGAGTTCACTCATATCATTGTAGTGCAACCCTGCAATTTTGTGATCTTCCTGATACAGCTATGGACAGGAGAAGTCAGACAACCGAGCTCACCTCCACCCATAAAGCATAAGATACAAAATATCTGTACTTTAATGAGGTGTCCAATAAGAGATACATAGTTTCATTCAACAGCAGCAACAGCCTCTTGTTTCAATGCAGACTTGGAGAGAAAGAGGAAAAAATAAAGAAAAAAATAGGTGAATAACTGAAAAATAAATTTGTAACTGCAGGCTGGCCAGAGGAATGGACTGCTTGCCATGCCTGGGAAGACTTGGTATGTAATAAGACTCTGACATTCTAGTAACATGAAAACACCACCTCCAAATGGAGGAAACGTTGCATACAGTCAGTAGCAAATTTATATGGAAGCCAGAACTCCCAGGCTCTATTTCTAGGTTTTGACTTGTCCCGGGCATGCAGTTTAACTTCTCTATGGAAGATACTCCATAAACACCAGAGGGATTCATAAATGCAAGTCTCATTAATTTTAATTAGATTTGTGCAACTCCACCCCTTGGGTCCTTCAAAAATCTCCCTTCCTGTGTTTTTTAAGTTAACTCCCTTGTTAAGTAGGGATAATAATTACAACTGATCAACCTGTTTAAATAATACCATTATAATATCACTATTATCTTCATAGATTATATTCAGCACTGAAATAAATGCATCATAATAAATAATGCACAAGTTTAACATCTGTTCTGGTTAGTAAATAATTCACAAGTCAATAATTAATTTTCTAGCTGTTCATTTATAATTCATAAATATTTGCCAAATACTCAGAATCCGATTTTTTTTTATCAGAACTATTATGTGAACTTCTTCTTTTAATTATTATATATTCACTATTTATGTCATTCAGTTTGTCATCTAATTAACACAGTATTATTTCCTTTATTGTGAATGAATGAAGTTTCTCAGATGTTTGGGGAAAAGTCACTGTTAACAGTGAATAATGAATATTCACTGTATGAATTTTGTTGCCCAAGAAAAGTTACAGTGCTTTGAGGATCCACTATTATTTGTGGAGTCAGCCTCAGTGCATTTATTCATGGTACTCACGCTTGGACTATTTGACTTTACCCACTTGCTTGCCTACCTCCAACTTTTAGATTAGTCAGTTCTCCAGTTGCTTACTCCTATTAATGAGTACTTTCATGATGATTTGAGATTTGAATATAAAAATCTGATTGGGAATTTTTAAAACAATGCCATCATCTACAGAAAAAAATACACTTTTATTGTATTAATTCAATCATTCTCAAGACCTTAAATGCCATCTATAAACCAGTCACAGTATAAAGTGTGATAAAGGTATCTTTGACACATCAGGCCAGGGCTATCAAACAAATAAACAAAACAACAAGAACCAACCAACCAACAGACCTCAAAGACCCCATTGCTTTTTATTATGCAAAAATGCATTGCCAAATATTGTAAATAACCATTACCATCAGCAGACTCCATGATCCTTACGGGTTCCTTCCAACTTGGGATATTCTATGATTCTATGTTAATGGAGCTTAGCAGCAAAGAATCAAAGACTTGGATTATCCAACCTGAAGCACCTTCCTTGGCCATCTGAATTTAGTGATTAGCCCCAGTAGGCTGCTGGGGCTACAGAATGAAGGGAGTCTGCTCTAGAAGGCAGTTCTGGCTGTGGGATGGAATGCTTTGTGGAGATGCACCTTACCCTTCCTCCACTGACTGCACACAGGGCCAGAGCAGCTCTGCTCTTTCATCACTTTCATCACAAACCCTTAACTGCTGGCTGAAGATGTTACTGTTGTTTCCAAACCAGGACAGCTAAATATTCACTTGCCACTTTTCTACTTAAAAGAGATCTCTGTATTCACCAAGTGTTCCTGATTAAGCCTCTGAAATAGTCTAGAATAAAAATGTTCGTCAGATTCTCCAGAGGACTCAAAATATGGAACTAATTTACATCTGGACTGAAATACTATTTCAGAACATCCTGAGTGAAGATGCATGCAAACTCCTGCTCGTGCAGGTGCACGGGTGATGATACAGGGGTTAAAAAAGGGACTGGAAGACAGACTCAGAGCATAGTCTTCTGTCTGCAGCACTGATGGCTGTACTTCTTTCGTTAATTAGACCTTGTTCACATTAATCATGCACGCAGCCCCTCTCAATGCAAAGGGACTACTGCTGGGGACAAAAATAAAATGCAAGTTTAAGTGCTGCAGGTGGTTAGACTGTTGATAACTAGAGCCAGAACCTTTCATACAGCAACTCGAGTGGGGAGAGGCTCTCTCCTACCCAGCATTTCCATACCTATTACTTCACCAGAACCATTAGGATTGTTATATAGTGAATATCCCTGAAACAGCAAAGTATCATTATAATGGATTTTTTGTTAAGAGTTCATAGCATCCATAAGCCTATTCACACAGCAATGTGCAGCTATAAAGCTTTGAAGAGTGGGGTTTAGAGAGTGGAAAAGTAGCACAAAGGTAATTCAATAAGATGTTGGTCTCACAAACAGTATCAAAAGACTAACTTTTACATAGAATGTGACATTTACTTTTAAAGCTAAGGAGATTTTTCTTGTTCATATTACTTTCATTAGGAGGCTACACTTGTTATGGATTTTCTTCCACTTAGGCACAGATGAATGAGACAAAAAGCCAGATATTTAAAACATTAATATAATGGCCTGACACGCTGTAAATAAAGCTTTGTCGATTATCCATTTGCTTTAAAAGTCTCCTTTGTTAAAACACCATTTTTAGGTCATCTCTGAGGTTTAAACCAAAATAGCTGTAACAGGTACAAGCCCTTGAATATAAGCATCACCTACAGATGCAGAAAGCAGATGGCAGGTGTGTTCTTTGTACCACGCTGTGAGGGTCTTTGCACCTTTTCAAAGGGATTTGGTGCAGCCTAGGATAGGGCCTTCACCGTTACTAATGATAGAATAAATTAAATTGACTTTGGAACAGACTAAATGGTCAGGGCAATCCCAGTATTGAGGCTGCTAAAGACACCACTGCCTGTTAATTTATACTGGTCTACTCTTCTGTATACTTGTTTGGCAATTGACACATGCAGGTTTGATTCCCCTCTCAGCCTGAGAAGAGGTTGAAAGAAGAAGAAAAGCACAACAGAGTTTGCCTGCAGCTCTGGTGGCACGTGTCCCCTTGAAGATCACACATCTAAGTTCTGTATAACTTATTTTGTGCTCATTTAGAATACAAATAAGGCTTTGAAAAATTTCTTTTCATCTCCTCTCTAACTCTAGAGGTCTCAAAAAACCATAAGCTGTCAGATTATCAGAAAAGATAACCACTCTTTTCATAGCCTTGTAAAGAGTTGCTGTTGGATCTGGCCCAATCCTAGCAGTGCTGGGAAGGTGGATGATGAAATCTGCTGGAATCCACAAATCAGCAATGCCTCTGCCTGTTATGTAGATTCCTGCTCTCACAAATACTTAAAGTGAAATTGGGTTTTATAGGCAGGAAGTCTCCATGCTTCACTGAGGACAGAATCCTATGATGAAGCCTTTCTAGCCTGACAAATATCTAATTCCTCCATGCGCAATGCAACCTGAATAGGACAGCTTGAAAGAATATGCCTGAGAATGCTCTGATAGGGTGAAAATCTCCAGGAGATGGGGCATGTCATATTATTCCCTAAGCAAGGAAAGAAAGAATGAGTGGAAATTGGCCACCTATAGGAGAGAAAACAGTGGGCATGGTTGTTGTCTCTAAGTGCTGTTTTCTTTTCTTTCTTTAAAACTAATAGGTAAAAAGCTACTAGTAGAAGAAAGCTTGGGTTTTTAATTCCCAACCAGCTGATTCTTTTTCTATTTTCTGAGAGGCACGTGATTTAATGTTTTTTTGTACTCCTTAAGCAGCTCCCTACTCATCATGCCAATTTAATGGAGAATTGCACGTGTAAGCCCTCCTACTCACTGAATGGGTAAGTAGTATACTGAATTCTTCAAAGACAGTGGATGCCCAGAAGCACAGGTGCTGAAAGTGTTGGGATGGGAGGCTTATGCCCTTTTATAGGATTAGCCTTAACTGACCTCTCCGTGTCAGAGAAACACCATGAATCAGCCATATGAGTACTGTGCTACTGCCATAAGTGAAGGACTATTTTTCCATTTCCTTTGGAAACTCCCTGTTAAGAGCAACAGGTTTGTTTAATAAACCAGTTTGTATAACAGTGAGGTTTTTAACAAACAGTAAGTAGAAGGAAGTTATTATCAGAAGTAGCCTTTATGAATCATGTCCCTATTACTGTAACCATACCGGTGAGGTAAGGCTAAAACAGGATACATCTCATTAAATTCACGTTGTATCTAAAGGAGTAATCTAAGTCACAACAGGTAATCTACTCCAAGGATGAAAGTACGATGACTTCACATTTGGAAAGAATTCATAAATTCTGAAAAAATACAAACATTGATAAAGATGCTTATTTCAGGCAAAAGTGAGATAGATCAGATCTAGGCAAGCTGGTGACAGAAGCAGAAGAATTCATCACAGTTTGACCAAACTCTTCCTCTAATTTCAGAAAAAATGCACGATTAGAAATGAGAGTAAGTCAGCATCTCACCACCTGATGTACCTTCTGCACACAAGTTACATCAGCATGCAGATTCCCAAAATAGCAATTCACAAAGATGCAGCAGACTTATCCAAGACTTTATGAGTGTCAAGAACTTTTACACAACATGTTATTGGAAATAATTTCACACACAATGTCAAGTTCATCCTAAGCATATTTGGTGGCAAGAGTTCCTTAGAAGTTATAAGGCTAGAGAAGTCTAAGGGAAAGGAAGCTTAGCACATCATTTGTGCAAAGAGACTAGCATTTTCTTCTTCTAAAGTTACGACATTCTGCCTTTGGATGATTTTCTTGGGAAGTACAATAGACCAATGTCAGGAGGGGAGGAGAAAAAGAGAGACTGTACAATACTTTCTATTATATGCCTCACATGGTATCCACTGGTTCAGTAGACATAAACAGCTTTAAAGTTCAAGGCTAATTCAAATTGGATTTTAGAAACACAATCTTAAAACACTTGCACAAATTAAGGGATTATACTCTTACCGTATCCTTAGAAAAGCTTTTGAAAAAAATACAGTAGTTCAGATTTTAAATTGGGTCTTCAAAACCCTGTTGTCTGTAGCTGTGTCATCTGCTTGGTTGCCTATTGTCAAAAGGTAAAATGTCTTATAGAGAGAAGGATTTGCATAAATTGCTATCACCTGCTGGCCATCCCAGGTTAATGAAAATGGGGGAAAAAAACACACAAAACACACACAAAGCCCTTGAGCCTCATTTTTCTTGACTGTTTCTGTGCCAACACAGATGAGCAAACCAGTACTGTGGCTATCTTCTTAACTTGCAGATCACACCTAACTTGGGCCTAGTCTTGTCCTTTGCTGTCACTGAAATCTTTATCTTCACCTACTGAAATCAGTCATCAGAAAATGGAGTAAAATGCTTTTAGGATCTCCTCCCCAAAAGAACTAGAAAAATCGTAGTATGGAATACTGTGGAAACAGGTTGTACTAAAAGAAAATTCTCCCTTGGCATTTTGAGTGGAGCATACACAGCAATAGGACAGGCTAGAAAGAACACATGAACAAAAAGCATGTTAGGAAATACATATACTCTTAAGTTAATTTAGTAGGTGGAGAAGGGGAATAGAAAGGGCAATCTATAGCAGCCTACAGCTACCTAAGGGTTAGTTACAAAGGTGGCAGAGCCAACCCATGTGGCAGTGCTGGATGACATACCGAAGACAACACTCACCAGTTGTGGTGATGAAGATGGTCACCAGATGAGGGCAGACCGGAGAGAACAGTGATTTTCAAGACTCAGGAGGACCATACTATGTCTGACCCAAGAGCGTGTTGCTGATAGCTGCAGTTTGAGATGGAAGCTGGCCTAGACCTGCTCTTATCCGTTCCGATCACCATTTCTGTGACTCTATATAATGCTAAGTATTAAAGTTAACATGTTGAATGTAACTATTTACACAAATGATAATAAAAAGTATAGCAATTGTGAAAGCAGTGATTTAGTTCAGAGGTAAAAAGAATGGTTCTGACAATTTACTACGGTATAAGGTTTTTTACCAATCATATCAAATGAACTGGTTTTTATAGTGCCTATTCTTCAGACAATTCAAAGGAATCTATTATTAATATTCATGTGGATTTTATATTTACATCAGAAGTACACTGACAAAATAATAGACAATGATCACCCACAGGTGAGTCTCATTTCAAAAGCAGCCTCCACACTGCACTCTACTGCCTTAATAGTTTCCCAAGTATATAGACTTGTAAGTCTCTACCTTTTGTGCAGGAGAAGAAATGGGAATTTGGCTTAATGTTGACAACTTCTAAACAGCTGCATTACTGACCAAAGCACTGCCTAGAAATCTCAAATAAAACATCATTGCATGTGTCCCAGCCTATTCTGTTTTTCATGCTGTAACAAATTTATTATCACATATAATAAAATACACTGAGTTATGAATTATAATAGTGAGGCCCTGGATTATGCACAGTAGAGTTGACTTATCCGTGAAATAGGTGCTTGATGCCCTCTGTAATTGCATGAGGGCAGACTGACTATTCAGTGCTGGTACTGCTGGTTGGTTTATCCCAAACGCACCCCAGCTCACAGCATGTGCAATGCAACTCATATTTCTTTCTGGGAGATCTCTGGTAGATCTGTAGGAGACATATCTGACTATTTGAAAGAGCGTAAGAAACAGTCTTGTATATGCAGTGCAAAGGATGCCCACAGAAGGTTAATCCATTCTCAGAAATTGCTAAGTAACAGTATCACTCAGGATCACTAATTACTCAACAGCTCATCTCCAAAGACTTTGACTTGTGTTTTATTGGCTGAACATTACTATTTCCTGATAGTCTGTTTAAGCAATAGGGGCTAAAGGGGTGGAGAAAGCACCAACTTGATTTACATTAGCAGAGAATCTGATTTTCTCTCATAGTTTTGAAGTTTGAATTAATACCTCAGTAAAAATTCCCTAGTAAAGAGAAAACTCATTGACTTCTAGACTGGTTTATACTAATATGCCAAACGTTATTCACTTCAGCTACAATAGCACTATCTCTTAAGAACGTTCAAAATTCATTAGAAGGCAACTGAAGTAAATTTGATTTTGTCAAGCTATCATGTGAGTGAGGTATTACACAGAGAATGGAGTGCACTTATGTTTTGCATATCCTAGGTACATCATTTCTGTTTGCTATTTTCTGGCTGTCGGGGATTTTTTTTTCCCTTTTTTAAGAAAGAATCAATCAAGTTTCCTCTTCTCCCAGCACACAGGTAAACACGTTTGTACCAGCAACAGGATTAAGGTCAAAAACATAACCAATATTCTGCTGTAAATACCCAAGATTAAAAGAAACATATTTCCATTAATACTGTTAGAAATCTGTCCAACATTTGAAGGCTGTGACATTTGAACAATAATAATCTTTCTGCCTCTTACGGAGTTGTGCATTTTTGTTAGCAAATACTGTAATACACTACTTTGTGATTCAAAAAGAAACAAAGTTGTATCATACCTTTACATAAATTCAGAACAATACCACGGCCAAAGGACCTATATTTGGATCACAGATGTCATTCTAATACAAGCAAATAATGATGTGCAAACAAGAATGTTAACTAAAGTTAATTAGGTGTAAACACGATTAATATTTAAGAAACATTTAAAACATATGAAAGATATAAGTTCACATAAAGCATAATGAACATGCAATTCCTTATAGGAAAACCATATTTTACAGGAGTTTGGCAGAGAGTGCATCTGGAGCTGAAATAAAATTCAATATAATTTGTTACATAACTGAGACATAGCTTGATTATCTACTATTCAAATTAATATATGGGTTAGCAATTTATATGCCAAGTCTCAGCTTTCAGGGATTAGAAACGGCTGGGAAATACTGCAGCACTGAGGTTTGTGATGTGAAGATGCTGACAGACTTGATGAAAATGGCACTGCTGCTACATCAGGTGGGAAACTTGATCCATGAACTATTAATGATTGAGTGTAAACATCTAAACAACTATCCACAGTTTCAGTCCAAAGGGTTCAAGTTTGCCCAAGGGATACTGCCTAGCCTATGCTTCTTTACTTACAATACTCTTCAAAAGTAATATTGTACCTTAGGTGAGCTTTAAATCCACTACTTCTAGAAAAAGAATGCTGTAGTGGATCACCAGCACAAGGCTTGCATGACAGCTGAGTCTGCTTAACACCCTAAAGAAGGGATTAGCAGATGTATTTTCTCAGGCACTTTGTGTGAGCCTCTTTCCTTCTCCTCCACCTCTGTTTCGGGACTGACAGCAGGGCCTGGCCCTGCCCTGCTCTTACACCCTGTAACACCTGCTTACAGCAACCAGGCACCCAGATGGAAAACGACATCCTTCCTATATGCAGAGTTTGCTGTGGCCTTTCCCCAGAGTTGGAATGCGTGGATCACACAGTAACTCACGGCCACACCTCAGGCCAATCCTGGATGGGGCTGTTATGGCTTTCACCCAGCGAGGCTTGCTATCCAAGTTATTTGATAGAGTAGCAAGTTTATCTTACCAGAAGCTCTTCTCAGTGTGTCCTGGCCATTCTGGACAGTTGTAAATGAAAAAAAAAACCCACTGCCCCTATATTTGATCACCACTGTGTGTACGTAAGATTTTACTTTTTCCTCAGGTCAGGGCTAAATACAATTTGTGGTGTCTTAGGACTATAAAGATTCTTTTTTTCATCCATGCCACATCTATGCTTCATCCAGTATTTCCCTAAAGTACAGAAAGTAGCAAAATAAAAACAAAATGTAAAGGAGACTTCAAACACTGCGCTAAGCATAAGATTCCCTGAGGTGTGATGTAACTGCAGCACCTGGGTGTCATGGTAACAGGCACTGCTGCAATAAATACAACCTAACGTGTTATCTTTGGAGATGTGGAAGGGGTTAGGCAGAAATCTCCCCGAGCCTGTTTGTCTACAGACACTAACACCTTTCTCTGCCTGGAAACTCACCTGATGCATTTCAGCAGAACATCAGACGTTCTTAGGACAAAGCTTTGCTCAAACCCGATGCCAGGTTTCATAAATCCTAAGGAATAATACTAAACACTTATAATTTGGAGAAGGGAGCCCGTAGTTTTCTAGAATGTGTGCTCCTGGATACCAGGAACTAATCTAATATTGCGTAAACCTCTTCACTGCTTGGCTTTACAGCCATCGCATCAGCATGGGTTTGTAGCCAGCGCCATGCTGCCGTGGAACTGAGAAATCAATGAAGGTTAAAATCACATACATGAAGGCATTGTGTTGATCTGCACTTCCATTAATTTAAACCATTTGAGGAGACTAAAAAGCAACCCAATTGTTTTCTATTTGCAATTCTTCAGTAGGGCTAATACACAGAGCAATACCTAGTACATAAGGAAATGTAAACCTGCCAGTTTATTGCTAAGTGGCCCAGCTTATACAGATGTAATTAGAAAGTTATTAAACCCAATTCCCTTTAGCCATGGCTTCAACTGAACAGCTCTTCTGCTAATACTATCCATTAAATTGCATCCATCTATAGCTTGAGTACTATCACTTTTTAATACTATTACTCCTAACAAACAACCAGCATATGGTGTTTTGAGCATTAATCCTTGCCTTCCATTGACAACTTATGAACACAATATAAATTAAAATCAAAATAATGTAGTAGTATTCTTGCACATTGTAATTATGAGGGTAAAGTTTAGGAGAAACCAGCCAGGTAATCCTTACACCAAGGTGTGTCTCACTTTCTGTCCTGGCAGAATTTCGACCATTCCTGGCCTTTCTACAAACAGCCCAAAGGATCACAGAAGGAACATGACTCAAAATGCAAGTTAAGCATGGGGGTTTGTGCCATGCAGCTATCCACCAAGCCTCCTCTGTCTAGTCCTTCTGAGTGGTTGAATCCTATCCCCAGGAAAGATGTTCTCATTGTTCCACAGTTCCTCTCCTGACCCCTCTGGATACATTTCTGAAATTCAAACTTCAGCTGAGATCCATACATGAGTTAATCAGTTCTACACCAACAAAATCTTCAGAATAGGTTTAATGGGACACAAATGAAGGCCCTTGGCATGATGAATTCCCACTTTTTCGGGTGTGGGGGGGTTGACTTTTTCTATTTTCATCCATACTGACTGATATGCTTTGGTATGAGAAACAGCATCATTTCTGTTGCAATTCTTATTAAAATCAAGTGTTTTCCTAACTTCCGGCCTTATCTGTAGGAATGACATTTGCTAGAGATCGAATCTGGAAGCATCCAGGCTTCTGAGGTTGTACTGCATGGAATAGTTTAATTAGGTAATGGTACATCAGTATTTTTAGGAGAACTTTCATTTATAACATGGAAGTGATCATAAAAGTTGAATGAGCCCTGGAAATAACTTGTTCTTTTCTGAGTCTGTTCAAAACCTCATCTTTATTTTTAGATTTAAAATATATCTTAATTTTAAACTGTATAGATACAGTGTACTCAGAACATATATAATTAGAAATGAGAAGTCTAGGTTGCTCTAGACCAGGAGTTGAAAATTTTCCCCAAGACTGACAGTTGAATTGAGTGCAGCTTAAAACCAAAGAAAAGGTATTTCTCTGTAATAAAATGGTTTGCTTCTCAAATTCTTTCAGGTGCAATCATCCATCAACTGAGTCTGCCAGATCTAACCTCAATTCCAAAGATACCAAGACAAACAGAAATGGAGGAATTCTCCTCCTATCATATCCTCCATTCTTTTCTCTCAGTATTTCTTCATTCATAAGCTGCGGTATTAAATTCTAAGCACAAAGGCTACATCAACCTCTCATGAAATTACCCACTGGAAGCCCTGTTCTTCCCATGCACCTCTGAGATTTCCTTCCCTTCACTACATACTGTGGAAACTGTGGTTTTGGTCATATAGGTTTCCACACTGATTTGATCTGAAAGCTCACTCATGTTGGCCAAGGCATTTTTAAAATGGAAGTATTCAGCCCCTATACTGCAAAAGCAGGAAACACGATACAGAAAGAGTCTGTGCTTCTTAAAACACTTCTAAGAAAAGGCTGCAAGCTTCAGCAGGTAAAACTTCCTGGCATTATGCAGTGGAAGATCAAAGAAGGAACAAATCAAAGAAGCTATGCAATGCTAAAATACTAACAGCAGTACCGGAACCACAGGTCTTGAAGTACTCAGAAATAGATGTGCACTGTCTCATCAGAAATGTTAAGTGTACACTGAAAATATTAATGTAGAAAGAATTGACAAAGAAAAACCTCAGAGTTTACTGGAGTACACTGCCTTTAACAATGGAGAGAAGTAGTCTTTAGACAATTAGATGAGCAACCTTAATTGCCCCATTCCTCATACTAGCAAATCTATGGCACAGACCAAAAAGTGGCATGATTCTCACTAAGCTACATAAATTTTTTTGCATGGTTTGCTCAGCAGTATTTACTCTAGATGAGACCTGTGTCAGAAAAGAAAGATGACGTTCAGTGCCTTGCTGAATTAGATGCTTCATGCTTCCTCATTATAGCAGTGGACTACATATATCTATATTTAGATTCAGCCCCTGATATTTCCTCTTCCAGGCAGCCCTGATCACTCATCCTTGGTTTTTACATCTTATCCTGTCTTCTGTGCCTCCTGTTTGTTCCTGCATTCCCTGCTTTCAGGCTTCATTGTCTCTTGCTGGTATCTGAAATCCTCAGCTCACACAAGGCTCCTGTTCCTGCCCCTTGGTTTGATTCCCTCATGACCTCTTCAATTCTTCATCTTGTTGGTCAAAATTTGTCCAGGCTTTCCTCCTGATTCAGCTGAGTTTAAACAACAGGCAGGAACACCTACATCCCAGTTGTAACAAATTAAGTCACACCTGTTGCACCTGCTTCTATCAAGTTTGAGAGCCCTGACTACTGTAAATATATATAATAAGAACAACCTGCGCAGACCTGGAGGCTCTACGCTCTGCTCAGTGGAATTTTTTCTATTGAATGTAACACAATAAATTTTCAGAATGGCACATCTGCTCTCTTCCACAATTTCAGGGGGAAAGTTAGAGGCAGGCTGAAGGAAGAAAAATGTAACAATGGCCATTAAACACAAAAATACCATCTGTGGTTCAGGAATTCCATTGATTGCAAATCAGCTAAAATTGGGGCAATACACCAGTAATGTGTCATTGCACGCTGGCCCTACTCCATGCTGCTGTTGCCCACAGCTGGACACAGACTTGCACAGACCAACATGTTCTTATGTTCTCAGGTAATCAGGGGAAAATCATCACCAAATTTTACAATTTTATAACCAACTGTATTTACCAGGCAGAACCCAGAAAACTCAATGCGGGGCTATACAATCTGCTTAATACTGTCGCTGCTTCAAGTATCCCTGCAATTGCCTGAATGCCAGTGAAATGACTGATGGTACCAATGGACATCTTCCAGAACAACAACAGTCCTGCATGAGCATCTTGAAGTTAAGGCAGTGCATTTCCAAATGGCCTATACGTCATAGCCAGAAAGAAGATGATGGCATTCCCTTCTCATGACTGTGCAGTGACCCAGAGGACTGCTAGGAAGAGCCCAGATCCAGTGCAATCAGCACAAACAATAGCAAATGTCTCCCTGTCACACAACATCGTATAGCCAGGGCACAGCTTGGACATGTTTATTCTGTGCAAAGCTTATGAAGAATTTGCATTAGAAAACAGAGACAAATGGAAATGCTGGCTTTTGCTGCTGCTTTTAAAGCAAATGTCACCCTATTACCTATTTACCTATTATGTAGTTTCTGTTGTTGACGATGCAAGCTTCACAATATGAATTTTTAAAGTTTTTTTTTAAGCAATAGTGGGAAATGCATTCTCACACTATGAATTATATTAATAAAGAAATTTGTTGGATGTTAAATATTTTTCTTCTATCACTGTAGTCCTACTTTTAGTACTGCATATGTTTACAATGAAAAAAAATGCATTTTTAAATGTCTGCAACCTGGTTTTGAGATTATTTGTTAATCACAATTCATTAAAAACCTTAAGGTTTTGAGTGGAGGTTTTTGATTTTTTTTTTTATTTTTTTTGTTTTCAGTGGTCTATTTTGCTTTAGTTGGCACAGTGAAAAAGGAAAAAAAACCTAATTTGGGTTTAGCATGTAGAATTTAACTAAGCTTTATTTATTTTATTGTCAGAAGTAATAATAGGGAGTAATTTAAGTACTTTGAAGATGTGCATTTAGTGGTCTTTGAAGCATAATCCCATTAAGATTAATAATGAATTACATCTGAGAAAGACTATGTTCCTTAATGCTAATGTCTTTTGCAAGGTGGATAAATTGCTCAATTTAACAGCAAAGATGAATGTACAGAGAAGCTGTAGTTCCACTGGCTTATCTGACACTGGGAGGCAGTTACTTTGGTTGTTTTTTGGGGGAGGTTGGAGGGTGGGAGTAGTCGTTTTATCCAGAAGGCCCTGAATCTCTTGCTCAATGAAAAACTTTGAGGAAAGCCATACCTAGGGATGATCAGCTCTCTAGAAAATCACCACCTACTTCCCATGACTGCAAACCTTGTAAACAGTTTGTTTATTGCCAAATCCTTCTATTTCCCAGGAGGTTTTGGTCATGAAGTGCATGGAAAGCCGGAATCAGCCAAGGTGGGCTGAAGAGCTAAGATGATGAAGAGAACACAGCTTATTCAGGCAGATTAGTAGGCCGTCTGCTTTTAAGCATCCTGGTCTTCTACTGGAACCAGTCTTTCACAGCATACCAATTTCAAGCTTCACTCAGTTTTACCACAGAGTTCCAGAGGGAGGAGAGAGAAATGCAATTATTTTTTTTGTGATGCACGTAGCTATGAAGAGAAAGGTTGATGCAAAGAATGGCCTGGCTCATTTAAAGATCAAGAGGCACAAACCCAAGGACTGAAACAAAGCCTATAAGCGACCAAGTTATGACTCACACCTACGAGATTGTACCAAGGAGAAACAATCTCCCCTCAGCCTCCTTCCAGGTCCAGCCTTGCAGCAGGGTTGTGGTGGGGCAGATCTCTGTTCCCACTCAGGTAGGATAAGCATCAGGCAGAACCTCCTCCTTTACCTCACTATTACACGTGTCCATAAGCTAAGTCCTCATCCTGCTTAGTTTTTAAGAGCTAAAGGGATCACATCACACACTGGTGCAACTGCAAAATCAGTGCTGTTTCACCCAACAAATAATGATGTATGTCACTTCTGATTACAGTCGGTTCAAGGAGGCAACAAACCTCACAGTATGTGCAGCCTTCAAAGCACCTATTAAAAATACATTTTTATGTTGTAATTGCTTACTAAGATAGATGCATTGATTTTTTTCCCTCGTGTCTGAGAAGTAATTGCATAGACTTATACTCAGAAGAATGCACATAATATACTTGAAAAACTAAGCATGAAGAATCAGTTTAAATTTCACTGAGTGTGAATTTGGGGTGAAAAATTATGCCTCCACCTTCTCACTACTAATGCAGTAGGGTTTATTTTTGAATGAAGGCAATATGAGCTTAAATTAAATGTCAAATATAATTTAACATTAAAGCATGAAGTGGCTGAGTGTGTGCATGGCAAAACCAGCAGCTCTTCTGAGTGGTTAATTGCTATCTACAAAATAATAACCTATAAAAAGATCTCTCATTTTCAGTAGTGAGGCTTAAATTTACTGTGCTGGAATAATTCTAACAAAATAGAGCTCAGAAGCCTTTATAGCTACCCATGCCACATGAAGACACACAATGCCAAATAAAAACATCTGCAATCTGGCTGCCTATTTCTCTGGGAGATGTATAGACTCCTTTTGTAATCAGCAATGAGAAAAAGACACTTCTAGGCTGCAGTTCATCTTGTCTTAAACTAGATATCTAAAATAGACCGGAAGAATCACATCTGAAAAATGCTTATTTCACTCCGCTGACTGTAAAGGAAGCCAGGAGTGATCAATTCAGAGGCAGAAAGCTACAATGCAATGTGTAATTTTAATATTTTTCTGCCAATAGTTTCAACAGACCAATGCTATGTTTCATTTTTTCTTTTTCTCCAACTAATACCAGATAGGCAACTATTATTAGAACTAGAAAGTAGCTCCTGTACGCAACACGCTGCCCACCTTAGGAGTCAATGAAATCCTTGCCAAATGAAACTTCAGCTCCTTTTGGAAGGCATTACAACAATCAGAACAGCTAAAACTGAGAAAAACTGTCCCTAAGGACATAACCTTATGTACATTTCTACTCCTGCTTAATTCAAGCATAAGACTGTCCCATAGGGCAGATCTAGACACCTTTTAAAGCAAGTTGTTGGCTATCAGTGGGCAAAGGTCTGTGCTCGGTAGACCTTTGCCCAGTGCTGTAGACCTGCTCTCTCCACCTGATTTGGTCAGCTGGAGACTCATCAGCTCAGCTCTACCAGAAGGAAGGAGCAATGTTAGTAGAGGAAATGAAAATAGAGTGGGCATCACATACGTTTTGTGCTAGTATACATATATTCTTAGAGCACTGCAGTAGGTGAGCTGCTGATATCAGCATGAGCCTCTTTAGAGAAACCTTGAAAGGTTCCCCTTTATTCTACTGAGAATTAAGATATTCAAGGCAAACTTGAAAGTAACATCTGATACATGTTCTGATGACATAAGGACCAACTAATGCTTGCTTTATGTGTTTGTTTTTTTAATATTCATAAATATATAACAGCATAAATAATACGGAATATCCAGACCCAAATGAATTGGAATAGCTAGACAAAATCCTGATATGTTAATGGACAAGCTATCACTGACTTAAATTGATTCACAATTTCAATCCTTCAGCATTCATAACAACTAAAAATCTAAGGTGGTTTCCAGAATATGAAATAACAGCATGTCATAGTAAGAGCTCTAAAACAACTGTTTCTGCTAGAAGAATGAAGACAAGATTTGAGATAAGAGAAAAACAGAAAGCACTTTTATCAAGACATCATTTATGTCAATGAATATAAAAATGATAGATTATAGTTTTAATTGTGATTTCTTGCAGGTATTTAAGGATATTTTTCAAATGTGTAACACAACTGACCCATTTCTATGTGGTGACAAGAACATGCCAGGTCTGTTTGAGCATATCCACTCATACAGAAGTTTTGATATGAAAGTCTGTAAGGGTCATGTAAAGCACATGATGGAGAGACCATGACTTTTGGAAAGTGAAATCAACAAAATAAAAATAAGATAAATCAAGAATTACTGTATTCTCAGAAAAGCTTTTCTCAAATGCTAGGTATAGAACAGAGTGAGCAGTATGAATGGAAGAAACGGAGGGAAAACAGCCTGGAACCATAAGGGAAGAGGTAAGCAATTTCCGTTCAGACTTTTCTACTACAACAGATGCATCCAAAGCCTAAGGAGCTGCCTTATCACTTTAAGATGAAGAACTTGGAAACGTAAGCAAGCATTAAGTCTCATTGAAAGCTACTGTTTTCCTTGGTCTCCTAAATCCAAAGTGCTGGGAGCAGGCAAGCAGCCTGATACAGGATGAGGCCAGAGACAGCTCATGGCCCCCAGTAACGCAATTACTCTCTGAATGGCCATTGCTGCACGTGCAGATCTGCATGAGAGTTTCACACAGTGGCAGAGCCTTAGGCATGGTGCTGGCATCTCAGACCGCTTAGCCAGCTTGGTCCCTGCTCGCCTTCCCTGCAGATTACCAGGTGCCAGCCACGAGCAGTGCTGAGTGGATCCCAGCAATTTTTGCCTGCTGTGTCTGAAATGAGGTGCTGCCACATTGGCAACGGCATCTCAGCGCTGTGCAAGCAGCCCTGAACTGTGCAACAGCGGGAGCACAGGCCTTCATCTGCCAAAGCAACAGTCACTCGAAGTGGCCAGAGAGGTGACAGTGGCTGTGCAGGAGGCTCCTCACCCCTGCCAGCTCTGGCTGATAATGAAGCTCAGATTGGTTTTCCAAGCGTGCACAGGAAACACAGCCTCGTCTGCTGCCATCTCTCCACTTGACATACCATGGACATGCACTGAAGGGTTTAGGATTATATTGTGCTGATAGCTGAGGGCTATGGTACAGGACACAGTGTGCTCCAGATTTCCAGTTGGGCTACTGATGTGGCTCCTCTTCCTCATGTAGCTTATATGGAGTCTTTTACAATCTCAGTGCAATTCTCGCTCTGGGACATCTCCCTCCACTGTCCTGGCTCACAACAGGATGCAAGGAGAGTCTACCCTGTTACCAGATGTGAGTCTACACCACAGAAAGTAGAAGCACAAGAAGATTATGATAGTCACATCTTTCTTGTTTCAGAGGTATCCCACATATTGATGTGCAACTACTCTTGCCAGCCCAAACAGAAAAAGTGAAAAGAAGACAGGTACTTTGCTGGGCTATGAAGAAAAATACCTGCTTTGACTAGAGAAAAAGCATCCCCTGGATGCTACAGCACTATTTGGATTGACACACATGGAACTTTCATTGAAGAAGGGTCAAGGAAATCTTTGTGGGACTCGAGTGATTAAGTTGCAAGAACGTAAAGTAGGACAGAAGAAAAGGCCTGTACAGAAACTGCAGGAGATGCAGTAAAACTCATACATGGGCAAATGTTATTTAATTCAGCACAAGATCTGCTGGCATCAGCTCAGCCAGTAATATGATCTTGTATTTCCATGTTAGCAGCTCTGAACCAGTGCACTCTGGTTTAGAGCAATTACAGATTTGTGTCACTTCGTTATTTTGTTTTGTTTTTTTATCTCCAAGAAAACACCAAGTACCCTTTTGCCTGCTCTCACGCTACTGCCTTCTGTTCTCAAGCTCCTGTACAGACCTTGGAAGATTTCAGCTTAAGTCTGGTAGCCTGCTTCCATCAGTGGCATAATTGATTCACCAGCAGCTCTGCCTTCTATGTAAGGAAGTCAAAAGGAAAGTTTTAAAACGAGAAATAATCACTTCGCCTACCAAGAATGCATCTGACCACCTTATAATATTGGTCTTCATATTAAAAAACTATCTGCAGTATTTGAATGTATGATCTTGCATTCTTCTGCAAGCTAAATTCCATCACAACCTTAAGGTATAATGATTTGTCAGAAGAGATGGGCTGTAACAGATGAACTCTAGCAAATTTTGCTGAAGTGCTTTAGATGTTACTGCTCTCAGTTATTTTTCCCATCCTTCTGCCAAAGTTACTGTCCCTGGACGGAAGGACAAACTAAAATGTGGGCCTGTATCGCACTGTGCCTTCAAACTGCTGAGATGGTGTTCAAAATGATGCCCTTAAAGTACAGGTGTTCAGTCCTTTTTTGCTCGCCCTGTGAATGTGCAGAGTTAAACAAAATACCTTCAGCAAAAGCCTTAAGAACAAAAGCTGGTAAAACAGAAATGCCTCAAAACTATCTCTGTTTTCTTTCCCACCTCTTCTCCCAATGAATCCAAGTCACAACCATATTTCTTTACAGCTGTTCTGTCTCTGCTAGCTACTAATTTTAGCCAGGGTCCTCCATTACAAAGAATGATGAAAAGGAAGCTATGAAAGTATGGGATCCATGGCTTTCCTAAACCTTTCATATTTTGTAAGTCTCCAGCCAGCTCATAAATATCTTTTCTGGTTCTATCACGATTCCAGCACATAAAATACAAAGTGCCAAACAGATTCAGCTATTTGTAAGAAAAAGCCAAAACCTTCTGTCCTCTTTCAATGATCTCTGACTTTCAGAATCTCGCCTGAACACTCATCAAATATTCTCTTTGTCTGTTGTCATCCCTCTTAAATACATAAAGAACTCATTCATGAATGTATAAACTTTTGTCAGTCTCCAAAGTAAATGGAGTTTTCTTTTAAAAGGCTTCCTTTAAATCAAAATCACTCAGTGCATGGTGCTCTGTACTGTTATCCTCCTTTCTTCAGAGAGCGTGTCTGCTTTTGATCCTTTATTCCTGACTTCTTCCCAGCACTGATTTTTTCTGTCAGTTTGGGAGCTGTGCCCTGCGTTAATATTTAGATGGCATATTTCAATGGTTTTCCTTTAGTGTTTTTTAAAAATATCTCTTTCAATATTGGTGCTGGTAAAGGTTAATGAAGCTCAAGGATAACGTAATTGAGGTTTCTGTTAGCCTTACCTACTGCCCACTGTTACTGTGTTACTGCAGGTGGACCAGAAATCTCATTTGGGTTTTACCAACCGCTGCATCCACACAGGTACCAAGCTTGGTCTATCCTACTACAGAATAAGGGCTCAAACTCACCAAAGTCGAGGAATAAGTTAAGGAATAAGGATCAAGTTCCTCTTCAGGAAGCAGAGATCTTTCTCTACATTTCCCACTTGGAAACCCTCTATCCCTCATGTAGCAAGCCAAGGGAATTACAATCTTGCTGTCATAAAGCATTTCTGTCATGTTCATTCTGCAGAGAGACCACCATTCAGGATTCAGAAGTCATATCAGCTGTTTCCAAACAGTATTTAGTACTATTTGGACACCATTTCATGTAATACATTCCTCTAATGGTTAAATTGTCTTTTTTCATCTAGTTAGAAGAGTGGCAACGAGGTTGGAGATACTGAGCCAATTCTAAGATGCAATGGAGCCAAAAAATAAAGAAATCTTTCTTTGGCTGAATTATAACTTCTGTGCATCTCTCTCCATAAACTTCTCTTATATATATAATAAAATATATTTTAAATAAACTTTTGCATTACACTCACTTGCAGAGATAGAGAAGTCTCTGTTAAGAAGCAATGGAGAACTCTGAGATAGAGTAATTGGAAATGTGTCTTTCTGCAGCTTCTATTCACTGCTGGTGTTCAGCAATAAAAAGAGAATTGCCACCATGAATCACTAACACTACCGTGCTGTCTTAATACTGCCTTTCAACAACTGAAGAGACAAATACCATTTAGACAAGGAGAAACCTTCATATATCTGATACACCTCCAAATGCTCTGTGATTAATGTTTTTTTTTTCTTCTCAAAACAAACAAACAAACAAAACAAACAGTGCTTGAACAAAAAATCCCACATCCAACAATGTAGGCTTCTAAAACTCTGATGGAATGAAGTCATTGGTAAGCAACAGTACAACTCTACATAGAAAAAAACCCAAACACTTTACTAAGGCTATCAAAAGAGCTATTCTTTTAGTTAGTTTTGAAGTAAATAAAACAAAACTTACTCCTTTAAGTGATTTGTTTGCATTAAATGATTCATTTGCATTTAGTTGTCTAATCCCAGGGAGGTTATTGTGCTGCAGCATACTCACACATTCAATCAGACCATTCTCTAAAGCCAAGTGCTGTGGCTTCTTAAGTGGAAGCGTGGATGCTGGATTTCAGCAGAGTTGGAATCCACTACATAAATTAGTTTGCTATTCTGTATTGTCCCTATCATGTTTGCTTGTTTAAACAACACCGATCTTTCAGCAGTGGGAAATGGGTGGCCCTGGGGAGCAGGAGGGATTCCTGACATGCCACGTGGCCCCTCAGGAATCACTAGGGGATGTGTTTGCAAAAGCACTGGTGGCTGTGCTGTTCTTGCTGTGAGTACTTCTTGAACTGATTCCATAATAAGCCTCTTTGGGATTATGGTCCTGTAACGCTTAGCTGGAAGGCAGTTTGAGCTTCAAGAGTGGACCCCTCCCCAAAGTCAACATGCCCTTCATACCTCAGCGCAGGGCTTGAGTTTTTGGTTAGGTTGGCTTTCATGGCCACTACTGCCTATGTCCTTTTGCTGCTTCTTTTGCCCTTGCACTGGTCCTCATCCAGATTATAGAACTGAACTGGTAAAAGACTATAAAAATATGAAAGATCTGATTTTCACTCATTTAGTGCTCCAAAGTGGCCCACCATTGGTGAATGCTGGTTTAATGCGGGGAAGAAAGTGCTAACACATGGCTACCACCGGGGTAGGACAAAAAAGAGTTTTTGACAACTGTTTAACTGTATTGTTAAACCACACTCTCAGTTTATCCATCAATAAATAGGAGTAAAGGTCCTTCCCCACACACAATGCTCTAGGAGCTGTGGTTGTAAAAGACACTTACGTAAGTGCTAATGCACTTGGAATAAACGTTGGCATTTAGGCAGGGGCAGTGGGGGTGGGAGGTGAAACAGCCATTACATAACATAATCCACCACAGATTTACATCTTGAGCAGGACAAACTGGGTGTCTCAGAAACTAGCAGTTAAACAAACACCAAATCTGTAAAACCTATTCAGAATTTGTAAAAAGTATTGTTGTTTTATTACTGTTATTTATCTTGATCGCGTTTGTTCTGCTTAGAAGAAATAAAACACAGGCGCTCTTTCCTTTAATTGCTGGGCCTATTCTTTAGTAAACAATGAAAAGTGATTAGAGATGTTTTTTGGCATGCACAGTCCAAAACCACCTAGTGAGAGTTCAAAGAACAAAGCAAATGCTTATTGGAAGAAATTACTCAGCTAACTAAACTTGTATATCTGAGTCAGACATTTTTTCAGCATCTTTACCCCATTTATCAACGCACAATTACTGTCACTATTGAGTTGTGTCATTAGGCGTAAGGTTACAAGTGCCAGTCGGAATAAAAAAATCGCAGTAATGTTGGCATAATTTTTCATTATCATCTTCATTAACCACAGCTAGTGGGAGTAAGAGTTTATCCTTGCTGTTGTCATCGTCATGACAACGCTTCCAAAGCTTGTCTGCCGAGAGTCCACCAGATACAAAAAGCTGAATGTCCTCATTATTCCGCTTCTCACACTCTCACCCATGCCAAGGGTGATCCAAGATGCACAGGGCCCTTGATTTATCCCCTGCGATTTCTCTTGACAGCCTGGTATGGTGTCTCAGCTTAAGGCAATCGGTCTGATTTCACAGTTTAATTACTGCTAATCTGAAGGAGCGTGGCCAATGCTAATGAGCCAGCAGCAATCAAAGCAATAATGGCTAAACTCACCCTGTTTCATTCTTCTCTTTTTATTAAACCACCCCTGCCCTGAAATAAGAAAGTAATTTCTCCCTCTCCACACAACTGCACTGAGAGAACAGACAAGTCTGATGTACAATTTGGTGTTATTCCAAAAGGAGACTGTAAGATTCCTTTATATTTTGCACTTAAAACCCTGTTTACTGTTAGTTTCTAAGCAGCTTTGATTCAATAAAAGAATCAATAGCTGTAAGAATCTCTAGGACTCATTAGCAGATCACTACTATCTTGACCACAGAGCATCCAGAGTGATGCACTGGGGCCAAATTTAGAATGGAGGCCTCTTAGATTTTTGCAGCTGGTCATCACTGAATCATGCAGCAAATAAAAATATGTATGACAGCCATGCTGAACAGAACCTAGAGAAAAGGCCCAGAAAGGGCTTTACTGCAAAAGGAGCCAGTTATAAAACCAGGTAACAACCTACCCTGTGAAACGAGTAGTGCCCTCAGTCACCACCATCTAGAAGCGGCGACCTGCACATACTCCATTTTCCTGAGCTTTTCTCCCACTGTTGAAATAGATGAAGAAAAGCCTGAAAAAAATGATTCCCATCATTCGCATTGGCACAAACATCATTCATCAGGAAAATGACAAGATGCAGGCCGCATGTCCACCTCTCTGCACATCCACCAGCTACCACTTCCTTCAGATAAAGTTTCATTTGCCTTTTTCTTCAACAAGCAGAGGGTCTGCACTAAAATATTTATCAAACTTCCCTGGGATACTTGATCAATGTATAAAACCTTTTACCAGTTAATGTTTAACCAAAAACAAACTCACACATTATAAACAAGGGCCCCAACATCCTTGTAAATCCTAGCTGTTTTGGGCAACCTTTATAGAGCTATTTCATATTTACTGTGGTGAGCCATAAGCAGACTCTGGCCCATTTTGAATTAAGCAGAAAAGCTGTGCTTTAGTGCCACTACAGGTAATTTATGATATATAAATAGGAGGTTAGGCAATATTTTGCTTGTTAAATGACACAAGGGGAAGAATGATAGAGAAATCAGCCATAAATAAAAGCCTTTTGAGCAAATTATGAAGAATGTGAACTGCTTGTCTGGTGCGTGTCTCAGGTTTATCTGCCATTAACTCACATTTGGTGGTGTTCAGTCAACCTGAGGGAAAACAGATCTTAAGAACTTTGTGGACATCCAGGAATGCCTGACCAGAGTGGAAATAACATGCCATCTCTGCAGATAAAAGGTGTTTAATAAAACAATAAATATTAGAACGTACCATTTGCTTTTTACAGCAGCATCATTTAAATGTGCAATATGGCAAGACTATATCACTAAATCATTTTACCTCATCCATTCCTTCAAGGGCTGTTCTTTCATTGATCATTTTTACATTCACAATATTGTATTAAAAATAGAAAAGACCAGACTGCAATACTATAGTTATGATGTTACTTTGCAGTGTTTTCAAACCTGCTTTACCTGTTTTCTTTTATCAGTATCTGTACAAGAAAAACAATGCTATGGGTACTAATGGTATATTTCCATAAGATATATGAGAGTGTGTCACAAGAGGTGAACATCTTTCTAATAATATTTTGTACTTCATCATAGCACTGTCAGGAGATGCCAATGGAGACTCTAAGTCATTTTAAAGAACCACTTCATTTACAGGGAACGAGTTCACTCCTAATTAAGTTGGAAAGCCTCTGGGGCTTTCTCCAGCCTTTGCAATTCTGATTTCCTTGGAGAACTCATGGTAAATCTAAGAGATTCAGAGATTTCAGTGTGATTAAGGCCCTGTTGACAAAGACATTAAAACGCCGCTAGTCAAACTATGCCATAAACCCTACACAAAAAATCCCTGTCCACAGTAGCACAAGGAACTTGAAAAAGAAGTCCGCTGGTAAGACAGTAAGGCGGCATAACTAACAGGGACAAGTGGTAATAAAGAAAAGAATTAGGAAAAAATTGGATTTAAATTGTAAAAAACTAACTAAAAAAAAAAAAAAACAACCAAAAAAATCCAACAAAAACACCCACACAACTATAAAATGGAACTAAATAACCTGAATCCCATTTAAGCTGCTATATTAGCTCTTTCTGAGTGGGTTGTACATATAGAGGCATTCCAACATGGAAGGCAAAGAAATATCCTCTCTCAGTTACAGTATTTGAATTGAAATATCCACTCTCACAGTTTTTCCCCTTTTATTAAATATCCATCAGGCGGTCTAGGTTGATAAGATGTTATCATTCAAGAGCAGGTAGCAGACACAGGGATTTTGGCAAAATTGAGGCCTTATAAATTTGGGTCAAAGAGAGTGAGTTACATTGAAAAGCTGTAATAGCTCAAGGAACTAACTTTATGCTTTCCTGAATAATGGAAAGTAGCACAGCCATTGCATAATCCCTCTCTTCCCGCAAATGGGAACTGACAGCACAAGTGTAAAGGTTTTTTGTCACTTAAGTGCTACAATCATCAAATAAGAGATGTCATTAACAAATGTAGGGTATTTCAGTGAAATGTGTGATGGATTCCATGACAAAGGAAACACAATAACGAGCAAAGACTTCTAAAACACAGTGCAGGGACATAGTAGCTGCATGGAAGCAATACAAAGAAAGAACAGAGTAGTAAGAAAACAGCTGACTTCCTTCTGAGTGATCCTTCTTCCAGCACTGACTAGCTGTAGATCTGGCATCCTGGTACTCTCCTTCAAAAAGGAATCTCAGATGATCTTGCAAGTGGCTAGACTCTGTGCTATTGAGAACACACTCCTTGCATAGTTTGAACTGTCTCAATTTTTAAGCTATACAAAAGCAATTGCCTCCTATTACTCTAAAAGAATGTTGCTGCTGAGGGTCTTTTTTTTTCTTTTTTTTTTTTTTTGCAGAACAGCCGCAGAGAGCTGCTGGCAGGTCACCACTGTGGAATGAAGGAATCTGAGGAATCGCATGGAAGAAACAGAAAAGATTGTGTTTGAAGCAAACACAAAGAGAGAAAAACAAAATGAATAAAATTGAAGAGACCTTCAAAAAGTAAGAAATGTCAGAAGCAAAGAAAAATAATAAAAAATAATAAATAAAAAAACTTGGTTTGTTTAGCAACCAAGACTAATTCTCCTTCCTGTTAGAAAAGACCTTCATAGATCAAAGTATTAGAGCGCTCTGAATTCCACTTGGGCAACCAGCGATATCCTGATTAGATTTGTATTTAAACAGAATTCTCATACATTTCAATTATTAGAATCATTGGAGCCAAGTGCTCTTTCAAGTTAGACCTAAATTATCCTCTCTCTAACAGAAAGTGAAAAGGCATACAATATTGATACCAAACATTGTTCTGTAGAGCCATATATACTTTTAGCAGTCACGAGCATAAATGGAAGCACTCAGTATTCATACACTTTCACTGGTTAGTTGAATACTTGCTACAGCACAAAAAAAAAAAAAAAAAAAAAAAATCCATACCCTAGCATATTCCTGGCTATTAATTGCTAAAATATTGAAAGTACAGTCTTTTAGGCTAGTCTTCAGAATTATTCTAAAGAATAATTATCCCTGTGAGCTCAAAGAGAAAAAAGAGAAGAGAAAGAAAAAAGAAAAAAAGATGCTACAAAAGGGATAGATTTTCATATATTGGAGATATGTATGTTCTAAAAGTAAGTGCCCTTGATGGAAAGCCAGATGTATCCCAAAATCAGAAGCCTCTTTAGGTGATGATGTCTGTTGATTTGTACATTTGACNTATTTTAAATAAACTTTTGCATTACACTCACTTGCAGAGATAGAGAAGTCTCTGTTAAGAAGCAATGGAGAACTCTGAGATAGAGTAATTGGAAATGTGTCTTTCTGCAGCTTCTATTCACTGCTGGTGTTCAGCAATAAAAAGAGAATTGCCACCATGAATCACTAACACTACCGTGCTGTCTTAATACTGCCTTTCAACAACTGAAGAGACAAATACCATTTAGACAAGGAGAAACCTTCATATATCTGATACACCTCCAAATGCTCTGTGATTAATGTTTTTTTTTTCTTCTCAAAACAAACAAACAAACAAAACAAACAGTGCTTGAACAAAAAATCCCACATCCAACAATGTAGGCTTCTAAAACTCTGATGGAATGAAGTCATTGGTAAGCAACAGTACAACTCTACATAGAAAAAAACCCAAACACTTTACTAAGGCTATCAAAAGAGCTATTCTTTTAGTTAGTTTTGAAGTAAATAAAACAAAACTTACTCCTTTAAGTGATTTGTTTGCATTAAATGATTCATTTGCATTTAGTTGTCTAATCCCAGGGAGGTTATTGTGCTGCAGCATACTCACACATTCAATCAGACCATTCTCTAAAGCCAAGTGCTGTGGCTTCTTAAGTGGAAGCGTGGATGCTGGATTTCAGCAGAGTTGGAATCCACTACATAAATTAGTTTGCTATTCTGTATTGTCCCTATCATGTTTGCTTGTTTAAACAACACCGATCTTTCAGCAGTGGGAAATGGGTGGCCCTGGGGAGCAGGAGGGATTCCTGACATGCCACGTGGCCCCTCAGGAATCACTAGGGGATGTGTTTGCAAAAGCACTGGTGGCTGTGCTGTTCTTGCTGTGAGTACTTCTTGAACTGATTCCATAATAAGCCTCTTTGGGATTATGGTCCTGTAACGCTTAGCTGGAAGGCAGTTTGAGCTTCAAGAGTGGACCCCTCCCCAAAGTCAACATGCCCTTCATACCTCAGCGCAGGGCTTGAGTTTTTGGTTAGGTTGGCTTTCATGGCCACTACTGCCTATGTCCTTTTGCTGCTTCTTTTGCCCTTGCACTGGTCCTCATCCAGATTATAGAACTGAACTGGTAAAAGACTATAAAAATATGAAAGATCTGATTTTCACTCATTTAGTGCTCCAAAGTGGCCCACCATTGGTGAATGCTGGTTTAATGCGGGGAAGAAAGTGCTAACACATGGCTACCACCGGGGTAGGACAAAAAAGAGTTTTTGACAACTGTTTAACTGTATTGTTAAACCACACTCTCAGTTTATCCATCAATAAATAGGAGTAAAGGTCCTTCCCCACACACAATGCTCTAGGAGCTGTGGTTGTAAAAGACACTTACGTAAGTGCTAATGCACTTGGAATAAACGTTGGCATTTAGGCAGGGGCAGTGGGGGTGGGAGGTGAAACAGCCATTACATAACATAATCCACCACAGATTTACATCTTGAGCAGGACAAACTGGGTGTCTCAGAAACTAGCAGTTAAACAAACACCAAATCTGTAAAACCTATTCAGAATTTGTAAAAAGTATTGTTGTTTTATTACTGTTATTTATCTTGATCGCGTTTGTTCTGCTTAGAAGAAATAAAACACAGGCGCTCTTTCCTTTAATTGCTGGGCCTATTCTTTAGTAAACAATGAAAAGTGATTAGAGATGTTTTTTGGCATGCACAGTCCAAAACCACCTAGTGAGAGTTCAAAGAACAAAGCAAATGCTTATTGGAAGAAATTACTCAGCTAACTAAACTTGTATATCTGAGTCAGACATTTTTTCAGCATCTTTACCCCATTTATCAACGCACAATTACTGTCACTATTGAGTTGTGTCATTAGGCGTAAGGTTACAAGTGCCAGTCGGAATAAAAAAATCGCAGTAATGTTGGCATAATTTTTCATTATCATCTTCATTAACCACAGCTAGTGGGAGTAAGAGTTTATCCTTGCTGTTGTCATCGTCATGACAACGCTTCCAAAGCTTGTCTGCCGAGAGTCCACCAGATACAAAAAGCTGAATGTCCTCATTATTCCGCTTCTCACACTCTCACCCATGCCAAGGGTGATCCAAGATGCACAGGGCCCTTGATTTATCCCCTGCGATTTCTCTTGACAGCCTGGTATGGTGTCTCAGCTTAAGGCAATCGGTCTGATTTCACAGTTTAATTACTGCTAATCTGAAGGAGCGTGGCCAATGCTAATGAGCCAGCAGCAATCAAAGCAATAATGGCTAAACTCACCCTGTTTCATTCTTCTCTTTTTATTAAACCACCCCTGCCCTGAAATAAGAAAGTAATTTCTCCCTCTCCACACAACTGCACTGAGAGAACAGACAAGTCTGATGTACAATTTGGTGTTATTCCAAAAGGAGACTGTAAGATTCCTTTATATTTTGCACTTAAAACCCTGTTTACTGTTAGTTTCTAAGCAGCTTTGATTCAATAAAAGAATCAATAGCTGTAAGAATCTCTAGGACTCATTAGCAGATCACTACTATCTTGACCACAGAGCATCCAGAGTGATGCACTGGGGCCAAATTTAGAATGGAGGCCTCTTAGATTTTTGCAGCTGGTCATCACTGAATCATGCAGCAAATAAAAATATGTATGACAGCCATGCTGAACAGAACCTAGAGAAAAGGCCCAGAAAGGGCTTTACTGCAAAAGGAGCCAGTTATAAAACCAGGTAACAACCTACCCTGTGAAACGAGTAGTGCCCTCAGTCACCACCATCTAGAAGCGGCGACCTGCACATACTCCATTTTCCTGAGCTTTTCTCCCACTGTTGAAATAGATGAAGAAAAGCCTGAAAAAAATGATTCCCATCATTCGCATTGGCACAAACATCATTCATCAGGAAAATGACAAGATGCAGGCCGCATGTCCACCTCTCTGCACATCCACCAGCTACCACTTCCTTCAGATAAAGTTTCATTTGCCTTTTTCTTCAACAAGCAGAGGGTCTGCACTAAAATATTTATCAAACTTCCCTGGGATACTTGATCAATGTATAAAACCTTTTACCAGTTAATGTTTAACCAAAAAAAAACTCACACATTATAAACAAGGGCCCCAACATCCTTGTAAATCCTAGCTGTTTTGGGCAACCTTTATAGAGCTATTTCATATTTACTGTGGTGAGCCATAAGCAGACTCTGGCCCATTTTGAATTAAGCAGAAAAGCTGTGCTTTAGTGCCACTACAGGTAATTTATGATATATAAATAGGAGGTTAGGCAATATTTTGCTTGTTAAATGACACAAGGGGAAGAATGATAGAGAAATCAGCCATAAATAAAAGCCTTTTGAGCAAATTATGAAGAATGTGAACTGCTTGTCTGGTGCGTGTCTCAGGTTTATCTGCCATTAACTCACATTTGGTGGTGTTCAGTCAACCTGAGGGAAAACAGATCTTAAGAACTTTGTGGACATCCAGGAATGCCTGACCAGAGTGGAAAAAACATGCCATCTCTGCAGATAAAAGGTGTTTAATAAAACAATAAATATTAGAACGTACCATTTGCTTTTTACAGCAGCATCATTTAAATGTGCAATATGGCAAGACTATATCACTAAATCATTTTACCTCATCCATTCCTTCAAGGGCTGTTCTTTCATTGATCATTTTTACATTCACAATATTGTATTAAAAATAGAAAAGACCAGACTGCAATACTATAGTTATGATGTTACTTTGCAGTGTTTTCAAACCTGCTTTACCTGTTTTCTTTTATCAGTATCTGTACAAGAAAAACAATGCTATGGGTACTAATGGAATATTTCCATAAGATATATGAGAGTGTGTCACAAGAGGTGAACATCTTTCTAATAATATTTTGTACTTCATCATAGCACTGTCAGGAGATGCCAATGGAGACTCTAAGTCATTTTAAAGAACCACTTCATTTACAGGGAACGAGTTCACTCCTAATTAAGTTGGAAAGCCTCTGGGGCTTTCTCCAGCCTTTGCAATTCTGATTTCCTTGGAGAACTCATGGTAAATCTAAGAGATTCAGAGATTTCAGTGTGATTAAGGCCCTGTTGACAAAGACATTAAAACGCCGCTAGTCAAACTATGCCATAAACCCTACACAAAAAATCCCTGTCCACAGTAGCACAAGGAACTTGAAAAAGAAGTCCGCTGGTAAGACAGTAAGGCGGCATAACTAACAGGGACAAGTGGTAATAAAGAAAAGAATTAGGAAAAAATTGGATTTAAATTGTAAAAAACTAACTAAAAAAAAAAAAAAACAACCAAAAAAATCCAACAAAAACACCCACACAACTATAAAATGGAACTAAATAACCTGAATCCCATTTAAGCTGCTATATTAGCTCTTTCTGAGTGGGTTGTACATATAGAGGCATTCCAACATGGAAGGCAAAGAAATATCCTCTCTCAGTTACAGTATTTGAATTGAAATATCCACTCTCACAGTTTTTCCCCTTTTATTAAATATCCATCAGGCGGTCTAGGTTGATAAGATGTTATCATTCAAGAGCAGGTAGCAGACACAGGGATTTTGGCAAAATTGAGGCCTTATAAATTTGGGTCAAAGAGAGTGAGTTACATTGAAAAGCTGTAATAGCTCAAGGAACTAACTTTATGCTTTCCTGAATAATGGAAAGTAGCACAGCCATTGCATAATCCCTCTCTTCCCGCAAATGGGAACTGACAGCACAAGTGTAAAGGTTTTTTGTCACTTAAGTGCTACAATCATCAAATAAGAGATGTCATTAACAAATGTAGGGTATTTCAGTGAAATGTGTGATGGATTCCATGACAAAGGAAACACAATAACGAGCAAAGACTTCTAAAACACAGTGCAGGGACATAGTAGCTGCATGGAAGCAATACAAAGAAAGAACAGAGTAGTAAGAAAACAGCTGACTTCCTTCTGAGTGATCCTTCTTCCAGCACTGACTAGCTGTAGATCTGGCATCCTGGTACTCTCCTTCAAAAAGGAATCTCAGATGATCTTGCAAGTGGCTAGACTCTGTGCTATTGAGAACACACTCCTTGCATAGTTTGAACTGTCTCAATTTTTAAGCTATACAAAAGCAATTGCCTCCTATTACTCTAAAAGAATGTTGCTGCTGAGGGTCTTTTTTTTTCTTTTTTTTTTTTTTTTGCAGAACAGCAGCAGAGAGCTGCTGGCAGGTCACCACTGTGGAATGAAGGAATCTGAGGAATCGCATGGAAGAAACAGAAAAGATTGTGTTTGAAGCAAACACAAAGAGAGAAAAACAAAATGAATAAAATTGAAGAGACCTTCAAAAAGTAAGAAATGTCAGAAGCAAAGAAAAATAATAAAAAATAATAAATAAAAAAACTTGGTTTGTTTAGCAACCAAGACTAATTCTCCTTCCTGTTAGAAAAGACCTTCATAGATCAAAGTATTAGAGCGCTCTGAATTCCACTTGGGCAACCAGCGATATCCTGATTAGATTTGTATTTAAACAGAATTCTCATACATTTCAATTATTAGAATCATTGGAGCCAAGTGCTCTTTCAAGTTAGACCTAAATTATCCTCTCTCTAACAGAAAGTGAAAAGGCATACAATATTGATACCAAACATTGTTCTGTAGAGCCATATATACTTTTAGCAGTCACGAGCATAAATGGAAGCACTCAGTATTCATACACTTTCACTGGTTAGTTGAATACTTGCTACAGCACAAAAAAAAAAAAAAAAAAAAAAAAAAAAATCCATACCCTAGCATATTCCTGGCTATTAATTGCTAAAATATTGAAAGTACAGTCTTTTAGGCTAGTCTTCAGAATTATTCTAAAGAATAATTATCCCTGTGAGCTCAAAGAGAAAAAAGAGAAGAGAAAGAAAAAAGAAAAAAAGATGCTACAAAAGGGATAGATTTTCATATATTGGAGATATGTATGTTCTAAAAGTAAGTGCCCTTGATGGAAAGACAGATGTATCCCAAAATCAGAAGCCTCTTTAGGTGATGATGTCTGTTGATTTGTACATTTGACAATCCCTAGTAGCAAAAGAAATTAAGAGATCTATTGAAACAGCCCAGGAAGATGTGCTTATTCACTGTTATTAAAAAATAATGGGTAACACCACCCAAACATAACATAGAGGTCTGGAGGGTATCTCTAAAGGAATTCTGGGAGCCAGTGAGAATTCTAGTCTTATGCACAATTCTAGTCTGTAATGCACAAGAATGTGTACTGGGACAAAATACTGTTCCTTTAAAACTCAACAAATTCTGTAAATAACTGCTTCTCAGATTCAACATCAGCATTTTGAAACCAGGATGACAAAGACCCTCATATTTTTTGTAATGCATTTTAATTTCTAGAGTATCACCAATGCTACATAAAAATTATCAATTTTTAATTTCTACTCTGATTCTCTTACAGCACTGTATGAGGTTTAATGTCTTAAATTTTCTTTCTTGCTATTCAGTAGGCCCTATAGGGGTCATGCTGTTCCTATGGATTATGCGGTCTGTAAAATTTTAACGTGTGCACAGGATAATGGAGAGAATTCAAAAACACAGGAGATTTTCAGTGAACAATCTCAGATTCAGAGAACCACCTCCCTACTCCTACTTCCCAGATTTTTACCACTGAAAAAGATGATTCAAAATCACAGAATCATAGGGGTTGGAAGAGTTCTCTGGAGATCAAGTCTTCCTTGTGGCATCCCTGCATGCCCTGAAACATTCCTATATTCCTCCCAAGCAGCTAGGCCTCTTTTCCACATTCCGTAGACTTTCTTCTCTCATTTGAGCTCCTTTCTCATTATGATATAGCAAAACTGTGAGTTTCATCAGTGTTTGTTCCTGTCTTAAACCTGCTGAAAGCAGCCTCTTTGTCCTCACTGCATTTTCTGTTTCCTTCCATAGTATCTGTGCAACCTCCTACTTCTACTCTCAGATAATTTCCTTACTTCAGCAGCAATTTTATCCAAAAGATGACATCTCATTTGCAAAAAGCAAAAGAAAGTAAAAAATGCTTAAAATATCATGGTCATACAGAATTTTTTTTATGCATCTCCCCCTCAATATCTTCCTGTGAGTCCCAGTTTCTCTGTTGTATTAAATGCAGTTACCTGGACAAGCTTTTCTCCTACCTTATAAAAATCTATTTCTCTGACACCCTAAAAGTGAGAATACATAATAATAATTAAAGAACAAAGAATGTTTGCAACTTTTCCCTTAACCAGATGAAAATCCAAGTGGAACAAACCTATCATTTATCTCTAAACTCATCAACAATGTATCTGAGTTATGCTTTTTTCTTGTTTGGTAGTTGAAATAATTTTAGAAAAGTGTTAGGTATACACTGTCTGTTTTCACCAAGTAATTCCTCCAGAAGGTAGGAAAACCCTATTCTTATTGGCAGTTCTCTTATGCAGAAAAATAAACAGAAACTGCAGTAGAAATTCACCAGTCAGGTTCAGGTCTAATTTCAAGTAAGTAAAATGTCTGGACTGGAAAAGTAATTCAAATGTACAGCAGATTAAAAAAAAAAAAAGTGTTGGCCTGAAAAATAAAAATTCAGAAGTGGCATAAATATGGCAGACCTTGCTAATCTGTCCCTTCTCTTGTGTGTAGAAATTATCATTTTATTTCTTCGAAGGGCTCAGTTCATATAACTAGCTCATATGCCTAACAGTCACTGTGTCTAGCTATCAGGATCGATATTCATACTGCACTGCATCCCGTGTTCTCATGGGACCTTGTCACAGTGCAAATTAAATGTCTGTTACCCTGTTCTACCTCATCAGGTAATGTTCCAGAGTCACAGCTTCACTCTGCTTTGTGTCACTGAGAAGGTAAAACATCCAAGGGCTTTCCATTGCTGGATAGAAATGGGGTCATCACCATTAGTGGTGATAACAGCTCAAGATGGCTGTACAGAACCTCTGCAGAGTTGGAAAAGGAACACCGACAAGCCTAGATGTTAATTGTTTTGCGGTGTTCATAGTCATTCTGCATAGCAGTTCTCTCTTTTAAAACATTTCCATAACAAACAGTAGCAATGCTCTCTAGAAACGGGGTCTGCAGTCTTCATCCCATCCCCACAGCAATATTCAGTGTTCTCACTGAGGGAATTTTAGGGCGTCACTAGCTGTAGGTGTCCACTTCTACACAGTCCACAGCTGAGGCTGGAGTGAAATTTCCACTCCTTTTAAGCCTGCAGCCCCAAGCTCAGCAGACTGCCACATGTAGGCAGCAAGCTACAGAAGTGACAAAAACCAGGAACTGTCTCTCCTGAAACCATTAAGAAAACACATACCCCACAGAAGCACTGCACTATGTTAGGCGTAGGGCACTAAAAAGTTACAAATAAATCCTTGCCAAAGGATTACATAAATATTAGGTTTCTATATATTGTAACATGTATTAAATATTGATATATAATATGGATATAAATAAAGTGAAGGTGTGAAAAAATCAGATTTCCTTAATTCTAAGCAGCCTAATCACTTCCGTGGAAGAAATGCACTTCAAACCATTTTACCTGCCCCTAGTATTTAACCCTCTGGTATTAGAGGTACTGTACCATCCTTTACAATAATCTCTGTAGGACAGGAAGGAAAACAAACACCCACCTTCCATTTCAAATTGTTTTTAGTAGGACATATGAATCAGCTTTGTCAACATAACCCAAAGGATATTGAAAGCCATTGGAAAAACTAGCGCAGGTTACTCTTTCCATCACATCATTAAGCATGTCCAGAATTCTTTAAATCATGCTCTGTCAAATATTTTTGGATAAAATGTTATTAAGCTTCTTAACAATGTTCTTCAAATAAGAACACGTATGATTTTTTTGTAATACATTATTTATAGACACAGAAAAAAAAATACAAACAAGCAATTTTCAGGCTCCCAGTTTGATAACATCATATAATTCAGTAAAGAACCAGAGATGCAACAGATATACGCATTTAAAGCAGCTTTAGTGATTCTGGAGAAAGATTGTTGTGAAGCACCAAAATGAATGTATTAGTCAGCCGTTATTTTGAAGGCCTGAACTGCAAAGAGAATGGGGGGAGGGGGTAGAGAAAAAAAAAGAAAGAAAAAGCATTTATCCAAACATTTAGTCCTACTAGAAGCTTGGACAGCCTGCTGGGCTCTTGGTCAGAGCCACAAAGGGATTCAGACATGCAGCTCTTTTGGGGATACGCAGCTCATAATCCCAAGGGGACTTCAATGCTTAAAAGCCTTGGAGAATGTGGATCTTTGTGCTCTGCTCTTTTGCAGCTGTGCTGAAACAGCAACAGCAGTGGATAGTAGTGAGCATTTGCACTAAACAACATTGTGTTATGCTAATATATAGCATTTTTACATATATACCTCTCTCCTTTGATGTCTTCCTTAGCAGAGAAAGAGGTAATATCATACAAACTGGACAATGAGTGAATCATGACTGCGATGAAAACAGCCTGCTTCTCTCATTTTAGACCATCTTCTGATTCAATCTTGTCAGTTTACACTTAATTTGCTTCCTCATCTTTTAAACCATAAAATATGATTTTTTTTGCTACTTAAATAAAAACTAAGGAGATAACCGAACATCCCTTGCAGACACAAAGCTCTGTGGTTTAAGATGTGTTTATTATTTCCTCTGCTTTAAAAAAATAAAAGCCTCTCTGACTGTCAAGTCAGCAGACCACACCGTGTGGACATTTCTCATTCATCCTAAGCCAAAGGCACCTGGGTTATCACATAAAGCAAGTCTTCCCTCAAAGAAAATCAGCTTTAGAGTTGGCACCCTTGCTATTCACTACTTGAGCCAGTTTAACTCATCTTTAGTTAGGCATAAAGATATGCCTACCCCTGCCTCAAGGTGTCTTCCAGAAAGTCTAAAAGAAAGTCAAAGGGACCATGATAGAAAGAAAACCCAAAGTGGGAAGCCAGCAGGATGACGAAATGGGGTTTGTGTTTCCTGAGATTAACCAGCAGCACACACAGGAACAGGTGTGAGTGTAGGGAAGACTCCCCAGGAAAGAATCTTTTCCCTTCAGAAGACTTAAAAACATCTACAGTTGGAGTCTTCCGAGCCTGGGTCTCAGTGGTCCATTCTCAGATATGTCAGATATACAGAAGAACCAAGGAAAGCTGAAAGAAAATTCATGCTTACTAAAGCATCCTCACTTAGCTGAAAGCTGTAAAATGGTATTTCCCTAATGTAATCTTCTACCTCTGGTCAGTCAAAGACTGAGTTCTTCCTGAACTGGAAATTGTATCCAGATCATTACATTTAATAACCTTCGATGCATCTTTCTGTCCTGAATTTGTCTAATCATTTCTTAACCTCCTTTAAACATGCAGTATCCAAAACGTCTCATGGTAATGAAATCTTCAATTTATTTTGCATTACGAAGAAAAAGTGCTTTTCAGCTGCTTGGTAATTTCAGGGTGCCCCTAATTCTTGCTCTGTGGTGATGAGGGATGATCATCTTTCCACATCCTCTGGATCACTGACAACTTTTACATTTACACATCTTTGTTGTCTGCTGTATCATATGCTTTACGAGTAGACTTCTTTCCCAGAATGAAGAGATCTTGTGCAGCTTCTCTTGGTAGAGAAACTTAATTCCTCTGCTCAGGCTTCTGCCTTCCTGTTCCATCACACCCTACTGAAGACAGGCTAACAAGAGCTGCACAGCGTACAAAACACACACGTCACATGTTAGAGCCATGAAGGAATTCACTTTCCTGCACTATTCCTTTCCTGGTAATTCCTTTTTGTTTGATGAAGCTGCATTTTTACACACTTCTGGGCTGTGTGCCAGCATGATGCAAGATGATGACATTTTTCGGTGTTGTTTTTCCAAGCCTTTGCCTCTCTCCAATTAGCTGTCCTTTGGGATGGCTTTCTGGGAAAGAAATGAATTGGCCACGATGGAAGAGTCACTGGTAAAGGCGCTCAAGCCGCCCCTGCTATTGATTTCATCTGAAAGTGAGTGTTGCTGTTCTGGAAAGTCCCTCTGGGAGAAGGCGGGGTGCACCACAGCTGAGTGGCTGCATTAGATGCCACAGCATTCTAATGTAATTAGAAAACAGCTGTGAAGGAACAGCCAATTGTTTTTTGGCAGTCACGGCTAATTTTGCACCAATAGAAATGATGAATCAAGTCCTGCAAGTTTACAATATCTGCTGAGAAAGTAATGGCAGAAGCCATAGTAATGATTTTAAATCTCATTTATACCACTTTGGGCTGATGGAGTGGTCTCTCATCCCCCAGAAGCCTCTGGTGTGAAGGAATTCCCACATGCCTCACCATAACACCCAATGGGATGGGGAGAGGAGAGCCAACATGTTGGGTATGGAAACCATGGAGCTACTTCTCAGCCACAGACTAAATATAGGACATTTTTCTTTCTTTCCAGAGCAGGAACCATACCACTGAACCATGCATTGCTCACCCCTCACCAATCAGAGATAAAACTGGCAAGAGAGTATAATACAACACATCCAGTTCCTACTAGGCTTTCTCTGACCACCATCCCCTGTCCATTCACTGTGTATTAATGAATCAGAAATACTCAGCCAGAACAGTGTTATTCCATTAAACACATTCCTCATACCAGTTCCCTTAACAAATAAACACCCAGCTCCTCTCAGGCTATCGAATATCAGCCTGTGAACTATCATCTGCTGCTAAAATATATGCAACTTTACCGTCTGAAATATGAAAATAATCTCTAGGGCCACATTTTCTTGCTTAGGCCCCCACAAGATCTTCCAAAGTTGCTGCATGTGTCAGCTGAGATTAGAAATACTTCTTAACAGGATAACTGCTAAAAGCATATTTTTGCATTTGTCTCAGTGCCCATTAACATGAACAAATTCAATCCAGTTGACAATATGTTCACATAAGTGCTAACTTTACAATAAATGTTAAAAACAATATTTGAAAATAGCCTTTTGCCCTTGTTCTGCCCTGAAAATAGCTGCATGTCAGTCTTTAGAAGGTGGTATTTTTGGCCAGATAGCCAATAATTTTAATAGAATTAGCATGAGACAGGAATGCCATCCAAAAATGGATTCATGTTTAATCTGGTAATCTGATCCCATATGGCACTTTAAAGAGTGGGAGGAATTAGTGTTTGCTGCTTAAAGAAATTACCCAGAAAATGACTGCCAAAGATAGACCCAACAGCATCTCACCAGCACTCTATGTGAAAAAGACAAACAGCACAGAAGCAAGAGAAGTTAAAAGGTGAGCCAGCACAGAGAGACAAAATTTGTCCTGCACGACTGGGAGAGGGATAACAATTGGATGATAAAGGTAACCTCACAGAGAACTGGGCAGAATTGAAGAGGCATTAGAATATGTTGCACAGAAGGTTGGAAGGCAGTTTGAAAGCCGAACCTAACAATTCGCCAAGCTCCATCCTTAAATTCCCATTCACCTTGTGTGTTATGAATACATAAGAAAGCACAGATCATTCCCATATTTCTCTCTCATCATTCTGTACAGGAAGCAGAGGTCTCAGACACTGGGATCACAGTGACCACTCCAGTTCCGACCCGGGGCTGTTTTTCAGGTGACAGTCTCAGGGACCTTTTTCTGGGTCCCTGCCTTCTTCCTTCAGCCCTGCTGACCCATTTGTCTGCAGGGCCTCATGATGAACTGGATCAGAAACTCATCTCACTGCTAATCCTGTTAAAGAATTAAAAAAGGACTGAGTGTGTTTTTAATTCAGCTGAGGTCACCCAGTTCAGCTGTGGCCCTGCAGAAAGCAGCAGTGGTACAACCACGGAGCCACTTCTGGAGGGAACAGCTGGGGATGAATGGAATAAATAGATGAGGATGGAAAGGGGAAGAGAGGGAATGGCTCACGCTGCCTTTGGTGCCACAGGCAATGTCAGCAGAAATGCAGCCTCAGAGCTCCCAGGGTGGGCTACCTCTGGGAGCGTGTTAATATCTGTGAAAATACAGCAAATAGGGCCTCTCTGCAAATTAAAAAAGAAAAGTAATAATGACCAGAGAGGATAAACATAGCTGAGAGATGAAATGTGATGGACATCCAAAGCAGTTCAGATTCTGGGCAGACAGGTCAATAATGTAATGACACCTTTCTACATTCCTTCTATCAGGATGTGCAGCTTCCCAAACCTGCCCCACTTTGGAAAACCTCTGTTTATGACACTTGGCCTATCTGCCAAAATCCTGCAGGGCATCAGGAGCCCTTCTGATTCACTGAAATTACGGAAGCTGAAGGGCAGCCAGTGAAACTGCAGCTAAACCAAAGCAGCATTTCATCCTCACAGGTTGCAAATCTATTTAGTGATCCAATAATGTGACATAGATGTGCAGCACAGGTTAAAAACCAGAGGAAAGCTACTTTCCCCCTTCCATCTCCCTGGAAAGGGAAGTATTTAGCACAACAAAGTGCTTGCTGGAAACCAAAATAAGATGTGACTGTTCCCATATGGAGATTACACAAACTATACCCCTAAAGAATTATTCTGTTGCTTACTCCTGGGGTAAGAGTGCAGGATTTATCTGTAAAAGCAGCTCAGACCAGGGCAGTACAGTGGCTAATGAAAACCATGCCAATATGTGTCCAAATCCTTTTCTTTGTGTCACTGGTTCAAGCACACCAATTTGTGACGGAGCTACGAAATGAAAAATCACAGCCCAGTGCACAGAGATAATATAGACAATAACTAAGCTTTTGCCTCGTGCTTATGCACACATGCAACACCCAGCATTCAGCTCTTTGCTGCCTCACCAAAGCCAACAGCCCCAAGATAAGAAGTCCAAATTAGGGTGAAGAAAATAAATAAAATATAATCCGTCAGGTTCAGGCTGCAAACACAACGAAGCACAATACTTTTTTACTCTTATCCTATGGTTCTGATCAGCCACAGCCCTCAAGTCCTGCACAAATACCCAACGGCAGGATTAGTGCTATGGTATTATGTGCTTAATGGATAGACACTTTCCTCTTAATTCTCCCTTTGCTGCCACCCACCTACTTTATGTCCTTTTGTAATACCTAAGGACATCAAAAACCTCCCCAAAAATGTAATTTAAGAAATAGAATTGACTGCATCTATAAGGTCATTTCATTACTGAGTTTAAAAAAAAAAAAAAGATAAGAAAATCCCACGTGTTGCCTAGATGAAATACACCTCAGGTGTCCTTAGGAACCTGTCTTGGGGAAAAAGTCCCCTACAATGTCCTAATATCGTAGTGAGGCCACATTAGCCTTTTAATTGTCCCCATTTGCCATCAGCCAGAGGCTGATATGGATGTTAGAGCAGCTGCCACCAGATCTCTACATTGTGACTAAAGGTGCTCAGCATGTAAAGGGGGTAAAAACACAAAGGCATATATGCATCTTCCTCCTTACCCAGCCCTCTCAACAGTATTCTAATCTCCAAGAGACAACGCTGCAACGCACTCCAAGGATCCCTTTCACTAAGGAATGGCCATCTCTGCACCTCCATAAACCACCAGCCTCCTGCCATTACCAGACAATTACATGGGTCAGTATTTTATGCGATTAGAGGTTTGGCCTGGAAAGATTACAATTTGCCAGGCTAGCAGGAGCCAGGCTAGAGGGCTTCCCCAATTAATAGCAACCCCAGTGCTATGTCCATTGACCCTTCCCAGGCTGTGCTCCATTCCTCTTGTTCTGTTTCCCCTTTCCCTTCTCTAAAATCCTCATTTAACTCTTCGCAGAAAAATAACAAACAGTTAAGTCAAGGTGACATAAAAGCAATTTCCCTACACTCATCTTCTTTGTGCTCTGGTCAGCCAGGATTTTCTTCTTTCACATAAGAGAAAGGAGAGCAATATGTTTCTAAACCAATGTGTTGTTTGCCCAGCACTCTAACAGGCTGTGTCACTATCAGTGCATTTGGCTCAATAACAGCTCAGTGGTTGCTGCCCATCAGCTTTTGCAAAAGAAAATTTATTGGCAGGTCAGAGAGTAAAAATGGCAGATTCAATGTACCTACAGCAACTGTAACTGTAATCCTTCAGTAAACATATCCCAGAAGTGGCCTTCAGATTCTGAAGTGTGGTTAAAATGAGGGTGTCAGTAAAAACCTTTTCTTTCTTTTTTTATTTTTAAAGAATAGGGATTTGGTTAAAGTAAGGAAGATACCTTATCTTTTCAACTGTTGTGCTGTTTTGAGGTCTTTGCATTGCATTGCCTCTTTATGTTGTTTCCAGATTCAGGAAAAACCAGATGGGCACATATTATGGCGTGTCCTGCAGTAGATAAGACAGAAGAGGGACCCTTGCTTCAGCTCAATGATCTTATTGAATAAATGAGACTTCAGGACAGATGTTTGAGACAAGTTCAGAAGAACAACAGTGCTGAATTCATTACTTTTGTCTAGGTGCAAAACCAAAGGGAACTAATTATTGGAGACCTTGGCAAGGCAACAAAGACACTGAGCCCACACCTTCAAAGGATTTAAGCACTGCTTTAAATTTAGTGCAAGTTCCCATAACTTTTATTAAGTAAACTAGAAACATCATCACTTTGCATTCCTGGAAAGAATCACACTAAAAAAAATTACAAAAATTAATCAAGCTATTAAGCTATATTATCTAGGAAGACCTAATTCTCCTTGCATCTCTGCTTTTGCTTTTTGCTTTTACAAAAGTTCAGCCTACCACTTAATATGAAAAGCATGGGCTAGAGATGGGAAAGGAGATGGGTAAGACGAGTGACATGAAAAAAAGCTGGAATTAAAGGATGAGTCTCATCAATCTCAGCTTGTATTTGTGATGAAGACAGTGCAAAGTGAATATACACCTTAAATAAGAAAGAGAATGTCAAAACCGTGACAGTTTTAAATCCAAGGTCAACAGTTGCTTTAAAAGAGTTTTCTTAAGCAGTCTTGATGGATTCACAATTTGCTGAAAGTTTTATGTAAGACAGCTTGACACTTTATTGCCATAACTTTCATGGCATAAAAATTTCAAAGCTTTCAACTAATAGCAGATCCATCTGAAGAGCCCTTAACCTCAGGTTAGTTAATCCATGAAGGGGTTCCCAAATGCTAAATAGGAATGCTAAATTTTGCCAAGAAACGACAGTCATTTCCCTTGCTTTGGCTACTTTTAAAAACCAGCTTAGTTGAAACCAAAGCCCACAGAATTCTTGACAAACATTACCATTGACTGTCAGATAAAACCCACAGTGTCCTTTCCATCTTGAAGGATATGTACACATTCTACACATTCATTCACTGCCAAAGTTCAGCAGACTTCAAATTGATACAGAGCAACCATTTTAACAATATAGAGCAAGCCCGTAGAATGTGGAATAAAATGTGAAATCTAAACAGTGTTTCCAGTGTTATCTTAGGTAAGTACAACATAGTCATTATCACAGTATAGGCAGCGCATGTTTTGCCTTGAATGTCTAGATAGTTCCTCCGAGAATGTAACCTCATGTGACCTAGTTTTTTGTTAATATTTTAAAGCTGATCCCCACAGCTTTATCTGTTCCCCCGTGGGTCTTTCAATCTATTCCAAAGCCTCTAACCTCCAGGTGAGGTCTGAAGCTAGGTCAGGATGGTCTTCCCAGGAAAGACAGCACCTTCAGCCTGCAAGAGAGCAGCTGGGGGAGCATTGCTCCTCCTGCTGTAAGCAAAGATCATGTTTGAGACTGCCTGAGGAACCTGAACATCTATAAGTCTATGAATCCTGATGAGACGTATCCCAGAGTCCTGAGAGAATTGGCTGACGTAGTTTCCAAGCCACTCTTGATATCTGAAAAGTTGTGGTGGTCAAGTGAAGTTTCTGGTGACTGGAAAAAAGGCAATAAAGCACCCATTTTTCAGAAGGGTAGGGAACTACTGACCTTTCAGCCTCACTGCAGTGCTGGGGAAGATCATGGAGCAGATTCTCCTGGAAGGAATGGTAAGCAACATGGATGAGAAGGAGGTGACATGGGAAAACCAGTACAGCTTCACCAAGGGCAGGTCCTGCTTGACCAACCTTGTCGCTTTTTATGATGGTGTAACTGCGTCAGTAGTTACTGTGCCACTGATGTCACGGTATCATAGAATCATGTCATCTATCCGGACTTCAGTAAGACCTTTGACATGATCTCTCATAACACCCTTTTCTCCAAATTGGAAAGATACAGATCTGGCGTGTGAGCTGTACAATGGATGAGAAGCTGGTTGCAAGATCATACGGAGAGTGGTGATCAACGGCTTAATGTCTGGATGGAGATCAGTGATGAGTGGTGTCCCTTAGGGCTTGAGCAGTGAGCCCAGGAGAACCTCACGAGGTTCAACAAAACCAAGTGCAAGGTCTTATACCTGGGTTGTGGCAAACCCTGCTGTCAGTACAAGCTGAGGGATGTAAGGGCAGAACACAGCCCTGCTGAAAAGAACCTGGGGGTACTGGTGGACAGCAAGCTGGACATGAGCAAGCAGTGTGCCCTTGCAGTGCAGAAAGCCAGCCATGTCCCGGGCTGCATCAGAAGAAACGTGGTCAGTAGGAAGAGGGAGGTGATCCTGTCCTTCTGCTCAGCACTGGTGAGGCCTCATCTGGAGTACTGTGTTCAGATGCGGAGTCCTCAGTAGAGGAGAGATATGGACCTGCTGGAGCATATCCAGAGGAGGGCAACAAAAATGATCCCAGGGATGGAACATCTCTCCCATGAGGACAGGCTGAGAGAGCTGGGGCTGTGCAGACTGGAGAAGGCTGTGGAGAGACCTGAGAGTGGTCTGTCAGTACCTAAAGAGGAGCTGTAAGAAAGAAGGGGACAGACTCTTGAGCAGGGTCTGTTGTGATAAACAAGGGGAAATGGTTTCAAATTAAAAAGGGGAGATTTAGATTAGACATAAGGAAGAAGGTTTGTTTGTTTTTTTTTTTTTTTTTACAATAACGGTGGAACAAGCAGCCCACAAAAGTAGTGGAAGCCTTGTCCTTGGAGACACTCAAGGTCAGGCTGGACAGAGCTCTGAGCAACCTGATCAAGCTGCAAGTGTCCCTGTTCATTGCAGGGAGTTGTACTAGATGACCTTTAAAGGTCCCTTCCAAGTCAAAAGACTCTACGATTCCACGAGTCCTGCCCTGGTTTGCCATCTATATTCCTATACTGTTAATATTGCAGCTGATTCCTTGCAGCAGTGGGCAACCTAGTTCTGCATTTTCCTCCTTCCACCAATTTTCCATTGTTCAAATAAATGTAATTTTTATTTTTATTTTTTTATTTTTTTATTTTTGCCTGTTTTGAGCTACATCTATACCTTTGCAATCCTACAGCAATTCATTCATTGTCCAGCGGAGGGCCACAAAGATGGTGAAGGGCCTGGAGCATCTCCCCTGTGAAGGAAGGCTAAGTGAACTGGGTCTGTTTAGCCTTGAGAAAAGAAGACTGAGAGGGGACCTGATCCAGGTCTATAAATATCTAAGGTGTGGGGGGCAAAGTGGCGAGGCCAGACTCTTTTCAGCAGTGTATGGAGACAGGACAAGGGGAAACGGCCAGAAACTGGAGCATAGGAAGTTCCGCACCAATGTGCGCAAGAACTTCTTTACGGTGAGGTGACGGAGCACTGGAACAGGCTGCCCAGGGAGGTTGTGGAGTCTCCTTCTCTGGAGATATTCAAGACCTGCCTGGATGCCCACCTGTGCAGCCTGGTGTAGAGAACCTGCTTTGGCAGGGTGGTTGGACTCGATGATCTCTGGAGGTCCCTTCCAACCCCTGCGATTCTGTGATTCTGTGATTCGTGCCAAATCAGAGATGTTAGATGCATGGGCAAATCTACAGACACACAGATGTACTCATACATGGGATTTCTTCCCGTTTCCTTCATGTCTTGGTCAAAATGAGAAATTATTTTTCAAGTATATATTGGGAATTAAACCAGGAAAGCAGTAATACAAACACACATCAATTCTGAGGAATTACCAAAACAGAATTTACATTCATACTGTGGCTCATATTGGCATCAGTCACAGAAAAGCATATCCAAGCACTGTGAAATGTGTCATGGTCTCATTTCTAGCTATAGAGGCAAGATTTTATAATAGTCTGAAAGATAATTTTCACGAGCAACCAACCTCCTGCCACCAATATTGACTTCAACTGAAGGAACATCACTTTTGGTGTATGTCTGCTTTCCTGTATACCTCCCAAGGGACCCGATCCTTCGCTGCCCTGCCTACGTATCTACACTTCTGCACAAAAGCCATTACATACTGCAGTTCCTGTGGTAGCACTCACTCCCACCTTCCTCTCCCACTGAGCAGGTGAAAATGAGCACACAAGCTGCAAGGCCCCTTACACCTGCACCTCCATTACTAAATCTTTGCTGTTGGAATCAAAGCACTGAAAAGCTAGGAGAAGAGAGAATATTTTTACAGAAATGACTTTTTTTCCTGTTCAAGTTGCATAAATGCAAAGGGCGTTATATGTTTTACCTGTGCTGAAAATTTGAAAATAAGAGTTACAATTTAGAAAGTTAAAAAAAAAAAAAAAAGTATTATCTTTAATAAAATTTGTCAAATATTTAATTTCTTAGAAAACATATTTTAGGTCTTTTTTGGGGGGGGGGCAAAAAAAGATCTCTCTCCAGTTTGGCATCTCTCTTAGGAAATCTAATCCTCCTTGCAACCACTATGTCTCACAGCTTTTTGCTTCTCCTTGACCCTCACACACAGCTCTGTGCTGTTGTTGGTGATGGCAGTCACAGGCAGCAGGGGGGGCTCACACACAGGGTTGCTTTGCCCTTGCATATTTTCATGTTTATTTTTGCTCACTGCTGCTGGTAATGGCAGAACAGAGACATTCCATAGCAGTACTAAACTTTGGGACCTAAATTTTCTGGTAATTTTCTTTGGAATTTCTGTACATGAATACTTTTGATGATAATTTATATCTATTCCTTGCATTGAGACATTCATCAGTAAATCTCAAAGCACTGCAGAAAGGAGATCAATGTCATTATCATCATTTTGAAATTAACTTACCAAGAGATTATTATTTCTGCTACGAAGTGATTGCTAATATAAAAGCAGTATGAGCACAATGGCATTTCCCTTTGTGCCATAAGCTTATGACTGCTATCTAAAGATTTCTTTAACCAAATCAGGATAAAACAGAATAACCTTTATTGCTGTTAAAAAAAAAAATTAAAAAAAAAAATGAAGAAGATGGGTACTGGAGGAAATATGACTCTTCTTGACAAAGTTAAGAAATCCAAGATAGCATTACTCCATGTTTTACTTAATTGCTATATATTTCCTTAGTCGCAAATATATAATTCCAGATAGACTTGCTTGCCAATTTACATGGTCTTCCACAGAAAAGGCCTCGCTGACATCTGTTGGGAATGCTGGCCAGGTATGGAATAATGCTGGGTTTGCTCTCTCTCCACAGAGAACAGCTGCCTTCAGAGAATTTTACGCTATAATGCCATATTGAAAACTGTTGTTTGCTTTCTGGCATTGTTCTGTGCTGCATCCCTGACAGGACGCGGATGTGCCCTTACAGCACAATGCAGCACTGTGATAACTCCGTGCAAGGGAGGGAGATCGAAGGAAGACATTAGAAATAAGAAACTGCAGCCAAAGTCTTTCTAAGGAGAATGCTTTCTTACTGACATATTTAGTACAACACCTTTCTAAATTGCATTTTCTGCATATGTTTGCAGGAAGGGGTTGAGAAAAAGCATTAGATTAGGAAACAGAAACCAGTAATGGTTAAGAAGTAATAATCGTTATTGCACTTACAAAAGAAAAAATACCACCAACAACAAAACGTGGACAAGCATGTGTTTTGAAACAAACAAGAAATCCAGAGATTTGTATTTTGAATACAAAGAGACTTGTGTTTTAAAAACTGAAACACATGGGGTTTAATACCACTGAAGACAAAAAGCACATACAGCATGAGAAAGTAACCTTTTCAATATTCTTCATTAGACTCCACCAGCCACAGCCCCCAGAGTGAACTGCACCATCAAATCAATTACGCCAAAGCCTCCTCTGACTAACGAAAGGCCTCACCACAGAGTTTTCATATACTAGTTATTTAAGTACTGAAAAGTCTTACCTATAGATCCTCAAGTAATTACATACTGAGAAAGCTCATGCAGAGCAGATTTCTAGCAAAGGACGGCCACCGCAGGAACAAAAGACTTTTACAGCTGAAATCAGGCATGTATTACAGGTTTGTGTTTTTATAGGACAGCATTAAGCCCTGAGCCCTGAGACTAGCACAAAATGAGCACAAGGGGACTTTCCCCAGCCATAAATCTGAGGATATATAAAGGCATTTCCAGGACCACCACTATGATGAAAGTCAAGTACCATGTGTTCCCTTTTCAACTGTCCCATCTTTTTGGCGACTGTAGATAGCACATACACACACATGTGGTAATTCCTACAAATAGGGAGGAATATCAACTTGACGTCTTGGTTCTTTCCAGTTGAGTAAGGATCTCCCACTCTGCACAGCACTAAAGATAGTAAAAGAAAAACTAACACACTCCTCTTCACCAGAGGAGACTTCTTGTCTCCCTTCCCTTCCCTCTGCCCAAAGTCTTTTTGAGACTGATTACCTGGCAGAACCTTTGCCACAAACTCAAAGCAACTTAACCCCTCTGCTTGAGTTTAACCAACTCAGTAGGTTGCAAATTTGTTGATATTTTGGGAAGATGTCTGCATTTTTTTGGCTCCCACAGAAACCCAACTCTCCCCAGAACGGATCTGCATCATTTATAGTTGGTTGCCTCTGCTTATTGCTGATAAATACTTACACATAATCAAGACAGAAATATATTTGATAGCTGTTAAATCCTTATTAAAATGCCACTACAATTTTAGTACAAAAGACTTTGCCATCACAACTCTGTGATGCAACTCATGTGAGGAAGATTTTTAAGTATGGTATTATTAAGTCTTTGCTTTAATTTTCACCTGTAATATTTGTATGCAAACATATATTAATTGGGCTGTAATTTCATTGATATCCCAGGAGTTACAACTATTGCTGGGTGTCCTCAGTCAAGGGTTAGAGAAGACCAGAATGAGTACAGGGTCCTGCCTACAAACCCTACAAACAGAAAGAGGCAGGTATTTTGAAACAGTAAAGCACATGATGTTGTTCTGTACTGGTGCTTACGCAGAACAATGAACTCACCCAGACCACTAAGCAGATGCACTGCATGTTTATAGTCATTTCATCCTTTGGAGGTTGACGCCTTACATGGATGTAGAAGAGGATTTTCAAAGCATTGAACACCTGAGCATTCAGCACCTTTTCCATAAACCCTAATCCTAATTGCTCAATGGGATATTTCACTGATTGCTTTATCTTTACCACTTTAGAAACATAAAAGCTGAAGAGCTGAGGTTTGGGTCTATCTACAAGAACTCAGAATAAAAATACAGCATCTGGTCACAAAGATTTTGCTCTCAAATGTGACAGAACTGTCAGCAATAGAAGTCCAATTTATCTTCCCAAGGGAAATAAGAATGACGGTATTTTTCAACAGGTGTGGCCAGCCATTTTCCTCCAACATACTTTTAGAAGCAAAATTATCCTCAGATTCAGCAATGGGTGCACTGGCTTTCTTACAACTGCTATTATTGCAGCGCTAATGACTTCCACTTGTGCTGGATCACACTGAACAGTTATACCAAGAGGCTCCCTGTATCCCCAAGAGATGCTCTGGCTCCTCGACAGCACATACACACACACGGATGGCAGACAGCACTGTCTCCAATGGCAGCAGCATCCATCAGCTGCCACAAGCCAGGAAAGAAAGCAGCTGTTTCCAAATCTTTTTAAAATGATGTGTAATACACTCAAGTGAACCTCCCTTTCTCTCTCCTGGGAAGTATTCTAAATATTATGAATTTGTATTATTAATAGTGTATGAGTGTTAGAATATTTATTGTAAGTGTGGGGCCTTAACATTTGTACAACTCAAGTGTGCCTGGGGATTCTCTCACTAAATGCTGATATGCAACTGCTCCCAGATCAGTGTAAATAGCACAGAACAAGGCTGCAGAGCAGTGTGAGGCAGAAAGTAAAATGTGTCATATGATCCAGCGCTGGAAAACATGCAGATGCATGACAGGCAGCCACGAGTGAATTCTGACAGGGCGCTAGGCAGCCAGTCTGGCAAAAGTGCAGTAAGATTGCTAATGAAAAAGAGATCAATAGCCTTTTAATTTCTCCACCTGAAGTGCTGCAAAATGCTCCCCGTAACACAAGGTTTTCCACAAAAAGATGTCAACCGCTCACTAATCAGAGCTCCTTTCTGCAGCAGCGGTGTGCCTCACAAATTGCCCTTTAAGAAACCATTCCTGATTTACTTGAGAATCAAATGGTGCTCACAGTCCAGTGTGGGATTACTGTAACAGGAGAAGGCAACAAGGGAGGACACCTACTGCTATATTACTTTTCTATTTTATTAGCAGGAGCTGTGTTAAAGCCAATTAAATTTCACAGAACAGAAAACAGTTTTGATCTTCTGGAGATTCCTGTGAAGGTTTAAAGCTAAAATTGAGTGTCTCCAGCAGAATCTGTTAGTTATAATTGTTCTTAATAAAGAGGGAGCATAAACAAAGTCAGAATTTGAAACTATTGCAACTGATCTTTTATTAAAGCTTCATATATGAAAACTTCTCAAAACTCACTCAACCACTCCAGCATCACCAAAACTGTTCACCACAGACAGGGTTATTTTTTTGATTTTCAGTCCACAAAAATGCATGAATTTTTTAATTAACTTAAAGCATTAATTAATTAAGCATTTCTGTCAAAACTTTCTGTTTCATATCTGCAGCATTAAGGATTTGGAAATGGCTGTTGAAATGTATTTTACTCATTGTGATATAGAGCAAAGACCATTCTGCTGGACTTCTCAGAACTGATTCTGAAACAGTTACACATTCTGCTGCCCGTAGTTTTAGATGTTCAAGATACTGAGCTACTAAAGGTTAACCTGAGTTGATAAATACTTAGCTCACTGCTTTAAAGAAAGCTTTAAATGTCATTTCTATTTTTAATTTAAAAAATTCCACACGTGTTAAGAAATTTCTCAGACAAGCTATGAAATTATAGAATCATAGAATTGCTCAGGTTGGAAAAGACCTTAAAGATCATTGAGTCCAACCACAACCTAACCATACTATCCTAACTCTAACAACCCACTGCTAAATCATGTCCCTGAGTACCACATCCAAACGGTTTTTAAACACATCCAGGGATGGTGACTCAACCACCTCCCTGGGGAGCCTATTCCAGTGATTAACGATTGTTAAGTAAAGAAGTTGTTTCAGTAAAGAAGTTTTTCCTGATATCCAACCTAAACCTCTTACACTTGCATTTTCATATTTTTCAAAAGGCTTTTTTTATTTACTCAAGAAAATGTGATCAGGTGCCACTCTGGCAATGGACATTTCATACATCCACCCCTCAACAGGTGCAGCTGGTTTACTGCCAATTCAAAAAATGCAAACAAGAAGGACAAGTTGGGCTGCCCCTGCTATCTCATCACCAACTGCTTGCACTCTCAACCACTGCAAAATTCTTCTGACCTGAGGAAGCTCTGGCTGTTCAGATTTTGGCAACTGCCATCCATGTTCTCACATGTACGTCATCACTTCAAACAAAGTTTTCTGGACTCCAGGATTTCCAGAGCTCTCTTCCAAACTTTAGGATTCTGTGATTCCTTTAGTCTCTTGGTTGCAGAAATTTGCCTCTAATACCATCCCATGTTTCCCAGTTTGTTCTGACCATTGTGGGTGACCAGCATCTGACACAATATCTTAGGACCTTACACTAGAGTCTGTTGGCCCAGACCAAATAGCCACATTTGGATCCTCCTTGTTCTGCCACCTGGATCAACTCCACACTGTTTTGCCTTGGCTCCCATCTCTTCCTCTGCAGTGACCTTTTGCTTCTTTCCTATGCACATCCATATATATGCAAACACATACACAAACAGATATAATAAAATCATATATACAAATATATGAAATTCTATTTTCTCCCTCTTTGGCATTAGCTTATTTATTTTTGTAACTAGCAAATGTATAAATTCTTCCTGTAAATAATCAGAAAACAGCTTTATGAAGTTATGTAGTAAGTAACATGGGCTCCCCAGATACCGCCTTCTGGGAAAATACATGCAACAAATTGCTTTAGAAACAAGTCCTTTTTGCTTATGCTTTTGGCACTTTAAAGTCATGATATATAATTTAATACAAAAATACAGAATCAATAATGATTTAGTTCCAACTATGAAGCAAGTCGTGCACAGATCAATTTTCATAACATGCTTGTAATCATTTTAAATCATTTTACACCAACTAATGCTTAATATAAAAAAGAAACCAAACACTCCAAAGAACATTTTGACAATTCTTGCTTTGGAAAGTAGATGAATTCTGAGAAAAGACTGGATTCACTAAAACAGAGCCTTCGCTCTGGAGCCCTCTTACCTTTCCATTGGTGGTCAATCATGATCCACCATTCAAGCAGCACTGGATGTTTTCACATAGTTTTCACAGAAAACTATGGTATTCTAGCATGTCATGAGAGATGAACAATTTTGAGTCTCTGAAGCTTTCATAGAGCTGCGGTCTTGACGTTAAATAATCTCAAAAACACAGGATTAGGTGTTCCATATAAACCATGCTGATTAGGATAGCTCATGTTTTGGAAATAGCAATAAGGGTCAGCCTTTCTAACAGCTACCAAGACTCCATAAACATGGGTCTTGCATTATTGTGCATGAATTAGTAAAATGGATAAGTCAAAGCTACTTCCAGGGCAAACTGGACCATTCATGGCACTGTAAAAAACTCCCAGTATTAAGTATATAACCATTTAATCACACTTTAGAAAGCCTAGTGAAGGCTTGTTCAATTCACAGTAAGCTCTGCTATGGACCACTGGATCTCCAAGGCAAGGCATCAACTTCTAACTTGCTGTGTCTGCTGTTTCTAAGCAAGAGTCCAGGACTTCTGAGCAGTGAGAAATCCCTATGCCTTTCTAGTCTTGGAGCCTTCCCCACATAACCACTCACACAGTCTCACTGCAGCCTAAAATTACAAGACAACAGCACATTATGTCAAGTGTACCTGAAACTATCTTGTCCCCTTTTGCTGCAAATGGAAGAAAGACTTTTGCACCTGAAATAGGTTTGGAGCTTACAACTTCACAGTGAAGATGAAAGCATTGGTGTCCCCAAGCAGCTGGATCTTGGTGAGGAAAAGGACTGTCTTTTCTCTGAGATGAGCACAGATATCAAAATGTCCTCATTTTTCAAGATTAATTTCTATAATGGCACAAAATACTAAACCTGAATGCAGTAACTACCCACTGTATAGTAAAAAACCAGCAATGTAAAAAATTAGATTTTGGAATTTGCATCCTTCTCTGCCTTTTTGGGTCAAACCAACCCTCAGTCTCCTCTGGTCTCATGGGAAAGACTCTTTACACTGACTGCCCCTGAGGCAGGCAGTCCTCCTGCTTTTCCCAAGCATCTTTCTCTACCCTTGCAGTGTAGGTACCTGTTTGCAGTCCCTGCTCCCTGCAGGCATCACCCTACAGCCCTAAAGGTGTTTTGAAGCTCTATATGCTCATGCTTCCCAAGGGAAAGAGAAATCTTCTGAAGAAGAAGAAATCAGAGCCAAAAGGAAGTCCTCTGGCTTGCAATTCAACTAACCCCTTTTAGAGTTAGTAAAGCATACAGCATGTATAGCCTGCAAACCTGCTGATTATACCTTTGCAAATAGCAAGGCAAATTTCAGATTCTTCCTTTAGCACAGCATTTCATCTTGAGCTAATATAATAAAAGATTGGTTACCTGAAAGTTTGCTATTCAGTTTTGGTTGAACTTGCATAAGTAACAGCTAAAGTCAATTTATGAATAAGAAACAATGACATACAACTCATCAGATGTTATGATAGAGTCTTCCATTTCAGACTGAGCTGACAAGGAAAGGCAAGCTTCTGCAAAGACGAAGTCAACACTGGAAACCAGCATTCCACCCCCCATGAAGGAGCATTAGCTGCTTGAAATGGAGTGGTCTGCGTTCACCTTCTCACACTGTTTCTAGAAGCCTTACCTTGGACTTCACATACTTTAATTAAAAAAATTGGCAAAGCTCCCAATCATCAAATCCACGATATTCATCTTTCCATAGTAAACTGTAACTTCATTCATTTTGGGTACTATAACACAATCAACAGTAGAAGTAATTTTTATATCGAGTTCTCTATTTTGATCTTAAGATTAAAACCTGGAATTAAAAACTGTGAATTTCAATAAGGAAATGTCACTTTTGCAGCGATATTTAGTGACACGGGTATTTCTTTACATAGTCTTGTATTTATAGAGCAAAAGCTAGCAGCTCAGTGATACATAACTCTCCTGGAGAGGCAGCTCAGCAAATTATTGTCTTAGAGCTGACAATTTACAAATTCTTCATATTAACACATGAAACTATGTAGGATTGTGTGAAAGCATTTTTAGGATCTATTATGCTCATATGCATGATAAAACTTACTTTTATGTATTTCCTGTCACCTAAAAGATCTCAAAATCCTTCACAAACTTGAACTAACAACCAAATCAGGCAGAAAAACACCAGCTCCTCACAGGAAATCAGCATCTGTTTAACAACACCAAATATAAATTCATCTTGTTCACTCTTACCAAGTTCTACAAGAGGTAATAAAGTATTAATGCATAGAGAAAAATAAGTATATTAGAGCACAAGGCAAGCATTTATGAAAGTCTGTTGAAAAAATAACTCATAAATTGAGACATCAGTACAAGCAAAAATAAAAATAACCCAATCACTGATGCTTTATCACCTCGGATATGAAAGAATTTATGCCCCCTTGTAAGAAACACGTGGAAAACAGAAGAAACTTCCCAGTTTTATGGGGAGTACGTGGAGGTTCCCACTGAGTTTGCAGATGCTGACACTTGCCTGTGAGCAGCAGCACCAGGGAGCAGAGCAGTGACCCTATGGGCCTTGTCAAAGTGGGAACAGCTGTGAGCAGAGGGTGAGAGGAAGCAAAGCCCTCCCAAGCCTGGGTAGCAATGAGGACTATGGTTTGTTTTATTTCTTCTTAAAGAGCAAACAAAGGATTGATTTTTCTGGGATCTGAAGTCCCAGATGTATGTATGGTTCTGAGGCCTTGTTCCTCACAGCCGGTAGGCTGCAAGTTCCCAGGCCCAGTGTTTCAGTCCTGGTTTTGGTTATGCTGTGCTTTTGGAATTATTTATAAACGACATACTTCTTTTCTCTACATTTAAACAGACTTGCAGTCTATTATGAGTGGGTTCTGCTTATTATTTTGTTCACTTGAAACACCAGTTTCACAGAGGGTGAGTGTTTGCTACAGCGAGCGAGGTAATTAGTGAGAATGCTTGGAATTGAACCATTTCTGCGCTGAAATAGTTATTTAGAAAAGTACGTTTTCTTTCTTTATCAGCTTTATCACTTTCAGCTACATTCAATAACAGTAAAATCTGATGTTATGATGTTTCCCTCTTGTGAAAATTAAATTTTGGAAAAGAAAGAAGAAAGAAAGTTACAAAAAACTGTGCTTCAAATGTATTAAATCCATACCAATCACTCTGATGGCATTTGATTAAATGCCCTAAGTGTTTTCAGAATATCTACTTTTCACCAAGTAAGTGCCATCCATTATTTAAACATTGAAATGCAGAGCCAATATTGTTTTATAATTTCACTCCTTGAGCATCAGCGTGAGTTTTTTTTAATCTCTGAGTAATAAAAATCAATTGAAGAGCAATCTACCAATAAATAAGTGTAAATCGCTGGAAGCACTAAAAGGTGAACTACTGCTACAGAATGGAAATGTTTCCAACTCTAACACTGGGAGCACAACCCAGGTCCCTAATGAATATGGTGATTCCATGTGTAAGCAAAAAACAAACAAACAAAAAAGGAGATTTAATGTCTGAAACTGAGCTCTGTGTCAGAGGCTGTACATTATTTTCCAGTTCCTTTTGCTCTTTTGGGTGTTTGTGCCACACAGTTCTCTTTTCCCTACTCCTTTTATACCCCTCCTGAATTGCATTTCAGCATCAGGAATATTTTGCTTGATCTATTAAAAAACAAGTTGTCTATTTCTCTCCCACAGCTCTAAAATCTACAGCTGACCTTCACACAGCATTTCAGTATAGCACTGCTTCATCTTTCACACATAATCTGATTTCATTATACAGGTCAGAATTCCTCATAATGAAAAGTTGAACTAATAACAAGTGGCACCATTGATGCCTCTTGTCTCCTCATTAAAGGACTAGACTTCAGTTTATCATAAATGGAACTGCAACCAAATACACATACGTAGGATCATCACAGATTTTAGCTTTTTGCTCTTATTAAAAAATTAGTATTATTTTTTCTTTCACCACCTTCTTACTTTCTGAATAAAAAGTAATCATATTGCTTTACTTAGTTTTATCTAGATTAATGGCTGTCTTTCTGATCTGGTTTGGTAAGATGTTCCACTCACAGTACAACAGCAGCAGCACAGTTTTTAATGCACAGCTCTGCATGAAAACACAACACAAATCCCCAGCTCTCCACCCAATGTGCGGTGGAATCTGTGGGTGAAAAAGTGCAGCCAGAAAGGCACATTTGCAGCCGGTAACAAAACAAATGTTATGATGGAGAAGAGAGGAAAAAAGGAAGCAATTTTTAGAAAGAGTCTAAACCATCATTTACCCTAGCAGGAGGATATGACTGACTTGCCACTTTATGGCTTTATTGATTAATAAGATTTGAGGATACAGCATAGCAAGACTTTTTTTTTTCTTTTTTAATAACTTCAAAAGGTGGTTCACAGCTATTCAAAGTTGCTCACATTTACCTCGGGATTGAAATGAAGCCTTTGAGCATCCTGAAACCATTCCAGAGGGAATGAATGATGTATTTTGATTTTTAGACTTGCTATTGTACTTTTAACAGATCTTTTGGCAACAATTCAAGTTTTTATTCATTTAAAATTGGAATGACTTGCTTATCTGTCATTGAACACACCAAAGCAGAGGAACCAGTGTTCCTATTTGCTGCTATGGGAGATGGGATGCTTACTGCTTTGTAAACACAGAACTAAGCACCAGATCTGCAGCTGACTCCCAGTCTGCAGCACTCATTCGCCGCAAAGTTGATTGCATGATCAGAGCTTCCATGTTGGTTAAAATATATGGTTTTTATTACCCTGAAAATAGAAGATAATTGTAAATTACTCTAAATTATGAATTATTTTCACACGAAAACTCTGACCATTATTGGATCCAGTCAGTGTATGTCTGTGCCTGACCTCAACCTCTCACAATTAGGTCTAGAAGAAAACAAATGAATAGTTTAATTCTATACTAGTTGTAGCAATGAGTATTTTCTGTAATGCATTTAAGGGAAGCTGATATTGATGTGACTGCCATTGTCCATGCCCAGCTAGAAAGACACATTGCTATAAAACTAAAGCAAGAGAAAGCCAGGACCAAAAGAGTTGTTATTTCTTCCAGCTATTTTCAGTTTTACTTATTATTTCTTTTATGTCACATACAAGAAAGGATTCCTTTTTTTCCCCCCACAACACTTTCATTAAAAGAAAAATAAAAAATAAAAAAGGAAACAAACAGTAATTCAAAGCTCAGAAAGAAAAAGGATGCCAGAATGCAAGAATGAAAGATTTTTTTACCATTTTCTTTCTCAAAATGTCCTGGTTAAGAGTTCAAAGTGCTTCACATTTTTTCCTTACAAGCTAGTCTGGAATAAAATACCATGCCCAAGATGTGAAGAAGCACAATTCTTAAACCACATGTGGAATTAAAATTGACAACAGGAGAAATTTGATACGTAAGAAAAATATCAGTTCCTTCAGCATTCCAAGCACTTATGCAACTTCATGACTGTGGATCTTCAGAGAGTAAACCACAATAACTAAGTTACATTTCCTAGTCATTTGATCTAAAGATACAATCACAGAATCATAGAATCATTAAGGCTGGAAGAGACCTATAAGATCATGAAGTCCGACCATCAACCCATTCCACACAAACCACATCCCTCAGTGCCACATCTCCACATTTCTTGAACACCTCCAGGCATGGTAACTCCACCACCTCCCTGGACAGCCTGTGCCAATGCCCCAGCACTCTTTCTGAGGAGAAATTTTTCCTAATAACCAACCTGAACCTCCCCTGGCACAACTTAGAGCCATTATGTCTTGTCCTATTGCTACTTACCTGGGAGAACAGACAATACAACTGCTTGTACCGAGGACATAATCACCACGCAGTGTCACAAATGAACCAAAAAATGGATGCTTTTTTTGGCAATCTTGAAACCTGTTTCCAAATCCTTCATAAAAATGGAAAGCACAGCTGCATATTTTTTTGCTGTTCACAACACTGTGTTTAGCCAGTGTATCAAAATCCATAAACTTATTTGCCATAACTTGAGCTGGCACTGAACTGTGCCCTCCCTGTGCCCTGGGTTCAGCCCAGATAAGATTAATAGTGCACCAATGGGTTGGTGCTGAGCGATGGGTGCATGCTGGGGCCAGGCAGAGCTGATTCTGCCATGATGGCGTGGGTCAAGGGGTGGCTGCAATGTGAGCTGCTCTGGGCCACATGGGGCCCGCAGGCCGTAGCTTGGACATGCCTGGTCATTAAGCATTTTGGCACTCCTATTTGTAAGCCTCTTTTAATGTTTCCAGTGTTGCATGAGAAATGGAGTAAACCAAGATATCCAAAAGTTTGAAGACTCCCCACATTGAAATGAAAATGGAAGCTTTGAAGGAAAATGTGGGAATAACAAAACAGCGTCAAAGGATGGCTGCTGACACGTAGAATTTTCTTTGTATTAAACTGGGACATGAAACCGTAGTTACAGCTCTGTCTGTTAGCTTTGTCATATCAACTAAAAAAAAAACCATTTTACATAAAAACTGATATTTTTCTCTGCAAAGTTTAAAACAGTCTCTTTGTAGCACTTTATTAAAGATCTAAACTAAAAGGCCCATGGCCAGCATTACAGTTTCAGCTACTGGTCAGTCTTGAGTCTGCAGGGAAACACAATGAACAGCGGAGTTAGAGAGGTTTTTAAAAGACTGGGATGTGGGCTATGCTCTAACTATGAAGTTTGGTTGTCGGTTCCCACCAGCAGTAGAATGAGCAATCTGCATGTTCATTCTGATTTTCAGTGTTGCATCACTTCATAAAGATATCTGTCATTTCTCGAAAGATACAAGGGTTTCCTACACAAAACTGACACTGCCCTAATTCAAATCTTTTCTTCCTTAGAATTAATTAGAACCTTATGTTGTCTTGTATACCTACATCCTTTAGGAGATCAGATACACTCAAGACCAGTTATTCATTGCACCCCACATTGCTATTTCCATACACAGATGACCTGCAACATGTGCATGTCTACTGCGATGCAACTTGATGTATTAAAAGCTCAAATCCAAATTATGTCTTTACTTTTCCCCTTATGCAGTTGTATTTTATCAAATCAGGCAAAAGTTTTTCTTCTAACTGTATTTAGTGGTGCCCGGAAAGATGGTGTTTACAGCTGTCTTGGAAAAAACTAACATTAAAAGCCATAAAGAATTTTGCATATCCCCATTCCTGATGTCCTTACCCCTTGCCAACTTGAGGATGAGTTGTTCCAAATCAGTTACAGATTCCAGAGGCACTGTTTGCCCTGCAAACGCTGGTGAGCAACCACTGTGTAGAACAGCTCTTGCTAAACACTGTCATAACCTGTCTCATTTGTGGGGTTCGTTTACCACTTTGGTGGTAATATATTACCAGTTTGGCTGTCGCCCTATTAGATGTCTGTTAATACATTAAGTAAATTGCTGTTGTACATTAAAGCAACCAAATCTGACTATACAAATGCTAAAATAACTAGCAGTTTGTGTTTATTTCATCGCTGATTAGAAATCTGGCTTTTGCACTGAAGCAGCATTTACAGGGCATTCATGTAGCAGACAGACAGTGTAATCTTCTTTCTCTGCAGCTGACAGCACACAGAGATGTTCAATGTAAAACTCAATGATGTACAAAGCATTTGACTGCTATGAGATAACTGGGCCTTTTCTTAACCCTCTCCTGATGGATTGTGGGAGGCAGAAAAATAAGGATCTGCTACCAAGCTGATAAGTCATTTCTGTTCTCTAAAATAGGGAAGCAGGGCCATATTAAAGGTGAAACCATTTATAAATATAGCCCTGTGAAGAAAGAGATGGACAAAAGGTTATACGTGATGTTTGAACACCTATTAAAAGGAGAAAGAACACAAAATCTGAGCAGACCAAGATTTGTGTTTGCATATGTCTATTAATGTTGAGACAATCTTTTAAAGTATGGTAGCCAATAGGTTCAAGCATGAGTAACAGAAATTGGGCTTAGTTCACAGCTAAGCACTTAGCAGGTCACTTGATTTTCAGAGGATATTTGAGACTCAAATCCAAATTGTAATCACCTACCTTTAGGCATCAAGCAATGAAAATGCTGACAAAATTTCTAATCTTACCAACCATGAGCTCAAGGAAACTCAAAGACTTGGACCAGATATTCAACCACAGGCAAGATTATTTTGTATGTTCCTCTGTAATGTCATTCTTTTTCCAGACTTTTACACATGATACAATCAATGCATAGTATGGTGAGAGAAAGCTGTAGTGGACATGTAGTGAATCTGATGGAAAAGTTTGCCTTTCTTTCCATGGCCACTGCCCTGATCTGCATCCTGCTCTTTGCAGAGGTTGGTGCTGTACTGTCAGTTCTGTCCTTACAGATAAATGTGTCGTACAGGCATGTGCTCATCTCTTTTGGGTTTCAGAGCATTAATGAGATGCTCTCTTCTCACACATCTGTATGTGTGTGTATGTACACCTACAAACAAACATGTATGTGTGTATGGTTGGGATAGTTCCAGTACGTATTACAACACGTTACCTTGAAATAGTCCCTTCTTCAAAACACGTCATCAACTGAAAAAAAAAAAAGCCTTTCGGATGTTTATTTCAACAAAACAAATCAACAATAGAAAAAGAACTTTGATGGCAGGTGCTCTGGTCGGAATTAGTGATTGTTTTTTCTTTTTTATACACTACGATACATTAATAAACTCTCATAGGAACTAGGGTAGAAATTGTTCCCAAGTAAAATGTAATTAAACCACTTAACAATGAAATATTTTAAAATAATACTTCTTAAATAATTATTCTGGTCTATATTGAGCTTCTGCATTTCATTTATCTTCAGCTGAAAAGCTAATCTATCATATTTTCTACTTAATCAATTCTAAATTTTGGTTATCAAGTTCCTCTACTGTTCTGTCTAGTTTCCAAGGACTGAGATGAAGTCCTATAAAAACTTATTTTCCAATGTAAATCTTATTAAAAAGACACAGAAACATTCTCTGGATTGAATTTTTATAGAAGCCTGTTCTGACAAAACCTATACATTTTAGATCTAACACTTTTTCTTAGGTGCATTGATTAAAAAGGATAAACTTCCTCAGACACATTTTCTTCTCCACAGGAGCCGGGGTTTCTTTCAGTTTCAAACTTCACTGGAAGCATCAGAAATCAAACCTTTGCCCTAAAAATTACAGGCTGCATAGGCAGCGTCTGAAGGACGTGCAGGAATTTTATTTGCATGTTTTCCATTCCTCATACTTCATCTCTGCCTTTACCCCAACTGAGCTACACACTGTGGAGAGAATATACAAGCCTGGGTAAAGGGGTTCTGCCTGAGAAGAGGTTTATTGGATATTTAAAACCATACAGTTTGCTAGTTAAAACAGCCATCCCTCATTTATTTTTGAAATGCTATTCCTTTTTTTGAAATGCTGTTCATTTTTATTTTTTTTTTTTGAAATGCTACTGTTTTTCAATTCCCTCTGCTTTCATAGAATCATAGAATTGTTTGAGTTGGAAGAGACCCTTAAAGGCCATCTGGTCAAACCCCCCTGCAATGAACAGGGACACCCACAGCTCCATCAGGTGCTCAGAGCTCCGTCCAGTCTGACCTTGAATTTCTCCAGGGATGGGGCATTTACCGCCTTTCTGGGTAACCTGGGCCAGTGCTTCACTACCCCTTATTGTAAAAACCTTTTTCCTTATATCCAATCAAAATCTCCCCTCTGTCAGTTTGAAACTTGCTGTCATTAATTACATGATCACAAAGCACTTTTTCACCAAGTCCTCAGCTGGTGCTCCCTGGATAAGCAGTTACTGAACATTGTATTTTCACTATTTACATTTTGTCCACATCCTCAGGGAGGAAGTGTGAGAAGGGAACCTGCATTGTCTTTGAAGTCAGAGTATTCACAGAAACAACTGCCATAGCAAAGCTGAGCATGCTTTTGGTTTGCTCCATTGTGGTAACCTAGGGAACTACAGTCACAGTGATTATTATCACACAGAATCACAGAATGGCCCGGGTTGGAAGGGACCTCAAGGATCATGAATCTCCAACCCCCCCACCACAGACAGGGCCACCAACCTCCAAATTTAATACTAGACCAGGCTGCCCAGGGCCCCATCCAATCTGGCCTTGAACACCTCCAGGGAAGGGGCATCCACAACCTCTCTGGGCAGCCTGTTCCAGCACCTCACCACTCTCATAGTAAAGAACTTCCCCCTAACATCCAACCTAAATCTTCCCTCCTTCAACTTCAAACCATTTCCCCTTGTCCTGCTGTTATCTACCCTTTCAAAGAGTTGACTCTCCTCCTGTTTATAGGCTCCCTGTTCTTTTCTCCAGGCTGAACAAGCCCAACTCCCCTCAGCCTGTCTTCATAAGGGAGGTGCTCCAGCCCCCTGTTCATCTTTGTGGCCCTCCTCTGGACCCTCTCCAACAGCTCTCTGTCTTTCTTGTACTGGGGGCTCCAGACCTGGACGCAGTACTCCAGATGGGGCCTCACAAGGGCAGAGTAGAGAGGGACAATCACCTCCCTGTCCCTGCTGGCCACCCCTCTTCTGATGGAGTCCAGAATACCATTATTGGTGAAATCCAGCCTGTAAAATAATTTTTATGGAAAAATTCAGATTGGACAAATTAAAGATTGCTTTATATATAGAAAAATGCAAAGATGATGCAGTTCTGGGGAGCTTTAGGCAACCGCAATGGTAGATGCATTAAACATCTTGAATCTTTTGTTTTAATTTACTTCATACAGTTAAGTCAAAGTGATATAATACTAGCCAAGCCCTATGTAGAGGCACTCAGATGAAATTAAATGTGGGGAAAAAATATTAATTAATGGATCTATTTTCATCTGGAATGCTAAGAATTCTATCATTGTGTCATACATAGAACTAGGTTTAGGTTGGAAGGGACATTTAAAAATCATTGAGATGGTAAGATCTTCATTCTCCACGTAGACCTGTTATAGTCCAACTGAAGTACACATAAATTTATTCAGTTAAGAAAAAATACTGAAATCTTGAGATTACTCTAATATGAGTAAATATTAGCAGATTTTGGCTAATCTGTTTTCCCTGGCAAGGGTAGCAGATTCAGATGCATTCTATTTCATTACTTTAAGCACTGCATTATTTACTGCTGTTCTTTCTCTTGTTATTATTTTTAATAGCAATGCAAGAAATGAACAAGAGCATTAACACTCAAAAACTGATGATGGGGGAATATCCCTTGTAGCTGTGCCCCACAGCCTCAGGCTGATCTCCTGCGAGCTGCCTACTCCTGACACTGCCAGCCTTCTCCCACACAAACCTTTCACAACTTGTTGATATTCAGAGTAGGAATTAGAGCAGAGCGCTTCCACTTGTGGCTGCATATTGAAGTTGGCAAAGCAATTAGGAGTGCCCTATAAGTCTGATTTAGTTAAAACTACAGGAATACCCAAGAGCTAAAAATATTGTCTTGTCAAACACAGATCTTTTCTAACAGCCCTCCAGCAAGTGGATATTCATCAGCGCCTCTTGGAAGAAGTGCAAAAAAGCATGGGCTGCCACATAAGGATGATTGCTTCTGCAGGTGAAAAGCCATTTGTGCAAGATCTGAACTGTGCTAGCCCAACAAACATATCCCCCCTGCAAACCAGCAGACATTATTTTGCACTGTAGCGCAACAGCTTTAATTAATAATCAGCCCTTACAATTTTGTGGGCTGTCTCACAGCACTGTCACACATTTCCATCAGCACACTTGCTTGCTTTTGGAGAAACAGCCACAAGATTGACTAATGCATGAAACAAAATTACCCCTCTCACACCAGAGTTGGGTGTCCTCTCAAGGTCACGTTCAGCCAAATGGCATGAGCTGTGTGCTAAATCTCCAGCAATTTACCTGGGCTCCGGATAAACAGAGCCCTTCAGAATCCTCTGAAGCTCTAATGCAACCCCTCCTCCCTCTCCTCCTCCATCTCCACTATCAAATTCATTGTGAAGTTTCAAGGGGGAAAAGTATTCACAAAGGTTATTGTGAAGCTCAAATCTAAATGCATTTTTAAGCACTGCTGAACTCACTGCAGATGCCACACGCAAGACAAAGAGAGGCAGAAGGCCCACAATAACACGCTAATTCCATTGCTAGAAGAAAGGGAGAAGGCTTCAATCAATCTTGAAATTAATTTCGCATTTAAAAATGTAACAGCCTCTGCACTGTGTAGAGTGTCAATTCTTTTATCATTATTACTTGTTATGTGTCAAACCATTTAGTCTCACCTCCTATTGTGCCATGATTGAGTTCATGGCAGCAAACATACTGGTCATAAAAACAATGAAAGCTTGAATGCTGCCCTAAATATTTGTTCCACTGAAGCTGAACAATCAAATGCATATTATGACTTTTTTTGTAAACAACTTTAATTTAGCTCTGTTTAACTGATTGCTTATGCCTTAACCATTTTTTGCTATATAAAGGAAGCCTGTAGGACAAATAAGAAGTAAAGACAATAGATCAAGCTCATCTTTCTGTAAATAAAATCACGGCCAAGAGCTTTTTACCACAAGTACTTCTTCCACAAACGCTCCTCTTTTCTTCCAGTAACCCTTTTGCTCACATTTCTGGATCCAGCCAATTGTCAACCTGGATCCCTAAAATGAGATCTACAAACCCACTGAAGTTTTGAAGACTTGAATTTCTCATAGCATGTGTATGTTTTTAGGCACATTTTGGTGGTTTGTTAATCAGGAAACATCTGGACTGCCTGGAACCTACTGCTCAGTGACTGTGCCAGTATGTGTAGCAGGGCAAAAGGGACTGCATTAAGACAGAGGCAAAGGTTCAGCTCATCTGCCATACTCAACAGCATCCTGCTTTCCACTGGCAGAGGATGTCAGACCTCACAGTGAGGGCCCACTGAGGTGTGTGGGGACCTCACAGCACAAGGCCGAGAGCATTAGGCCTTGGGTACTTCTGAGATCTGCTGCAGGACATCCCCAGGCCCTTCTGCATCTTAGTGCATGCAGATGTCAAAGCATAGTGCATACAAAGAGGAAAGCTGACTGAAGTGGCCAAGGAAAGAAAACTAAGCTCTTCCAGCAGCCCAACAGAATGTGCTGCTAATCTTCTGAGACTGGCATGGCCGCTGCAGCAGGGGACATGGGGTCCTGTGAACTTCTACTTTTCAGTCATTTCTTTGTGAAGATGTAGAAAGCTCTGAATGTTCTCCTACAGCCATTATATGAAATCTCTTTGTTTGATGTTTTGTGTGAAAATTGTTAAAATTTCTCTTTATTTCTCTGTCCCACCACAGCCTCTCCAACAATTAGTGCATTTCTAGAAAACAGCACTTCTGTAAAGGTTTTATCAAATTCCAATCTGATAGGAAATATTTTACTCCTTCTGTGAAGCTAGGTACAAATTTCAACTTTCTCTGTTTATTACAAAGACATTTTCACCTAGAAAATGAAAATGACATTTGAGTCTTGCAGTCCCAGCGTGAATTTTTGAATATGATTTCACGAATAAATGAAGAAATGTGTCAAAATGCCAATGTGACTTTATAAAGAAATAAAAAATGAGAATAGGCTGTTTTGGCTGTGGTTTAGAGCAGAAAATGGGGCAACACAGAGCGTCCAAGGCTAGTAATGCTATTCACTGTCAATTTTTACAGATTGTTTTCTCTGCTTTACAACCTTTAAGTGCTGGTCCACTTTTTAACCTGCTCCACAGATCTGGGGCACTGCAGCTCTGCCCACAATGCTACTTTATTAAACTGCAAATAATGAAGTATGCAGCACTTCAAATAACAACACATCAGTCAGCAGAACTGGAAGCCAAAACATATGGCTTGGCCTGGCTTGCTGTTCACCTTCACTCAAGCAATTATAATGGCTTAAAGCTGAGACTAGAAAAAGAAGAGAGATGGTATAATTTCTCTTTCTCTCCCTCTTACCCCATCCCCCCCTTCAAGGAAAAGCTTTGTAGTAAAGAAATATGTGATTTATTTAAGCTGAATTTATGTTTCTTATTCTTTAGTGGAGTATGTATTTTTATCTCGTACATAGGTGGAGCCAATGCTAGAGCAAATAAAAGTCGTTTTTCTGTCTACTTTGTCCACCCCTCAGCTATGCCTTGCCTGTCCCCTGGAGTTGCAAAATTTCAGTTTTGACTGAACCACTTTAAGTTTTGACTGAATTATGGTTCTGTTTTCTCCATATTAATTTTTCGTGCACGTGATGGAAGTAACTAGACCATCAGCTTTCACAGAGCTAGACAATCAGACCCATTCCTTACCGTAAGATAGCCAAAACTGAGAAATATCTGGTGTGGAACTGTGCGAGAAAACAGCATAAATAGATTAAACTTCATTCTACTTTAGAAAGTTTTCATGAAAAAAATAGTTTAGTGTATTTACTGGTTCACTTTGGAAATAAAATACTGTAATATAACCTAAAACTGTTCCCTGTCATACAGGCCAAAAATCAAAAACTCACACAACAGCTGTGCTAAAAATATTCTAGAAACAAACAATGGAAACAATTAACAGGCTTATAGGGTATGCCACATTTCTGATGAGCATGGTCTACAAACAGCAAAGACAATTAGCTCTTTGAGATTGCACTTATTTTTCTGCATTGCTATCGTCTGTCCATCTACATTTATAAATACTCTGAGCCATATGGGGATTACTTTAATTAAACTGATGAAATAATTAATATATTAATTATCTTCAATATGGTAAGATTGTAATCTTAAATTGCCTCATTGAAGAAAACTATCTTTAATTCCTGACAAGGGAAAAAAAAAATCACCACCACAAAAACAACCAAACCCAGTGCAACAACTTTTGCTACTTTTGTCTACATTTTCTACCCTAATTGCAATATGCATGATTAGTGAGAAAAGAATCCTCTCTTCTCCTCTGGTTTTCCATTCAGAAACCGTGGCATAATCTGAAATGTGTTTGTTTATAGATGAATACTGATGACTACAGTTGCAAGACCTGGGACATTTTCAGAGGAAAAGATGAACCAGAAATACATTTCTAGTTACAGTACTGGGATTATTTCTAGAGATAGAAAAATATTTATGTGGTAAGAAAATGCTGAAGATGAGCTCAGATCATACTCTGCCATGGAGGGGGGCTGGAACAGATTATTCTTAGTCATGGGGGATGCTTGTATCATCACATACCAGTACCAATGCCTGAGCAGCTCATTCCCTTTGGGACTCCGGGACAGGTCTTTCAACAGCCTGGATGCAAAACCCTACAAGTGGAAAAACAGAACCTCTCTCTAAAGCCTTTCAATCATTTATTCCGCAAGCTTATTCTCAGAGTTCAGACATGCCCATATCAGAGCTACGTGTCAGAGCAAGAGTGCTCTGATTTCTTCTTTGCAGTGCCCATCACGTCGTGGACATTCTTTGATATCAGAAACACTTCTATACGAGCATCCCCAAAGTAAAAATTACACCAGTTACAAAAAAAATCACAAAAGTAGAAGACCAACTTAATATGTCAACACATAAGTGCTTCTACAACTAACATGTAAGGCTGGAGACTAGGAAAAGTAAGCCTCCTGGCTATACTGATATGGAAAAATTCCCTTGATCGCCTAAATGCAAGTAGGGAATGAAGAGGAACTACAGATTGCAAACTCAGGATCAACGCCAAATGAAAAGTACGGTAAAAAGAGATAGATATATGCCCTTTAAAAATCCACTGAACTTAACCTAATTTCCACTGAACTGGTTTCTCTGTCATGAAGTCAGACTAAGGGATCACAACTGTCCAGTTGTCTTTTTCACCATCTCTGTTTAAGTAGCACAGCCGAAGTTCAAGCTTGAGAACGACCTTCTGGCTCATAGAGCTGCTTCAGAATAAGCGAGGAGATAATCAAATACCTCCTATCAAGGGATGACACTAACAATTGCTTCCTAGCAATTAATGGGCAAAATAATCTTTCTTTCTCCCAGAGGAAAAGATGTATCAGGAAAGTTTTGAACTTTAAATATGTTACTGTGATTATATATGAGATCTTTGATACCAGCAGAGGAATAATTTTTGTATAGAGCTTTGGCTCAGGTAATTTCAAGACCTACCGACAAGGTACTTCCACATGCGCAGGTAAACTTAAGCACTTAGAAAGTCATCTCATTTCTAGTTTCTGAATAGCTGTAGTTCTCATTCATTAACTACTACAGACTAACTACTGCCATTTTACTTAAGCATTCAGACTTCAGACAGGTGAATTTGAAAAAGCTTGCATAAGCACTCCACAAAATTCAGACTCACAAATTTATGTCCAACTATAACAGCATTCATTCTGAGCTAATAATGCTAACAGTAAGAAGAGCTAAGATCTCTTCTTCCTTCAACTGGATTAATGTGTCACGCTGCACAAACCCGAATGCTGGTGATATTTCCAATTAGCTCCCACAAAACTCAAACTAATTATTGGACCAGAAAATACTGACTGGTAAATAAAAGTAAAGGAGAGATAAGAAAGGAAGTACAAAGGTAGACTTCTCACAAAACTGTGTTTTGCATTATCAAGACTTTTTTTGACAGGCTCCATCTCTGCTCTTTATATACATAGAAAATTAGCATATCATTTGATAATGACCTATCAAAACCTATGCTTTGATTACAAGCAGCTGCATTTGATTACAATCAATGAATCACTAATTTGTGCTCAACCACAGAACAGTTGGACTCCATCTATTATTCATTCTTGAAGTGGAGATCCTATTTAGAACTAGATTCTGAATTTCACTAAAGCTTTTACCCTCTTGGCTATTAATAATTTTGTTTTGAAGTTAGGTCTCTAAGGTTTCATTGTGGCCTCTTTTGTTACGCTTAAACTCTGAAATAATATCCTCAGCTGCTGCCCAGATTTGTGCATCTTTCTCCCTGACCATATGTCTAGAATGGGCTAATCTAAGTCTTCTAACAACCACATGATATGCTTTTGATTTTCAAAAGCCATAGCCTTCATGTATAGTATAAACTGAGCGACATTCACATGGGACTAATATAACACTGTCTATGATTGTGTGACATGGGATTTGTATGTCTCTGTATTTCTTTACAACATGTATATACATATGATATGATAAAAAGATGCACAAATGTAAGATGCCCCCTCAACTCAAGGTATTTAGCTTTGAGTCATGGGATATAATGCAGCCTTTTATAAGTACGTATGCATAAACACACACATTCTTCAGATAAATTCAAACCTTTTGAGCTCTAAGATCTCATGTTCAACAAGCTTTGATTACATTATTTCTAGTTCAAGATAAGCAACCATACGGTATTTCTTAGATTATCAGGGAGACTTTCATGAAAATGTATGAATGACTTTAAGTATGGAAAAAACTCTCTCTTCTGTAAGTGCATTCAGCGTAAGTCTGTCTAGCTGACAAATCTGTATGGCTCCATCAACTGATGTTTGAGTGGTGCCTCATTTGATAAATAGATGATGACTAGACCCAAAAAGAAATTAACATTCCATGTATGCTGGTTTCCTATCAACAAGAAATACAATAAACTTTGCCATAGAATCACAGAATGTCTTTGGTTGGAAGGAACTTTAAACATCATCCGGTTCCAACCCCCTGCTGTGGGCAGGGTTGCCGCTCACCAGAGCAGGCTGCCCAGGGCCCCATCCAACCTGGCACTGAACACATCCAGGAATGGGGATCCACAGATTCTGTGAGTAACCTAATCCTGTGCCTCTGACTAAAAAAATTACTCCTAATGTCTCATCTAAATCTCCCCTCTTTTAGTTTAAAATCATTCCCCAGACAAATTAATTTACACAGCAACAATGTCAAAGAGACCTTCCTACTCAATACGGGTGATAAGTCTGATAGATGGATGCCTACAATTTAAAATGTTTATTTTATAAAACTGCTAAATACATACAATAAACATGGAAACTTCTTCAAACTGCAGCTCACACCTCAGAGCCTGAATACTGCTGTTAGGCTAAGTCTGAAGCAGACCGCTTAGAGTCCAGATCTCCAAAAACATAACCAGCACCTGGTGCAGGGAATCACAATCCCATTTTCCTATCAGGAAAAATTTCTTTACCATAAGCGTGGTCAAACATTGAAACATACTTCCTAGAGAGACAGATGATGCCCCATGCCTGTCTGTGTTTAAGAGGCATTTGAATAATGCCCTTAATAATGCATCTTATCTTTTGGTTAGCTCTGAAATGGTTAGGCAGTTGGACATGATGATCTCTGTAGGTCCCTTCCAGGTAAATTATTCCACTCTGCTCTGCTCTACTCTACTCTATCATAGAATGGTTTGGGTTGGAAGGGACCTCAAGGATCATCAAGTTCTAAACCCCCTGCCACAGGAAGGGTTGCCTGCTATTAGATCAAGTACTTTGCTCTGCTCTGCTCTACTCTATTCTATGCTACATTGTGTTAATGCTATGCTGTGCTATGCTGTGCTGCCATGCTATTCTTTCCCAGCCATGAGCTTTCTCACTCCTCAAAACCACTACTGAAATGTGTCAGAAACCATGCAACAAAAAGCAGCTGGAAACCAGCACCAAGCATCGAGAGGTGCACTCCCACAACGGTAAATCTGGGGAAGGAAAACGCAGATAGCTGGCTGAGAGTGGTGTAGCCTAAAGAGAAAGTCAATTTTAACAATAAAACAAAGCACTCTGCCAATATTATATTCTCTTTTAAATTCATTCTTAAGTTGCTTTCTAATTTGGCAGGTGAGATTTACTGCCCATGAGAAAAAGCTGAGAGAAAGAGAAATACCTTGTTAGTTCAAAACTGCAGGCACAATTCATTCCAAGTGTGAAGTGGTACCCACAAAACCAAAGATGCAATTTAAAAATCACACCTCAGATTCGACCAACACAGGCTACTGGTGACCCCAGTAGAGTCTACTTCTCTAATGAGTGCTTCCTGCTCCTCCTATCTCTTCCTGTTGACTTTAATATAAATTGTGATTTACGATTTTCTAAACTGTCAACAGAATGCTCTAATCTGTAACTCTTACTCATGTTAATAAGTACTTAATCATCTCAATAGGATCAAGATACACATTGGGACTGCTCCTGAGAATAAATTACTTCCCAATGAACATAAGGACTCAGGCCCATTTTTATTTACACATTGTATGTGAGATTCACAAAAAGACTGTGAAAATTCAGCCAGAGGCTTCATTACAAGAGTTGCTGGGAGCTAAGTGCCTCTGAATATCTGGCACACAGCAGCAAACATCTGACAATGTAAGAGGCAAATTTTGCCCTCAGATGTACGCTGCTCCCACTGAAGTCAGCAAGAGTTGCACATATTTCACCAGGGAATTTGACCATAATACAGCAGTTAAGGCAGGCTGGCATTTTATTGTTCATTTTTAAGTAAGGCAGTTCATTAGAAAAATAGCCATGTAACTAAATGTTTAACCACCAACACATAGATTTGAAATGTCAGGGAGGAATAAATGTTATGTTTGCAAGTCTTTTTATTTCCCAAGGAAAGCCACATAACTCACTGGGCTCTGTACAAACAAACAAACAAAAAGAGGGAAAGAAATGCCTTCATGCTCTTGAAACACCTCTGGGAAGTGGACAGGCTGAGCGGGGCAGCACGACCATTCAGCTCTAGTGGCCAGTAGCTTCAAACAGCACAAAGCCTGGATAAATGTCAGACTTCCACTGCTGGCAGACTGAAGTCTTTACAATGGAGTTGTTTCAGTTAACATTCAGTGTCAGCATATGCTCTCATTACTGTTAAAATATCTTATATCATGTCAGAAATCTTGTGATTTATAAACATATCCTCAACAGGTAGATACACAGACAGCATACGCTAAAATAGCTATAGATGGTTATCACCACCATAAATGAAGGAAAATGACTCACCAGGGTGACAGACACTGGTTTGATGCTCACTGCTCTCTACACCAGATTTCTGGGGACTGTGGGACCAGTGCTTAGAAGTTACAGGCCCTGCTTTACAAGACACGGTCTGAAAAGCAAACTTGGGTATGTGTGGCGTATTGCAGAGGCCTAGGTGGAGGAAATTAAGCTAATGAAATCTGTGGGTTGAGTCCCCTTACCTTGTTTTACATATTTCTTGATTCAGCTGAATTTGCCTGCATGCAAGTTAAAACAAACACGAGACCCTGTAAGACTGATCTACTTTACTATGGAGACGAAGCATAAGGTAAGCTGAGTTTGTATTGATATAAGTATTATGAATTATCATTATTTGATGTATCACAGCAATACATATACATTCATAGAATCATTAAGGTTGGAAAAGACCATTAAGATCAACAAATCCAACCATCAACCACCATGCCCACTAACCAAGTTCCTCAGTGCCACATCTCCATGTTTCTTGAACACTTCCAAGGATAGTGACTCCACCACCTCCCTGAGCAGCCTGTGCCAGTACCTCACCAGGAACAATGGTGAAAAATGAAAAATCACACAAGAGACAGCATAGATCAATTCAATTAAAAAGTTGGTTCCTTTTGCTTCGTGGGGGACAGTTTGCATAAGTGAGGGGTTCTACTGCCAGAATGTGCTACCAAATCATGCAGTACACAATACACAGTTGTGGGAAGTAACATATCCTCTCACAAGGATTTTGTATTGTGGACCATGCCATTGAATTTCTAGGAGCTTGCTGTTGGCTGGATGTGGCTGTCTCTTCACATTTTCTTTCTTCATGAAGTATTCAGTTTGTTAGATGAAAGACAGACACATGCAAATACCTTAAACTCCTCTTTCATTCAATATTTTAATTAATATATTTATCTCTTACTTTCCTAGGCATAAGCAAAAAAATTAAAGATAGTGAAGAAATAATAAAATCATGTAATTAAAAATTCAGCAATTGCTAAGTTTTGAGTGCTGCTTCAGAACATGAGTGGGGTGATATTTTAATGTAATTATTAACAAAAAAGTCTTATTGGTAAGAAGAACACAATATGCAGCATTGAAAGACTGCTATTCTCCAGAGGCTGCAATTATCTTGTGAGATTTAAAAAACATTTGTGACTTACTTTTCACATGTTAGGTAATTTCATATTCCCTAAGTTTTCCCGTCAATTTCTGGTTTTCTGGTGTTCTCTGAAAATTGTATTCAAAGTAACAATATGAAAGAAAAAGTCTTTTATAAATAGCTTTCTATTAATTATCACTTTAGTCATTTACTATAATCTTTTGTGACATATTTGACATATGGGAATAAGGAATTTGAACTGGGAGAGGCTACTGAGAGGAACAATGCATTTCCAAGGCCTGTAGGTAGGTGAATGTGATATTCCCAGTCTACTGTGCACCTAGTAACTTCATCTCTTTTTATTTTTTCCCTTACAGCTTTACCTCTGGTTAGAGGTTTAACACTGCTGGAGATCAAGGGATAAACCATGTTGTATTTATCATAGGATATCTGACAAGCATGAATAAGCAGACAGGAGAAATGCTGTGTACAACAATCTGCGTTAAGGCACAAAGCATCTACATTCAGAAAATAGAACTGTTCCTAGCACAGCACTTCTCTGCACCTTTATCCACATGAATCTTTCTACCACCCTTCAGTTAGTGCTGGTCGCATTTCATGGTCCTGCATTTGTGTATTCTGGAGGCTTTCATACAGGAGGGGCAGTGCCATGGAACAAAGAGGATATCATTCCGATTTTAGAAGAAAACTACTGTTCCTTTCTACACAGCTGGATAAGTTGATTATGAGTGAAAAGGATGTAAGTTATTGGTACATTTTACAATACTAAAATCTGCAACCTTGGGCAATGGACAGACATAGAGACTCACTGTCTCCTGTCTGTGGAGCAAAGTATGCGTAGCTGGAAGAGCAAGAAACTGCTTGTATCCTTCTTTCTCTCAAGTTCGGTTCCACAAAGAAAGACGGTCACAGTTTAGCTTCCAGGAAGAGCACATCAGAGATATCCTTTCAAGCCTGGCTATGGTGAAAGTTTAATTAAAAGAATATCAGCATCCCCTATTGCCTTTCTTTTAAAATATAAGATGCACAAACTAGAAATCTTGAATGAACGGATATATATTTAAAATCGATTTATAGACCAATGCTTGAAATGGTCTCAAAACCAGTTTGAATTTTCTTTCACTGTGGCAAATGAAAAACAGAAGACATAATTTTTCAGAGAAAAACAAGCAGTAGAGATTAAACTTAGGTCTGTGTATTCCACCTGCAATGTCAAAACAAGCTTTCAGATTACTGCCTAAAGGGAACTAAAAGCATGACCTATGCATTCATTTTTGCCCCTGCTTTTCACTGTTCTGTTTGTTTTTATTGCAAGCCTTAATTAAAATTAATAGCAAATCAGACTGGCTTCAGATTGTTTGTAAATGCTACGGAATAACTGTATTGTATCCCCACCTACTGTCAGTACTCAGTTATCTTAAGAAGAGTATATCTAGAGCACCTCAAAGTACTGACATGTATGATGCTCTAAGATACAAGCTGGACAGGTCATGAGAAAAAAACAACACCGAATTGATGGGAAAATTTGAGTTCAGGCTAAAACCAATGTGTTATTACTTCTACAGAAGGGCTTCAGCTGAGAGCTTTGAGCTGCTTCTGTTGTCTGCTGTTTCCTTTCTTGTGTCAAAGTCAGGTGCATTCATGCAAGAGGAGCAAAGAGCCTTTCCTCTTATTTCCATACATCGCTTTGGAGATTTTCACCTCCTTTTTCTCCTCTCAGAAGCACCAGCATGCTTTGAAGTGCATAGTTTAAATACACTTCAGAAAAGGTTTCTCATGAGCAACCTTGTATCTTACGTTAATGAAAACTTTTATGCAGATTTCCCTGCAAATGCTGCCTATCAGCCTGTGGATCAAATCTTGCCCATCCCTAAATATACACTTTTTGTAATCCTTGAGCTAGTGTAACCCAAGGGAGTTAGGTAATGTCACTGCAAAAATTACCTCTCAGATACCCTGCTGCTGAGGGTGTTTCCCAACTTCAAATTAAGCATTTTGGGATATAAAAACAGCCAGTCTGAAGGGTTCACAGCTAATATGCCACTGGATCTGCTCAGCCTACTGAATACAAGACGTCAAATATTTGGGTAAGGCTTCATGCTTGCCTCATTCAGGGAGTCATTAGCACAGGGGCATTTATTTGCATGTAGGGTTCACAGATAAATATTATTCTCAAATGAGATAGTTACACCTTTTGTTTAGGGAAGCAAAGGAGGCCTGTTTTTTTCAAAGGGCAAGGACAAGATGCTTCTGCCCCTTTCCATCTAGCAGCTCAGTACTTAGAGCAGTTGTCTGCATGATGTGGGCCCCTACCTTGTTCAAAGAGCTCCTACACCTATGGGACCAGGAATAATCCCTCCTGCTCAGCAGCTGAAGCCACCAGAGCTGAGGCCTCTCGGACCATTCTGATGAAACTCTTCCTCTTCACATGGCCCAGTTAAATATTCAGTGGGCCACAGACTGAGCATCACACAGCAGCTTAGCAGCTGTGGCATTCCCAAGGGAGGGATTCCCATCTCAGCTCTGATGAATGCTGAAGTATTTCCTATGAAGTATTTACTGGAATAAAGACATGACAGCATTCAGTTCAGTGCACAGCCCAGAGGGAGAAAGCACATGGGTGAAATGCTGCAACAGGGAGGAGGGATTTGATTTTTCTTCATCTGGGGTGCAGGAAAAGTCAGCTGGTACTTCCCAAGGGAATTTTTGTAAGCATCCTGTGGGACTTACCTGCTGCTCTCTGCTGGCACAAACTGTTCCCGAGGAACCTTTTAATTACCGGACTGAGGTTGGAAAATGGAGCACTCAGATGGCAGGAAAAGACAGGATTAAGGTTGGCTATTCAACTCAGTCTTGTGCATATATGTTGAATTTGTATTTTTCTAAGAGCCTCCACTCAGGGCACCCAGCAGTTCACCACTGCTGAAGAGCTGCACAGTGCTTTTGGTGTCTATGAGGCCATTGGCCTCATTTCCCTCACATTACACAAAGCCCTTCTGGTGACAGACATCAGCACTAAGGATAGACTAATAATTTTCAATATTTTCATTTCCTTCTTTAGTACTCATCATTCCAGTATACAGTATACCACTCCGAAATTTTAATGAATTTCATATCCTGCCCATGATAGGAGTGGGCATTGTTCCCTCTTGAAAAAGGGTGATTTGAGGCACAGCGATATTTATGTCAAAATGTACTTATTAGTTCTGGGTACCCAGTTTGAAATCACTCTGTGTTCCATAACACTTCATACATTCACATGTAGTTCATACATACTTTGCATAAGTGCTCACCAACCCCATGGATGAGGCCCTATGCAGAGGGAACTCTACATCTAGAATATGAGAAATAAACAATGGACAAAACTACACTAAGATTCCCTAAGTACATCTGAAAACTCTCTTGTAAAAACAGGCTGAGAGAAAGAGGTTTGTTCAGACTAGTGAAGAGAAGGCTCCAGATAGACTTTATAGCAACATTTCAGTATTTAAAAGGAGGCCTGCAGAAAAGCTGGGGAGGGACTCTATCAGGGAGTGAGGTGTAATGGGGTAATGGCTTTAAACTGAAGAAGGGGAGACTTAGTTTAGATATGTGGAAGACACTCTTCACTATGAGGGTGGTGAGTCAGTAGAACAGACTGCATAGAGAAACTGTAGATGCTCCATCCCTGGGGACGCTCAAGGCCAGGTTAAATGGGGCCCTGGGCAGCCTGAGTTGATGGATGGAAACCAGCCCATGGCAGAGGGCCGGAACTGGATGATCTTTAAGGTCGCTTCCAACTCAAGCCATTCTATGAGTCTACAAATATACATAGGTTGCTTTAAAAGTAATGCCTCCTATTTATTCCCATGGAAACTACAACAGATAGAAAGAGCACAATAACACTATTCAATAGAGCAAGTTCTCAGCTACAAAACATTACTTTAAAACATAGTCACTACCATTAGCTATGCGTTTTCACCAGCAATTTTTATGAGCCAGAATGCTGTGCTCATAAAAATCTGCACCAGAGGATGTGATCCATCAATGCTGCTGTGATGGCACTGTTGCCTGACTCTGGAAGTTTGAGCTTTCAGCTTAGTCAGGGTTCGGATGTGGTCAGAGTTGATGGTTTGTCCAGGTTCCAGGAAATCCATAAGGATCACCCCTTTCTCATCCCAGATGACAGCGTACATCACTTTACTCACTGAAGGCTGCATCTTCAACTTTTTCTTTGATGGGGAATTCACATATTGCCATGGATTGCTGTTTTGACTCCAGCTCACAATGGTGACATCACATCTTGCCACCGGTAATGATGTGATCCAGGAAACTGTCACCTTCAGCCTCGTATTGGTTCAATAGGTCCTGACAAACCTGTGTTCTTTCTGTTCCTGTGTGAACATTCACGGGAAACACCTGGCACAAACTCTGCGATATTCCAACATTGCCACTATCATTTCCAACACATTGAAGCTGATAACAGCCCCACACATAGCTTCATGGTCATAATTAGATGGTTTATGCAGATGAGCCGATTGAGTCTCTCCTCATTTCATGGTGTGACAGCCGTGCATGGCTGTCTGAAACACAGCTTGCCTTTTATGTTGCTGTCACAACTGCTGAAATGCACCTCCTATCACCTCACTGTGTTCACATCCACTGTTTGGTCTCCATAAATATTCAGCAAATGTCGATAAAGGCAATGGGAGCCATTTTTTTTTTCCACATGGAGGAATCCAGCTCCACACTTCTGCTTCATATGCACTTCCATGTCATATGCCATTCTGTCAGGCTGCCCTTCTGCTGTCATCTGTTGCACAGCAACGAAATGTAATGGAACTCTGGTGGGAAGATTCAGCTTCTACTGCCATACCACCAACATCAACTTTTGATTTTGCTTTGGTTGTAGATCCCCTGTACAGTGTTTCCACACACTCAGCTATTCATCACTCCTGGTTGGCCCTGGAGACAGCATCTGTACCAAGAAGGCATCCCTGACAGTCCTCAAATCTTCCTGATTTCTTATGCACTACCACATGATGATGCAGCTTAAATTTTAACAGAAGCACCAAGAAACTTTAATGATTGGTAATGCTATCTAACCTGCCCGCAGCTACAAGGCACGCATGTACAAACTACTAGTTTTATGTTTTTTGTTGCATTTTTTTTGATGTTTTAATAAAAAATGTAAAAAGGAAAATAATTTTTTTTTTCACTTATATATATTAACTATATCTTATTTATTTACATTTATATTTATTTATTGTCTTGGGTCACATATATGCAGTCCAAGGCAATTCCTCTTCACTCAGTGCAGCCCAAGCAAACCAAAAGGTTGGACACACGGAAGGTATAAACAAAATACATAAGAATTTTTTTTTTTTTCCTAGATGGGACATCTTTTCACTCTACCTTGAACATTACCATGAATGAAAACAGTCTCTACATCCTGTTATCAAAAGTGTCTTTTACCTTTCAAAGAAAAAGAAATACAGCATACAAAAGCGCTCTGCTGCTACCAAAAGCAAAAAAAAAACAATACCAAAACCAACTTCAAAAATGAGCAAATACTCAGTATAAGTGAATAAACTACACTGTTCAGCTCCTGTGCTGTATTATTTCACATTCAAGTGAACTCACTGAGGAACTGCATTTGTCATAATTATTTCTTAAGCTGGCAGAAACAGCTGGTTTAGAGAGAGATTAGAATAAGCATCAGCCTGTATTTCTGACAGTCCCACAACAAAAAGATGTTCAAGAATTTTGAAGGGCCCTGGTAGCAGCCTAGTCTATAGCGCACACACCATAATGGATGCACTCAAAATGAGTGCAAACCTTCCTTTGTATTTATTGGTTATGCTTTCTGGGTTATCTTTTTTAAATTAAGGCCGTGATTAACTTTGATGTGTCTATCACCACTAGATCATAGGCTTACTTATCCAGTACTGCTTGGAAGCTGAAATATTTTAATGATGGTCTGGAAATAAGAAAAACATTAAAGGAATAAAAATACTAAGATTACATTACATAAAAGCCTTCTTCTAAGATGCCCATGCACACCTCAACATCCATTCAAATACAGAAATGAACCTTAGACACAAGTGTTGCTACGTAGTCTGTCAGCTACTGACTACCATTTGAATCATGAATATCATGTGAATTGAATGACAGCCCAAAATTCCGTACCATTATGCAAAAATTACTAGATTAGGAAAATCTTCTAACTTTTTCAGATCTTATCCAAGCACAAATCCTAACTTCAAATAAGTTTTGTGAGAAATTCCAAATAACAGCATGGATCCATTAAAGTATCTTGGAGCACACGCTCCTTATTGACTGCAACAAAACATAAGCTATATTCACAAGAAGGTATTTTAATAGTTCCAAGAGTCAGCTTTTTCCAAAAGCATTTACGAAAGCTAATGCTGGTAGGAACAGGCATTTTGTGTCTCAAAGTAATAAGGAGATATTGACAAAATTACTGTTTCTTATCATATATATTTAAAAACCTGTAGCATAGCTTGTAATTTCAAGCAGCTTCATGCTATCTCCCAGTGTGCAACGCAGGGCTTCCTCCTCCTGCAGCCACCTACTGCAAAGATGATCCAAAAAGATCCATATCATCCCACCTACCCTCCACCATTGCAACTGTAATTTCAAATGTGTGGGAGATATCTCCTTTTATGTTTTCCACTAATTGTGCTGATGCTAGCAGAAGATGCGGAAGAATGTTATGTTATTGCAAACAACTTTAATTTTGATGTCTATAATTCATTTTTAATCAAGACTACATATTTTTCCTTAGTAATATATTTAAAAGAGCCTGTCATAAATGGCATTCTACAAAGCAAGGCTATTTATAGGGAGAAACAAAAATCCAAGGATGCTGTTTTCAAAGGAACTGCTTAAGCAGGTGCATGCTAAAAAGCCGGGTTTGTTTATGCACAAAAGCCTATAGATTTTTCTGGTAATTCAGAAACTTGGTGTGTATGTAGGTGGTTTTAAAAGCAGCAAGAATACAATATTTCCATATCAAACAAATTTTGATATGAAAGACTGCTCCTGCAAAATATAAAAATGCAAAAACTTTCCCTATAAATAGGGAACCTGTCTTCAGAAACAAGTTTTCAAGATTATTGAAAAGGGAGGCAGGAGACAAAGGATCTCAAATGAGAGGCCCAACTAGAGCAGCTCACTGCAGCATTTCAGTCCTGCCACTCTGAAGTTTGCCACCATATTCTCCAGAACTCAACCATTTTGTTTTCAAGTTTATACGGTGGGAACTGTACTACTCAGGCTCACAGATGTCACAGAGGCTGTAGTGGGTTATCTAGAAAAAAATCAGGAAATTCATGCTGGCATTCTAGTTCTGACATCCCATTGTCACAATGTTATGATGCAGGATCTTCCTGATGTTGGTTCTTGTCATTTGTCACTTAGATGTGGCCTGCTGTATGTCATGCTTGTATGCAGTTCATTGATGGGAGCACAGCAAGTAGTCCCTGAGGCCAGAAGAAATGTATCGTGGTGCTTCAAGGTAGAGAAGTGGATGAGAGGTTCATGATGGATATCAGCGCTCATTTAAATTGGGCTGGTATCAAGAATAGAAGAATGACAGAAGATAAATAGGGAATGATGGCACTTACAGTTTAAACCTACATTTTTTTAAAAGGCCTGTAGCCTGGTGTGCATTTTTAAGTTGCGTTTTCAGAAATAAGAGGATTTTTCGGGTTGATCGGAGGCAGCTGTACTTTTCAAAATGTAGCTGTGCTTTACACTACTCTTATGGACTTTTCTAATGCAGCAGCTCTAATCCATTTGGGTTGCTATGGATGGCTACATTTCTGTAAAGTGAAGATAGTTTTGTCCCCAATTCAAACATGGATTTGAATGAATGTTAGTAATGGGCAAACTGAAATTCTGGAGGTACAGTTTAGTTTGAAAAGGGCCCAAACATTTATTATCCAAACCTCCTGGACTTACACAAGTGCGACTGCAAAAGATCTTAGGAAAAGCCCCTCGTGACACTTTCAGTATTTCAAATATATCCATTGTAAAATAAATCCACTGGTACAGGATGTGCAATAAAAACGTGTTGTTCAAATAACTGTTTGAATATTACTTAACTTTTGTTAAAAGTTAAATCAGTTTGGAAGATGAAGAAATGTCTGGAGTTGCTGCTTCATTTACTCATATGTCTATTAAAATAAGGCCAGAGGGTATCAGAGAATGTGTTGACAGTATTTCCATGCTGTTTGTTTCTAGTTTCTAGGATGTGTTATATTGCTCTGGAAGCATCTTCTCTGACACACCCATGACATCTAGACATCTAGATGTCTAGAACCCCTAGCATTCTCTGAGGGCCATAACTCATTTCTTAGTACCAAGTACATTTACTACAGTACTGTTCTTGCTGCTTAAACTATATCCTGCTTATACTGTCCACATATACAGCTGGTTAACTGAAGAAGAGGTATTATGCAACCTGTCCAAGGGCACACATCAACATACACAATGCACTCCCCTGGATCACTACCCATCCCAGCCATGCCATTGTGCAGCACTTCCACGTCAAACCCAAGCTGCAGACTGACAAGCACCCAAGCTGTATGACTGCTTTGCTGCAGTCATGATCAGAATGGGAAGCATGTGGATGTAGACAGAGAAGCTTTGCAGATTTCAGATTTTCAGGCACTCCTTGATGCCTGTCAAGCTGGCAACAGGTAGATTGCAGAATCATTTCCTTGTATATCTATCTGAAATAGACTGTTGGTTTATAAATCATTAGGGATAATGACTGTCATAATAAAGGATTTATATCTTTCTTTCCACATTAACCAAACTGTCTATTGTTCTACACTATAACTTTTATGGATTTCTTTACAGATATATTTATATCTTTTATTCAGATGTGATCTTAGATGCCTAGGAACACATTTGCCCACTGTGCTGTGAAGGTGTAAGAGGAATCACAATTTGATCCTACAGTATTATTTGACTCATATCGTGAATTGCTATAATAAAAGTAGATTACTGAGTTCTAAACATCTCTAGGTTTTAAATCTTAAAACTTATGGCATAAGTTTTAATCCGAGTGCCCAAAGACAAGTGCAGAATCATGCATTTGTCATGGCCTCAGCCTTCTGAAAGACAAATAATTTGGACATTTCTGGAAAGAAGAAATAGACTTAAAAAAAAAATTATACCAAAACCACCTTTTGGAAATAACATTGACACTCTTTTCAAGAGAATCCTTCTTGTCCTCTTGCCAATAAATGCCTTACACAAAACCAAGCCATAGTTATGGCTCTTTCCCTTGCCTTTCCTCCAAATCTCTCACAAATCTTCCTTCAAAAGCAGCATCCAAGTAATTTTTGTCAAAGAGAAAGAAATGGGAAAACCTATGCTACTTCTTTTCTTCTTCTTTCCTTTTCAAGAAAGCTACAAACTTTGGTTTTACCTCATTACCTCCTGTAAGTAAAAGTTGTTATGAATGGCTGAAAGCAGAGAAGTGCAATTAAAAAAAAAAAAATGCAGCTATTAGAAGGAAATATTTCTGCTTTGATCAGAGAATTCATTTCCACATTCCCTAAAACAGCAGACAGAATTGTCACAAATATGCGCTCACTTTTTGGGGGGCTCCAATGTTTCAAAAAAGTCATACTGTTTTTTCAATACAAAACCAAAGATGCCCACATACGTGTCCTACCAAATGTGCAGATTGTGCCTAAAAAATACTTCCAAAGTGATTACAAACCAGTTAAATTTTTAAGCCATTGTTAGTTTTAACTAAAGGTGGTGGTGCCCCACATTCGTCTCTGACCTTGTCAGAACAGCAGCAACCAGCACCCCACTTGTATTTTCTGGACTGACTTTGCTGCTGTCTCATGTATTATTCAATACAAAGCAGGACAACGAATGAAATAGACTTAAGAGATCTCTTAAAAAGAAAACTGTGACAGAAAAATAAAGGTTAATCAGAGAACCTGGTATTTCTTTTCCTACAATTTATGAAAAAATTGCAGCTTTTATAGAGCTGGAAGTTTCCTTACTTGTTATTACAGGAACACCTTCAATTTTGCACATTTCTCCATGCTGACTTGCAGTCCACAGGGTGCTTGTAGAACAACTTATGGTACAATGTGGACATTTTTTCTTACTTGAGAACCATAGCATAGATTTGGAAAGCCAGCATTTTAAGGATCAACACAAAACTTGAGAGTTGATTTTCTATGCTGGTCCAATTAGAATTACCCTGAAACTCCCAGAGCCCTTCCACTCCCTGACCTGACACAGCTGTCAGGTAATTGGGAGTGCATGCTCATTTAAATCGATTCCACATTGTCTTAAAAACACACAAACACAGAGAATACTATATAAAGTGCTATTCTTTGTGAGTCACTAAGAGAAGGTCTATAAGCCGTTTCCATGTTCCCTTTACAGAAGGGCTTTTTTCAAGTAATTTCCAATTAGGCATCTTGCATGGTGTTAAATGTAACTGCTTTGAAACTACAAAGATGATTTGGAATGAGCAAATGTTTTCTATTACAAAAAGAAAGACAAACTGAGATGTAGAGCCTTTGCCTGAGTATGGAGAGTGAAAAATAATTTTTCCCATCCAGTTTCATATTTCAATGTTTTATGCAATATTTTCATCTATAAGCTTCTAAAACCACTCCCATGTTCTCACCCAATGTTTACAGGCATTAGCATGTTGCTAACGTGGTTAATAGGGGTCTCATTTGCCAGAAGTCAGATGTGCTTGAGAAAAGTTGGGATTTCTCCACATATGAAGGACTCAGGCTGGAAGATAATTGGGATACAGTTATACTGGGGATTGAGGAATCCAGCTCTATTCAAACTTGTAGTCCCAGTGATTCTTTTTTCTTTTTTTTTTTTGCTGAGTCTTTCAGAGTATTGTGCAGGAGATGTATGATGTATGGGCCACCACTTTTATATATACGCACAGACCCTGAGAACTCTATAGAAAAAGTTACACTAATAGAATTGAAGAGCAGCTGGCAACGCATGTTCAACAAAGAAGGAAGATGTGACAACTTCAGTTCAGCCAACAGACAGAATCACTTGATTTGGTCTCTGCACATCCTTAAAATCATGCTCTGTGAACATTGTTATGACAAGGAAAAACAAGATTTTTTTTTTCCCTGTAAAATTAAATGTCACTCTTGATAGCATAATATCTGAAACATCATCCTTCCAAGTCCACACCAATACTTTACACAGAAAATTAAACTCTCTCTCTGTTTATTGAGTGGATAATGCAGTCTTTGAATGTGTGAGAACCCCTGCTAGGTGAGAAATTAAAGAAGAAGCACTATAAAGTCTAATGGTATGTATGAAATACAAAAAAAGAGAGAAAAAGGTAACTTAATTGGTAATCAAAAGAAATCATAAAACTAATCATGCAATTAATGTCTTAAAAAGCCAGCATATGAGGTGTGTATAATTACCAGAAAACAATGCAGTGATGGTTTCAAGGATTAATGAATTAATGGTTGTTGGGGGAGGAGGATTTGATCTGCAGTTTTATATTTTAGCCTTAAATCCAGGCTAAAGTATTACTTTCCTTTGTATACAGGAAAAACTCTCACCACGCACCTAGAATTTATCTTTGAAATCAAGTTTTTTAAAATATTACATTTAAAAATTTGTGTTGAGAGAGATGCAGATGTGTTTCCTTCTCTTTGATATAGCTCCCCATCTTCCCCTCTTATTCATGAAAATAGAAGACACTTTGCAAGGAAAATAGTTTGGACAGCACATACAGCAAAAAGACACAAAGACCAGAGAAATTCATCAGTTGCAGGTGCTGGAATAAGTTAGCAAATATATTAACATACATGAATATTTTTATTTTCCCTATAAAATGTAAAGTGCTACACCACAAATTAACAACTGTCCTTTGTTTTGTACACACATTAAAAACGAAATGTGTGTTCTGGTGACTGCTAATTTACTGATGATCTTATATATCAAGATGTTAATTTGTTGATAAAAGGAGATGATAGAAAATTACAAATGACTTAAGAATGCTGTACATCAAAACATAAGCATTCCTTTGATTTAGTTGCCAACTGTGGAGATTTCAAACCATCCAATGGTAAACATTGGTCTTTGAGATTTTTTTTTTTTTTCCATGTGGTTCAAACATGTGCATTTGCTGCTAGATGCAACATCAATGCATGATGGATGGACACATCGATGAAAGAATTCTTCTACAACAGTAGATTCCCATAATTCAACAGCCTTCAAGAAAGGGCAAAGAGGATGGCCCAGGACCAGGAAGACCTGGGTTACCAAATATATCTTATAATCATAGAATCATTAAGGTTGGAAATGACATGCAAGATCATCTAGGCCAACCATACACAATACATTCCTACTTTGATGGACTGTCTGAAAAGCAGATGCCTTCAAGCATGCTAGGTAGCTAGAGGCTATAGTAACAACAGGCAGGTAAGAAGCATAAGTAGAACCTGTAAAATGGCTTGGCTAGGAAATTAGACATTTTTTAACTAAAAAAAAGTATATGAATAAGACCTTGTGAGATGTGCCACTGGTAGAAATGGGAAATCTTTCCATAAAAATTTAGATAGAAGACGGCTCCCAAAAAAACCTGCAAACCAAGGTGTTCTCAATGTTGAGCTGCTTGTGAGTAGTTCAGCTCCCAGCAACCTTTTCCTTAGCCCCCAGGTAATGCTCTCTGTTAGTGGGCGGAGCACAATATATGTAAGGATAGGCAGTCGCAGACATACTTGCCTTTAACCGGTTCTGGATAACACAAGAAAGGTTGTAGTTACAGTTCAGTGATAATGAATGAACTGTTCACCCCTTTCCAAAGATCAGGGCTTGCTGGAAAATCCCATAGGAGGCAGTCTCCAAGAAAAAGATCTCTCCCCTTTGATTACCAGCCCTTAAATAAGTTCCTGTAGCACTCGTGAATTGCTCACACCTGTGATCCCAGGGCCGGCCCTGCCCCTTCACCGGGTGCTCGATCACTGTTTCAGGCAGTGACCTATTGATTCCCATACAGCATGGAAAAAGAATAAGAATAAAGAAAAGAAAGTACAGAAATGAGACTGCAAGAAATGAAACTAATTCTCAGGTCCAGTGCTGATGTTCTGTGTGGGCTTAGACACTCCACAGTGCATCTCCACGCTCCAGCTCCTAGCTGTAAGAGAGATTATAATACTTGGCTGCACCTCAGAGGGGTTCCCAGCATTCCTTCATTAACGGCTGGGAGCGCTCACACCGTGGCAGTAATGGGGGATATAAGACAGGCAGAATTAGTACCACATGTGAAAATGGTCTTTGCAGTTATCTGTATGCTAAGAGCTGGTGCGAGGCTGGATAACAATAGCCACTTCATATGAAATAATCACATATATCTGGTAAGTCCTAGGTTCCCGAGTCCCTAAATCAAGCCTGATTCAGCCAGTGGCTGCTGCCACCTCACTGTTTCCTATGTATAACCAGGGCAGCACCAGAATGAATGAGACCATAATTTCCAGATGTCAAGGTCTCAAAGTCCATTTGACCCTGGGAGAATCCAACAGGAAGAGCTGTGATTTTTTGCAGTGCAACTTCTTTCTTCGGTGAATACGGGACTATTCTTTTTTGGATATTTCTAAATTACTTCTTTTCTATTTTGCTACTACTTTCTATTTTTTACAGGGTATCTGTGACCCATCATGTGTGACAGTGACTGCCTTGTCATCCCTGTGAAGTCAGTGGCACAAGACTGCTGGGAGCTCTGGACAGGGTCATATTTTGATTTGGCATAGTAATGACTTCACTAAAGCTTCGCTGCTGAAAGGAACTTATCTTACTTGATTTTACACAGTGTTGGGCTTTTGCAATCCTTTGAAATCACATTTTAGGTCACATAAATAAGATTTATGATTAGAATTATAGAATCACTTTGGTTTGAATTGACCCTTAAGATCATCAACTCCAGCCATACTGGAGATGTCCAACTGACATACAAAGTGCCATGAACAGTGCCCCTTTGTGCCACGTCCACAAGTCTCAAATACCTCCAGGGATTAGGACCCCACTGCTCCCCTGGGCAGCCTGTTCCAATAGGGTAATGCATCAGGATTATTAAAAACACTGTCATTCCTGCTGTGTTATCCCTATCACTGGCTATGATAGACAGCTTGGTAAAGATTGTGTGTAAGCTGGTGTTCCAAGAGAGATCTCTGGGAATCCTACTACTAGGATTTGCACAAAGATGCCCTGCCACTGAAATTCTGTTATAGTGGGGATGCCACTGCATCAGTTTCTGCCTCTTCCTCTTCAGACACTTTCTGTTTTTCATGCTACAAGAAAAGGGTTGTCTTTTCCTACATTTGCACAGATGATGTAAGCATCTCTCTGCAGTAACAGGATCTGATGTTTTCTTCAGTACTAAATAAAACTTCAGATATGGATTTCTCAGTATTTAAAAATGCAGGAGGGACCACACTAAGTTAGACAAAAAACGTACAGATTTGAACACTGCCTGCACTTAATGGGTACCAGGAGAAAAGTTTATGAACAGCCAGAGAGGCAAGTCACAACACTTTCTCACAGTGTCCATGTGATGATCGATCTCTCCTAGTCTCCATTCTGTAACATGGTGGGATTTAGATTGGAGGCTGAAGGATCTTGAGCAATTCTGGGGACATCAACTCATCACTTGATGGGGTCCCATGGTGTGACTGCATCTATTCATGCCTCTAAGCAGATCAGGGATGTGTTTTACTGCATCTCACATTTAGAGGCACTCAATTTAAATGGTCTTTGTATACTGAAGCTTGGGCATTTCTTGCCTCATCAGAAGAATCTACCTTTTATAAGCTAAAGACGAAGTTATAATGCATTGGCCTTTATCTTGCCAGGAAGACGAGAACTTTTCAACGAAGGTATAGCTGCAGATTTGATTGCTATGCTTTATCAAGGGGAGCTTGAATTCAATATTTAATTCCCAAGTATAACAACTGCGCATTCCCTTGAGATGAGAAAAGGCTGAACCAACAAAGCAATTCTACAGTATTGCTGTGGTTGTTTCCTTAACCATATCCTGCAATATGATGCGATGGTATCCAAGAAATCTGACAGAGTTACGCTCTGCTTTGGCTATCCATAAATCCAACAAAAAATAACTCCCTCACCTTGAAGAATTGGCCTTGCCAAACATGCAACACCAAGAAAACTCTATTTCTGGAGCCAACAGGAAATTTCTCAGCATCTAATTTTCCTAGGCACCAGAGTCATTGGTAGCATGTTCCCTCAGAATTAGCTAGATTGGTTAATTTTCCTCTTCAGAAAATTTTTTAAGCTCTCAAAATATTTATGTCATATACGCCATTTCAGCTTGGCGTAACATTTTAAAACAAAATCCAAATTAATTTAAATGAATTCATTCTTAAATCTAAACATGGAAATAAATGTTTTAATTATTAGGACTTGGTAACGCATGAGATAGAAGAAAAGATGACAGAAATTTCTACTCTAACACCACATATACAGTATAAGGAAATTCTAAAAATAAGAGCCAGTAAGTTATGCTGTAAAATTCAAAAAACAAAGCTTCATTTTCAAAAACACTTGACATTCCAGGTCTCACCTGATTCAAATTATAGGTTTGAGTGCTCACTAGTTTTTAAAAAAACAAATCACAGTGGCATATGCTTAAGTCTGAGCCCCAGATCTAAAGCGTTCAAAATTGAAGTGTATTTTTGAAAATCCATTTGTAAGAGCCTTGATAAGAAAGTAAAATAAAGTTTTCAGGAGAGTAAAGGAATTTTTGAGACTTCTTGCTCAGCCATGGCCACAAGACTACTCTTACCACCTCTAAGTCATGATCTGCTTTAGTATATGCTAACATCTTCTGTTGTTGGTTGTTGCTTAGACCTATCTTTTTCAATTGTTTGTATTTTTCAAAGCAATTCAGTATGATTTAATCTTAAATGACACTCAGAGAGTGCCTTAATAATTAATATGCCAAGTAAAGGAGGTAAACAAAATCACCTATTAAATTAAGAAACCAGATCCTTTCTATTAGAGCATAAACATAATTTAAAACATTGCTCTTAATAACTCATGCTCTGTTAGGGAAAGAGCAGGTGGCTTAGCGTTGCTAATGCTGAATTAATATTACAGAAAAGTATGAGAATCTTAGGTTAGTGTATAATATACTTCAGTTGCTTTCTAGCTGAACTATCAGCAGTTAAATCATGAAATTACATTCCTATTCATGAGCCACACTCTTATGAATTTTAAGATGTGTATTATAATTATTTTTAGAAATTGAGGGATAATGTTTATTCCCAATAGATATTCTTTTTTGTTTGTTTGTTTTTTGTTTTTTGTTATTATTGAAATAGTTTATTTTTAAACATTATCTACCTAACTGCAGGAAGCAGGGCAAATACCACTCCCTGAGTCAGTAATCAAACACGCTCTTTCCATTAGCAGGGTGAGTGAAAACAGAAGCTGTGCTGGATTCGGTGTACACTGAAGTGCCCCATCATTAAGTGGTCAGGAGGTCTCACTGGTGAGACTGCAGACAGCTTTAGTTCACTTTTTCTCAATTACCATTTAAAGTCTTCATTTTGATCTTCTCTGTTCACAGACCACGCCATGAAGCTCCTCTGCACAGCCTGGAGCTGCCTGGCACACCTTCCAGGCAGCAACAAGGAGAAGTTTGTCTCCTGCTTGCTCTGTAGACCAAAATTCAATCTTAGCTTACACTGTGTAGCTTTGTTGTAAGCCAATAGCTTACACTGTGTTACATTCATGTAACTGAGAATAGAGAGATCTTGTCTTTGGCTGGGCGGTTTGTCAGTTTTGCACTGTTTTCTTGCACTTTGATGGTGAAAATGTAGTATTTAAATACATACTGTAAAGCAAAGATGAAAACAGATGCCTAAAAGCCGGCACATAGGATCCACTGTCATGTCTTCATAAATTATGAATGTAAATTTATCACAACAACCATTTACTGATAGAAGTTTCCTGATTTCCCGGTGTATGTTTTGAGACTTCAGGTATTAATTTACTTTCCCTTTAGTGAAATAAAACCATTGTTAAAATATGGATAGATTTTTACACGCTCTTTTCCACATTGAATGTATGTAGAGGATGTATCAATAACACAGGGAATGAAACTATCATTAAGAAGAAATGGCACGTGAGGAAAAATGTACTGCGAAGTGCAAAATAAGATTATATATTTACTTAAGGTTAGTATGAAATGCCTTATCATAAGATCCATAAGCCCATGAGAAGTGAACTCCTAACTTGGATGCAAAATCCCTCAATTTCATGTCAACTGGAATATAATTTCAGATCAACCCCAAAGTTTACTCCTTTGGGTTAAAGAGAAATAAAAGACAAAACAAAACAAATACAGCTCTACAATAATGGATATCTCCTGTAGGAATTTTTCATTTGGTAAGTTAATGGCACGTTTTAGGGCTGTCTTCAGAATCATTGTCACCCGTGCCAAGGCTGTACTGCTTCACTTCTGTAAGATTTTCATTAAACACGCTGACAGAAATTGTTAGGAATTTAACACTAGGATAGAGACAGAGTTAGTGATGTCACAGATAATTCAACTTGAGATGAATCCTTTCACAGAGAACATGATTTTTTAAAGAGGGACCACTACGTACTTGCCAGTGAATGAGAGGTGGACGTCAGAGGCAGAAGCTGTTCACACCTGCCACACTAGCGTTGTGTCAGAGTTCATGATACAGACTTCAGATAAACCACTCATTATTTATCTGTAATTTGTATCTAGGATAGCTTGTTTTTTGGAGGAATTCTGATATGAAGGCTCTGCTATCAAAATTAACCACTTGGATGCTCAGGCTGGTAAAACAGATGACTAAAAGAGGGAAACAGGACAAAGGGGAACAGTTTTAAACTAAAAGAGGGGAGATTTAGATTAGATAACAGGGGAAATTTTTTACTGAGAGGATAGTAAGGCCCTGGCACAGGCTGCCCAGAGAGCTTTGGTGACCCATCCCTGGAGGCTGGATGGGGCCCTGGGCAGCCTGAGTTGGTGAGTAGCAGCCCTGCCCACAGCAGGGCTTGGAATTTGATGATCTTTGAGGTCCCTTCCAACCCAAGCCATTCTATGAGTCTAATGAAAACTGTTATCCAAAGCCAGTAGATGAGGAGGATCCCAGTTCAAAGCTTTTGTTGACTCTGAAATATGGCAATAAAACAGAAGCAAACATGCAGCAAAATACTGTTCTGGGAGCTAAAAACACTTAATGTAGTCATTGTTAAATAATATGCTCACATCAATTTGAAAAATAATATGACCAGTGCCAAAAGAGCCATGCATGCGAAGTTGTCACTGAAATAACAAGGCAGTGCTTCTCCAGTCCATAAGCCAGGGTTGTGTGCACTCCCCTGAGAATGACAGGAAAGCTCCATTCAAAATGTCATTAGTAACTCCAAATCTGCCTGCTAGGATTTGAAAACCATTTATTATGAAGGAATAAAAAAGGATATTTGAACATGGGAATGAGGGACAGGAGTCTTTGGTCCCAATTTTCCAATTTTGATCTCATTTTTATAGGCTTAATTTAGCAAATAACTTCCCATAACTTCACGCTGCTTGAAAACTGCTGTTGGTGAGACCAGAAGCAAAGTGCTTCCCTGTACTTTCAGGCAGGGCTCACATCCAATACAGTCAGTTAGAAAGCTAATGAGGCAGGGCTGTAGAAACAGCGCCTTTCACTGGGCTGATCAACTCCTTTACAAATGAACATGGCTGTTTCCTAAAAGAGACCTAAGCATGCTAAAATGGCACTTAAGTCCATTTCTGGCTACATTTCCTCCTAAAAACACAAAGAAAGAAATGAACGATTTAGAGTTGCCATGTAGCAAAGTCAGCCCCTGTCATGGTGTAGCACCACTTTGTGGTCTGGGGTTGTTTAATAAATGACAGCACAAATTCTGCTGCAATCCCACAGAAAAACTGCGAGAGAAATCATCCTGTACATTTGCACTGATAGCCACATTTTACAGAACGAAGCATAAATGGATTGCATGGCAATATCCACATGTTCTGTACTTGCAGTTTATATTTAATATTATACGATAAAATATCTCAGAAGTCACATAAATCACTACAACAATCTAATCCATTCTCTGTGATCTCTATTTAGAAACCACAGCAGCTGTCTTTTAAAGTGTCCTTTCCAACAGTAACAAAATCTGACCCTATTAGTGAGAGCAAATCTTAAAATGACTAGATAGCTATCAATGACAATTATTCTTCTAATTACCAAAATTGAACCCTTGCACCCATAAAGAACTTCACATTTTACTAAACTAAAAATGTATTCTTCTTTAATTAACGTATAAGTGCCAACAGGAACAGGTCCTACATGATGCTGAGACAGATGAAGGGCATGATCTAGGAATTACAGTGGGAGCATAAAATGTATATGAACTTTTAATATATATTTAAGTTCACCGTGGAAAAATAATTATTTTGTACGCTTATCACTTTATCAATTTACGTCATCCTCAATGCCATTGCTGCTTTCCAAGGGGGCCAGCTCTGCTGAGTGTTATAGCGGTGAGCAAGGCTGTGCTTTTTCTTTTGGCAGACTTGCCCAGTGGTATTCTTGTCTTATATTATGTTATGCCAGAAAAGTGAGCCCAAGGGAGTTGGGTGATAAGAGAAAGCTTCTCATTTCCCTCACCTCTTCCTTGTACACAGACACAGACGGATATAGTAGACTTCCTACTATCTGTGCTTTATCTCAGATCCTAATAATCCTAATGAATTTGTGTGGCACCCAATTCAAAACAATTCTTCTGCTGATTTCACTGTATTTCAAATCAGATCTATTGTAGGCACACAGCACTGTGCTTCTCCAGAGCTGGTGGTGGGCACAGGGTAGCAACAGTGTCCAGAATGATTCCAGTCAATTCTGAAAGTTTCACTAGGGCCAAATAAGACTGCAGCACACTCATCTGAAGCCCCTGGCAATTGTTAGAGGGAAAATAGCTGAAGGGAACTTTGAGTTTGTTTGTCAAGGCTGTCTTGCACCAGCCAGTCCATAAAGTAGGAGGAGAGCCATAAAAATGATGGGCATTACTCACCTGTGTGTGAATATGGGACAACCACCACCTCAGCCAGTTAGGGATGGAAAGGATGCTTTATGTGATCATTGTTGATCATCACCCCAAAGACATCTGTGGCAGATATTTTTATTGCAGAGCCTTTGATGTATAGCTTTGAGTACAGTCTTTGAGCAGGCGAAGAAAGGAAAGAGAACTCAATATTATTTATCATGTGCCAGATGACAGCAATGCCAAAGTCAAGATTGCTGTCCTGGGAACACTTAAAGATCACAAGCAGTCAGCAAAAAATTAAGAGCATAGAAAATGAGTCCTCAGAAAAGGCATAAGGCCAATATGCACAAGTAAGTTAGGACTAGGAGCATCTGAAGATAGATGATGTTTTCTTACAGGTTAAGATCACTCTTTTTCTTCTACCTTCAGAGATTAGTACTTTTTCCTAACACTGAACCTCGAGTTGCCTACTCAGAAAATAAAATTGCTTGACACAGTGTTGGCAGCTGCAGGAGATGGGATGAGGTGACTCCAGCTCCCTTCAGACAACATTTGCATGATTTTGTGGTTGATTCTCTAGATTCTTTCTGGAGCCAAAAAGCTGTGAAATACAACAGCACTGTGAGAAAATTTGACCATACTTCTCAGGAACATCCTTGCACATGGCCAAGGAAGGGCATTATAGTCATAGTTATTTGATGTGCAGGAAGATTAAAGCAGAGCTGACAGCTTACTGGGAGCTGCCAGAGATGCTCTGGACCCTCTGGTGTGTGATGGGCGACCCATGGGTGTGCCAAATGCTGCACATCTGATGGATATCTGGTTCATTGGGCAGTACAAATGTCTGCTTTTCCTGCCAGGCTAGGGAATGAACTTTCTCAAATTTCAGAAAGCCTTCATGCAGAAGAGAGAGTATTTGTCAGGTATTAGGAGAAAATGTTATGGTTAGAGCTAAAGGATCTTTGCAAACAGAACAGTGAGTCTCGACACAGCTAAATCAGAGAGGTCTCTCCTCTTGCCTGGACCTCGTATGACATGGGAGATATGGACAGTCATTTCTTTATGCAATTCCTAGTTAAAATTTAAAATATTAACAAAGTTGCAGAAAATTATAATGATATCCTTGTGATACTTCATTATTTTCTCTTGGTAATGCATAGTTATAGCAATCACCTGGAAGACGTAAAATATGACAGGAAAGGGGGGTGGGGGAAAGGAAATACTGCTAACTGCTTGCTGGAGAGATAAGTGACAGTCATGATCTGATTTGATACTTCTGCATGAGAAGCGGTTTGCAGAAGAAATCAAATGCTATATCCTAGAATCATAGAATGGTTTGGGTTGGAAGGGACCTTTAAGATCATCTTGTTCCAGCCCCCTGCTCTAGGCAGGGACACCTCCCTCTAGACCAGGTTGCTCACAGCCCCATCCAGCCTGGCCATGAATGCTTCAGGGAGGAGGCATTCACAACCTTGCTGAGCAACCCGTTCCAGTGTCTCACCACTCTCCCAGTAAAAAATTTCTTCCTAAAATCTAGTCTAAATCTAACCTCTTCCAGTTGAAAACCTTTTGCCCTCACTTGTCACTACATGCCCTTATAAAAAGTCCCTCCCCAGCTTTCCTGTAGGACTCCTTCAGGTACTGGAAGGCTGCTAAAAGGTCTTAGAGCCTTCTCTTCTCCAGGCTGAGGAGCCCCAGCTCTCTCAGCCTGTCCTCATGGGGGAGATGCTTGGATATAATTATACAAACTGTAACCTGTGAAGTCATGGACTAGTAACTAATCACTATACTTCAGCTAATGGCAGCAAACAGTTGCTAGGTGACTCCCAACAAGAAATGTGCATTGGCTGCCTGGAAATTACGAGAGAGAAGTGATTCCCTCCACCACCGCCAGCACAAAACCATCCCTCAGTCAAAGCGATCACACAGAAGTCTCTGTTTTGACTGATTTTATAGGAGAAAAATGCTGACTGTATTGTGTTTAGACAGACAAAATCTACACACTTGTTGATAAAACCCAAACAAATGCAATCACTGAAGTACATTTGTTGCTTTTTTTTCAATGGTTTCACTTACTCCGTATGTCATAATGCTGCACAATGGAATCCTGAGATCTCGGGCTGATTTATTTTTATATACTTCCTAAGATGTGAAGCATCAGATGACTGGAACCTACTCTGAAAATTAATAAGGAACAAATATATACTGGCATAAATGAGCAGAATCGCCCTTTCACAATTTTTTAATATTTTTTACTCTCTTTCACACTACTGCAGTTTCAAGTTTGAGAAAAGCTCAAGATTCAATTCTATCTGAGCAACCTTTTCCCTGGTTTTGGTTTACTAGGTTAATGTGAAATAAAAAGCCAAATCAGTTAAGAGTTTTTTGAGGAAATACAGCCTCACCTGTTCTGAATTAAAATAAACGAATAAATAAAATAATAGAAAACCAAACCAAGACAAAAGAGAGGGGAAGAAAAGATGTCTCAATTATGAAGAAATACATGGAAACAGCTCACAGAAAATGATGTTTGATTTTTTTTACCCAAGTGCCTCCACAAGCTATTTTAGCAAATAGGCTTGCTCTGTCTCCTGTAATGAATCTTCATGTTATTCCTTGCCCTGGAAAATGAGGCCATCTCTAGAAAACTCTTTAAAAGGAATTCAGAGATATTCAAACCTATTTTGCTGCTTTAAATTTATGATTTTTACAATGTGTGTGAGTTGTCTCCCTCTTCTGGCCGATCCAGACAAACTACGGGATCTACAACTACCCATTCAAACGTGTGAGGTTACGGGTTTGGTGTGAGCAGAGCCTAGTCCTGGCTTCTCTATGTCTGTGAGTTTATATGGAGACAGCAGTATTTACCAACAGGTACAGATTGACGACTGTACATATGAAAGAAAGAACAAAATAGGGATGACAACATTATCATATTTTTCTTGTGAGTTAGCTTTGAGGTTAGGGGACACATCAGGGGTTTCTATGCTACCTGAATAGAAACATAGTTGTTCTCATACACTACAAGTGACACAACTATTCTTGTAACCTAGTCACACATCTCCTTTGCTGCTATCAGCCAGGGCTCTTCCCATGCCATACATTGCTCTCAGCTTGATGCAACAAACTGCCCAACAACTATATTGAGAAACAGCTTGTTTTGTTTTTCTAATTTGTAAAATAAAGGCATATTGTGAGCTGTGCTGACTGGGATGTCATACATCTTTAACAAAAAGTAAAAAGGAAAAGAAAAGAAGGAAGCATCCTCTAGTTACAGCAGACGCCTTCCGCTTTCTTTGCAAAGTGCCCTGTCAGCATGGCTACCCTCGAGCCATTCTTCAACACCAGCTAAAAAAGAATGATATCCTTACTGTCTTTGTGATTCATATGTTATTATTTGGCAATTTGTTGCCTGTAAATAGAGGGCTTCAGGTTACTAGAAGTGGACTCAGCTATGAATCTGATGTAGACTATCAAGTTGTGCCGGAGAGGTTCAGGCTGGATGTTAGGAAAAACTTCTCTGAAAGAGTGGTCAAGCACTGAAACAGGCTGCCCAGGGAGGTAGTTGAGTCATCATCCCTGGAGGTTAAGAAACATGTAGATGTAGTACTTAGTGACATGGTTTAGTGGGCAATGTTGGTGGTAGGTGGACGGTTGGACTAGATGTCCTTAAAGGTCTTTTCCAACCCTAAAGATTCATATGATTATATGAATATTCACACATAGAATTCTATGATTCTATATTCACCACATGGGCCAGAGAGTCTCACAGGTAGGTAAGTTAAAGGTAACAAGATCCTGGGGCATCAAGATCCAGCCTGGTCCAGAATAACATGGTGCAGCCTTAAGTCAGTCTTCGTCTTCCCTCACATTCAAAGTCTCACCTCTGTCTCCCAGGGAAATACATCCCACAATGGGGCCCTTTCAACCTCATTCCAAGGAATTACCTCAACCAAGTCTTGGGGACAGAGCTCAGAGCAAGCCTAGTAATGGCCTTTTATGGCCTTTCAGAAGTGTAGAAAGTCTAGGAGATCTGCTGGGTGTTGGTTATCTGACTGCTCCAGCTCAGAGTGCTCACATACTGCACTACAAAGACAGTGTCCATGCTCACATTGTCAAGGATAGCCACAAATGGCTGATGATCACACTTGGAAATACACAGGGCTCATCAAGCCAATATGGAGGCAGATAAACACAATTTGTACCTTTCATTCATATCTTCAACCAACACTACAGATCACAGGCAAATTCTGATATCCCAACTTTAACTCATTATTTGTATGACAGAATCATTCTGACCTCATATCTAGTGGAGATCCAACCCACTAAATCTTAGCTTTTAAACTAAATCCCACTTAAGTATGCAACTCAAGCCTTTGGCTTTCCCTGTAATCAGTAGTGGGAAACAGAAGGCAATTCCAATCATAGCTGGACTTTGCTGATTACAAAGCTCAGTTGACTACACTCCAATCATGGATGATTCAGTTAAATGTCTGTACAACTAAGTTGAGGAGATAAGGGTAGCCACTAATAGACTTTTCTAATCAATGGGTTCACATCTTACTGGAACAGGAAAGTGTTAGAATCTGCAAGCCACTCTTGGCTCATATTTATGCTGTTTTCAATGCTCTGGAAAAAGTCAGAGCTACTCTTGTGAACTGAGAGCCTGGAAACTGGGTACCTGCAACTGCGTGTCCTCCAATGCCCTGTGAAAAAATATGGAAAACAGTTTCTGCAAATGAACAGGATTGTACCAAATAAATAACTTGCATTTATCATTCACCTTCTCAGGAAAACAACCCAGCAAAACTCTGTGTATTTATTTACTTATCCATCAAGTCTTTAGCATGAGGGGAACCAGCCTGGCAGTTCCCTCAAGCTACTGCATAATCGTAATTAATAAGGAAGAGACTTGCTCAGAAAACCTTACAGCCTGAATGAGTTGAGCAGGAGAACAAAACTACTATATTGCAAATAACTGTTGTATCACATTCCCTGAGCCAGAAAAAACATAGCTGATACAGTTTTTTCTAAGTAAGTCTGCTCTCCTGATGTGTGGTCTGATGGCATGTTTCTAAGACTATGTTTTAAGACAAGGCTAGGTGCCAATACATCACTGTGCTACTGTATACATAAAGGTGGCTGCCTTCCCCCATTTTCTGGAGGTTATTCACATTACCAATCAGTGAGAATATTTGTCTGAGCAAATCTGGGAGACCCCAGGATAAAGCAGAAATTTAATTGCTTGAAATGTATCAAGTTGCCATATTTTGTTTATTTCCTGAGATTCAATTACGAAAATTGCCAGTCTGCAGCTCCAAATTGCATGACAACTGTTGAACTTACAGTCTCGCAAGGATAATCACCCCAGAGCACAACACACACATCACTCCACTACCATAAATTAATATAATCTGCCAGTAATTGAAAAAGGCAGAATAGACTCCACACCTCCTTCATTCACTGACTGGTATGACGAGGATGCCAGTGTATTGTCTCCTGAGTGGGATCTTTTGCCACTTTCGTTGTGATAGGGTTTTTTCCAGACACACTGGGCACAAATACGGCTTCACAAAATGTCTCTGTGCCCTCACCAGTCTGTTCATCCTTGTCAAATCAGGATTTCATACATTGTTTTCTGCACATTCCCTAATCTTAGCAAAAGTTTCATTTCCCCAGCCCATTGCCATAGGCTATTAGTCTGGCACAAAACTGAAGCTCAAAACAACAAAAAAATAAAACAGAGAAAAGACAGCAGCCACAGCTACTATTCTTCTATTTTCTCTTGTCTCAGCTAACAAAATATGCTTAATAGCCCCATTCTGTAATTGGAAAGCCAGAGAGACATTTAGTTGTATCTAGTCATGCCCTAAGAATATTACCTGTTCCTGAAATATTCTATATCAGCCCACCAATGTTTCCAAAGTTCACTATGGCAATAGACAGATGAACATTTTGCTGTCTACTGGATACAAAACTGCAAATACAATATGGCATTAATCAATGTGGATGTTACTTACCAAGGAGTTCACAAACTACACAAACACACTACAAAATATCCCTTGACTACTGAAAAAAACCACCAATATACATGAAAGACATATGTTAACAGTTCAAAATTTTATATATGAATAGTTCTTTTTTTTTTTTGGCACCCTCTTTAGATCTTAGTTATCCAACAGACTTCTATCATTTTTAGTCTTCTTTTCAGAATCACAGAATAACAGCATGGTTAATATTGGAAGGGACTACTGGAGGTCATCTAGCCCAACCCCACTGCTTAAGCAGGGACATGGTATCAGCAAAGAAATTGAGAATGTTTAGAAAAGATTTGAAATTATTTTGCATTAAGGGACAAATATGTTTAAAAATATAATGAAATCCTGCCAATTTGTTTTTTAAGAAAGATTTTGGCTTCCATAGTCAAAGAACCATCCGGTTTAAAGAAGACTGATTTTCCTTTTAGCATTCAAATTTGCATACCAATACACTTTGCATATAATTTACATAGCATACTGCACCTCAGCCACTTTGTCTCTTATTGTAAAATCAAAGATCAGCTCCTAGCATTTCACAGCTAGGATTATTAAAACATTTTGTTAAGTCAAGTATGAAGATAAGCTTTCTTCCTGATGCTCCTGGAATTGCATACTAATGGCCAGGGAAGGTAAGCGTCTGGCTTAGGCACTGGACTGGGCTTTGGTACTTCTCACAGACTTTTTTTCAAGTTCGGGCAATTTCACTTCATATCTTTATAAATCAGATAATTATTTCTAAAATAAGAAAAGTGACAATGTTTATTCCCTTTCTTTTCTAGACTTGACTTTTTGAGCGATTACCTGTGATTGCTCAAAGGCAGGGTTTTCCTGTCAGTCTGTGTGTGGAAACATACCCAGTGTGATCCCAATCCTGCCTAGAAAGCATTACTGTAATGTCCCTCTGAATCAAAGCAACTCAGATTTTTTTTCAATTAAATGAATTATGCAGAGAAGTATCAGTTTGGTACAGAATGAAATTCGTATGCATGGCATTTTTGTGGGGAAAATCAGAGCATCCATCTTTAAACTGCCTGTGCTCCTTCAATAGTCAGTGTGAAGTAGCAGCTTAGAAAAAGGATTTGTATCCCTAGCTGAGGACTGTGGAGCACTTGATGTCTCTCCTTTGACTGTTGAGGTCTGTACTCACTACAAAGTACCTTAAGTAGCTACAATAGGTTGTAGAGACTCAGTGTTGTATATATTGCTTACAAGTAGCACTGTATTGCTTTTCTCCAGATGCAACACTGAGATGTATTGTTGCTTAATATTTTTCTAATCAATACAGTATTTTCATCATTGTCTCTACTGGAGACAAGTTTCAGTAGAAGCCATTGTAATTGATGATTAGATCTTTTACCCTGAATATTCATCTACTGTACCCAAAGTTACTTGTTGCATATGAAGCATTCCCAGTTCTCTCCATAATTAAGCATTTTTTTTTTTTTTTGGCATTAAAATTAGTAGCAATGCCTGTAAGAAGGTGAAGCGAATAAAGAACTTGAATCAAGTAGTACTGCCCCGTCATAGAGCAGACTGTCTGCACTAGAAGACAACAGTAGCTTAACAGAGCCAATTTAATGTCCTGGGGAAAGGCAAAGAGAAAAAAAGATAGCTCTGGCTTGAGCACCACTCTGGTCAAATGGATGACAGAAGGGAACTTAAATACTCTCAGACCCATGCCTTGCTAATGCATGTAGCAATAAGTAATGAGGGTGTCTTTCTTTCAGGATTTCCCATGAAATATAGAACTACCTTACAGTACCTATGTGCAAGATACCTGTATGCTGCCAAAAAACTATCAGCTATATATGCCACATGCATTTCTTTTTTTTTTTTTTCAAGCTTGGCAAAGGAGTTGAGTAGGAAGATAAAGTCTCTGAAAAACATCTTGGACAAAGATGCCAGCACAGATTGTACAGTAAAAGATATCAGGTCTGCCAATACATGCAAACCAATCTCTACAGGCTGTTTATACTTACTTATCAATGATTTATTGCACAATTACTGGAATACTAAAATAGTACAAGATATATCTCCTTATTTCTATTTGGTGTAGATTTGATAATGAAAGGATGCAAACTCCTCAACAAGTAATATCTGTATTCTTTCTGTTCTCCTTCCCAGGTCAGCAAGCATATCCTTACTTTCAGAGCAGTCCCTGCTTATCTCTCCTTTCTGCTCTCTCCTGCTTCAGGCAATACAACTGAATGCTGTTGATATGACTGCTGTCCAGGTTGAAATCTAAAAATACCCATACCTTATGTAGAACAAAGTATCCAGGAGTTAAATAAACTTACTGACGGTATTTGGAGTTTTAAAAGGACAGCGTCATCCATTACCTGTGCATACACAGTGAGTGATCATTAGCTAGAAGATACTGCCAGTGTCCAGGAGCACCCACAACTCTGCTCAGTAGACCTAAGAAGATAAAACACCCTCCTACTAAAAGATGTGCTCACATAGGTGTAGTTATTTGGAAGATCAGGACCTAAATGATATATTTCATTTAAAAGCTAAGTCATAAAAATCCCTGAAAATTCAAGGAAGGACAACAGACTATGTACAACTACTGAGTTTCCTTGTTCAGACCACTGGAAAACACCATCTGTACTTGTAGAATCACAGTAATAACAGAAAGAAGTATGTCAAGAAAAACACTGCTGTTTGGAGGCAATGCTGGAGGAGAATGTCTTAGGACTAGCGTGGACAAAAACTACAGTATCAAGAAATATGTTTTAATGAACATTTTAACAGACAAGTATTTTCAATGAATATATTAGCTGATACAGAGAGCACTCGACTTTTTCACTTTTGGGGTAAACTGTAATACATCTTATTCATGTGATACATTTTTTACTGTAAAGAGCCTGTTTTGTTCTCCAGCTGTTAATTGCCGGACTCTCCCATTAAGCCCAGAACACTCAAAATAGACAGAAGGGTGAGCTCTTCAGGTGGTGCATATGAGCGCACAGATACATAGATATGCACACAAAACCCTACAGCAACATATCGCACTTATCTTCTTCCCATTTTTAGATCATACATATTTCATTACGCTCCATGCAGAGCGTCTTCTGATTTATGGTAATTGTCAACAAAAGCAAAAAAAATGCCCACAGTTTTAACCCTGCAGTAGTGAGGATTTAACTGGGATAAAATTAAAATGTTTAAGGGGGAAAAACCAACCCAACACCCAAAGCCGCTGGGAGGTTGGCCCTTGAGATGTTGTCAATTTTTTATTTTATTTCATTGTGTTTGTTGTCTGTAAAAGCAGACGCCAGCAGCAACATCTAACGCGCCGGACACCTCCAGTATTATCCCAGCATGCTCATGGCCTGGAGGACTTGGAGTGAGACTAATTTCCATATCAAACCCAATTTAGATGAAACATCTTGGTTAAAAAAAAAAAAAAAAAAAAAAAAAAGCCAGCGCATCAATAGCCCCTTGATTAGATTTTCATCTCCTGAGCAGACAAATATGAATATTTATTACCATGAATGCAGATTTCCCTCTTTCCATTGCTCTGATCTTGAATATTACCCATTGCTAATTTTTATGAAAATTTGGGCAACATAATGTTTTCACATAAACTGACAGTTCTTGAGATAATCCCGTTATTGTTTGGTGAGAAATGACAGTTTCCGCTTATTCATGTGTTAACAAGGGATTAAATATTGTTTTTCATCACCATAATCTAAAATAGACTGCAAATTAAAATTTGAACATTGTGCATTAGTGGAGCTTTGAGGACCAGGATTTGTTTGCATTCACTTAGTAAAGATCTGTAAATTAACAGATAAACAATCAAGTGAAATCAGGATCATAAAACCAGCACTGATGTTTGTAAAATGAAGCCATTGCTCTACCTGTGAAAGGTAAAGAGCCAGAGAGAGAAATGGCTCACAAAATGACATCCTTTGCTGAGCAAAGTGCACTCTGAACTGTTGCCAGCCACAGTGACCCTCAGGCATTAAAGGACTGGGTCATTTTTCCACGGCACAGAATCACATCCCTTTTCCTTGTCACAAGTTCTTATTCTCAAGCACTTGATATCTGCAGCTCACATTGAAAAAATGGGTCTATCATAGATCTATTCATCGTGCTAAAAGCAGTCATGCTGACCCAGAAGTTGTTTTCTTGTATGCCAAAACACTGTGCTCACACCCTATCAGTCCGGGTCTTGGTGTGCAGTACACAGGCACATACAGTCTCTCACTGATGTGGGCATTTTGTTGCAGATGCAGTATAGAGCAATAAAGGGTCAGTTATCTCCTCAATGCCTGTGCCCAACGTCCAGCAACACCAATGAAAGATTGTGCCATAGTGAAAACAAAAAGACCTGTGATGTTCTGCAGCTCATGAGCCATTACATTGCTTAATGTTTCTACAGAAGCTCTGGGTTACAAATTCAGTGAATTTGCAACGCTAAGAATAAAACCACAACAATCCACTTTGATATCTGCCGAAATGCAAAAAAGCCAAAACTTACACTTATTCAACGCAACACAAACATCTGCCTAACCAAATCTTTGAGCTATTTCATCAGAAAAAAACCTTGGTAATACAAGGAAATATAGAAACAGAACCTAGTTTTTACAGAAGTAATATAATAGGGCACCTTATACTTAAATTTAGGATCTCTTCAAAAATATTCTGATTACAATTTATTTCATATGTGCAATACGTAAAGCTTTGCATTCTGAAGGATGCTGAAGTGATGCATGCACAGCAACACTACAGCAACATTGCCTCTAAGGGCGGAAACGTAGTGACAGACACAAGGTAAAGGAAGGATGGGAAGAATGAATGAGAATGTGCTACCGAGCTTCAGTCTTCATAGAAAGCAGATCGGATCTTAAGTTTTACAGCCTGGTACTAAGAGAAAACACAGTAAATGGCACTGTGATTCTAGAGTCCAGATAGAAAAAACGTCTGTGTCAATAACTGCAATTCAGACTTTAATTCTAATGAACACATGGTTTAATGCTTGGAGCTTGCTTAGATTTTGGACTTGGAGGGGGACTTTTGCTGCCCTCTAGGACTGCCTACTCTCTAGAATTGCTAGAGATATGGTAAGAGAATGGGATCCACCACCTCTTCCACGACGCAAATTGCAAAATCTCTGTTTGAGACTGCTCGAAGTCCACATGTTCCTGTCCTGATCTAGCACCAGCCTCGAGAGGTGGCAGAATCTCCCTTCCCAAAATACCTGATCAGCTCTATCATCCAAACCTCAGACAGCCAAGCAGAATTTCACCTTCATGTGCAGCTTCGCCAGCCATCCCATCACAACAATGATTTTTTTTTTCCCTTTGAGTCACAAAGAACCAGCTGCTGGGAGGAGGAGGATGCTGGATTTCATGAATTGGTAAGATATCATCTACTACAAACAAACACGACTTTCTATGTAAAGATCTTACATCTATTTATGAATACATCAAATGCAGGCTATCAAATCATAGGGTAGATAATAACATTGATTTTTAAGCAGAATTACTCTGCAGTTTGCTCATGTATTCACTGCTAGCATCTAAATCTCTTTTCTGTAATGGTTTTTAAGGAACACTCTGCTTTAAAAACAGTGGCGTGACACGGCCTAAAAACTAGACAAACCCTTAAAACAAACATGCTATTTTTTAAAGGAAACTGTTAAAAGAAACAAAAAGAAACGACACTGGTAGGATGCATAAGTTCCTGAAGCCACAAGGCAAACAGGATCTTGTTTCATTTTACATGATACTGAATAAAAATTGAATTGCTGCAGTTGCCATAGCAACTGTCACATCACTTGGCACTTCTGCTCCTCTAAATCACATAGTGCTACTGTAAAGGAATTCATGAACCAACATGACACTTGAATACTTGTGCTTTTTACAGTATTTCAGGAGGAAAACATAAATCAATATACACCGAGAGTTGTCTCTGAAAATCGGGTTTGTTATATTTTTCTTAACATTATAATCTCTTCATTTTCTTGTCGTGTTCTTTGCAAATTTGCAAAGAGGGTGGAGGGCGTTGTCACAATCAGAGCACAAGGAAAGAAATTACTACTGACACCTGATTTCCAAACTGAAGCTGTGACCTGTCACTCAGATGTCAAAATACCTTTGCTATGCAATATTCAAACCAAATACAAGGGATAAACATTGGAATTTTGCCCCTCCACAGCCAGAGTCGGTGCGATACGTGACAGCAGACAGTCTCAGTGGCATACAGGCATCTATTTCAACTTACTAGTAGAGCAGAAGGGAAGTCTGACTATATACCTAAAGCTAAGTACATGATTTTTGCAGAGTTAGAGCCACGATTTATACTGTTTGAGAGTGCTCTGCATACATCATGAAGTTACAGAAGGCATACAACAAAATAATGACTATATATATATATATATTTTATGCATATTTATATGTGATGCTTTTTTTGTTTTTTTTTTGTTTGTTTGTTTGTTTGTTTTTTATTTTGCTGTTTATTAACACTCTGGATGCAATTTGTTTGAAAAGCAGCCCTCTAGTGGGCTATGTACCTAATGAATAGTTAATAAATAGCATTAACATTATCTCTAAATATTAGTTAAAACGCATTTTGCAAAAACATACAAGATCTTAAATAAATGAACCATAGATCTCCATCATTCTCTTTGGAGAAATTTAATGTTCTGTTTAGCTTTATTCCTTAAAGCCCCTGAAGCATTATTTTTAAATGCTGCTTTATGATCAACTTCTGATTAGTATCACTTTACTATACATGTATATTCACTAAACTGCAATAGTAATATTATTCACTGTCATTAAGACTCCGTAGAAGTTGCATATTATTATTAACATTCTATTTAATACATAATCTATGACTTTTTAAGGGTCACAGAGAATCTATAACTGGGGAGGGGTGAAGAATAAAGTAACTCTTCCTGTGTATTCACCAGGAATATTCCTAAGATAGTACACCTTAAAGTTTTTCATTTAATTATTATTTTTTCCTATTTGTCTATATAGCCTTAAGGTTACACGCCATAAAGCAAAGTTGTCATGTGCAGAGTGCTTTTATTCAATGAAGTAACATCACTTTATGTAAGACCAATCTAATTAAAGATCTATCAGAATATCTATAAGTGAAAATGTCCTGAAACATCAAAACATCACTATTTTAGAACATCTATAGAGATAGTGAAGTGTTCATTTCTACATACATTTTGGGTTACTTCCACTTGGTTTAGAAAAATATTCTAACTCTTACGTCAGTCATAATATGAGAAATATGATTCGTATTCTACAAAGACTTTTAATTCCAATGATGAGTGTATTTTGTGTTCATGTAAAATAATGTATTACAGGGTGGGTCCTGTTTTACCAGTTCAGGACAGAGAAAGTGTCATTTCCTTAGTTTATTTTGGGCCTTAATATTCAAATATTTTTTTATTCAAATCACAGACTCCTAGCCCGAGTAAACCGATTTCAATTATTACACTTTCTTGAGCCACTGGAAACCCTGACTTGTTATTTTGAAACTGTCTTGAAAGAGCTATTTCAGCCAAAAGAAGTCTTAAGCAGTTATTAGTCCATGCACTTGAACCATTGCTTGAAATTCTCTTGAACTGGAACTGGCCTTGTACAGAAACTTTGGTCACAATCAAGCTTGGAGTGGCATCAAACTGAAAAATACTTCTCTTTTCTGATAATTTAAAAGTGCCTAAAGAAAGAGAGAGAAGTAGTAACATTCCTGAAGGATTTGGAAGTAATTCCAGGTTACCCAGTGAAGTGATGTCAGCAAAGGACTGGGAATCCCAACGAATCCTGAGCTCAGTAGGAATCAAGCAGAGCTGTGCTCTGGTAAAGAAGTTCTTCATCCATGTGACCATGGACCAAATGATCTCTCTGAGATCTTGTAGGGATTCTCAACCATGCAGAAGAAAGAGCTCAACTCCTATTTCTGCAAAACACAGTGCTCCCCATCAAGTTGGATGTCCTGTCCATGGAAACATTCAAGGCCTGACTGGATGGGGTCCTTAGCAGTGGGATCATGCTGTAGGCATCCCTGTTCATTGCACATGGATTGGACTAGATGACCTTTAAGGGTCCCTTCCAACTTAAATGATTCTATGATTCTAAGTTGGGAGATAGGAGAATGGAGTTACAGGTCCTGTGGTTTATTTCTTTTTACCAGTACTGTGTCTCTTACGGTGTTGTGTACACTTCAAACCACAACATTTACATCCACACTCACACAACTATAGGAGGCTCTTGAACACCTGAAGGTGAACTTAGGGTTGCAGAGATTTACTCTGTGTGGGGAAGATCTAAAGAAAATACTTTAAAATCAACTTCATCCTACCTGAATAACCAGGAAAGTGTGAAAAGTTCATGATGAATTCATGAAGCACAAACATCACACATGACAATGACTCAAACCCTGCAGGGCTACCATTTAGGAGTTTCAGGGTTGTTACAGGTGTTGGTAAACTCCAAACAGAAAATAAATGTCTCAGCAAATACAGTGTCAGAGGTGGATGGTACTACAGCAATGCACACATCTGCAGTATTTCTTTATCAGGGCTGTTTCTCTCTACAGCAGTTATTCCTGGTTTTCTGGTTTAACAGCTATCTTATAAATGAAATGGGTGACAAAATAATTTGCTCTTTAAGAGTGATTCACAGGATATCAAATTCCAGTCTAATTCTTTGGATCCCCAGAACACCAAATATTCTACCAGAAAATGTTAGATGCTGAAGCGGACTTGCTGCATCAACAGCATTAAGGGTCTGTTGTTCCACAATGACCTAAAAGCTCTGCTTACCCACACTAATTTCCAAGCAATGCTTTGCTCTCTATCATAGAATCACAGACTAGGTGAGGTTGAAAGGGACCTCTGGGTCCATCTGGTTCACCCTTTGCTCAAGCAGGGAGACATAGAACAGGTTGCCCAGGACCATATCCAGATGGCTTTTGAAGATCTCCAAGGAGGGAGAAATATATAGAAATATATATATCACTCAAACCTTATAATGGAATGCACAGAGCTTTTAAGCCAACGTTTTGACACGTTAACAGCTTTTCCTACAGATAAGGAACTCATTTTTAATTCTGCTGAAGAAGAGCCAGAACCTACTCTAAACTGACACAATGCAGCTAACTTCAGCTGTATCAAAAAGACTCACTGAAGTTGTGTAAATCTTTTGTATGATGATCACAGAATCATAGAATCTTTAAGGCTGGAAAAGACCACTAAGATCATCTAGTCCAGCCATCAACCCATCCCCACCATGACCACTAACCATGTCCCTCAGTGCCACATCTCCACAGTTCTTGAACACCTCCAGGGACAGTGACTCTAGTGTTGCTGCTTATGAAATGCTTCTCTTGGGAGGGGGCAGGGGGGGGAGACTGAGCAGCTGTGAGAAGCATTTCTTTTCTGCACAGAAATGACAGTTTCCTTCCACCACACCCAATGCCCGGTGCCTGCACGTTTCTCACTGTGGCACAAATCCTGTTAATCACAGACCAAGGCCTAAAACAGATTCCACTGTCCAGAGCAACACATGAATTATTGCTGAGCTTTAGAACTGTTCCTGCATTTGTTTACACAGATGTTCCATTTGCCACCAGTATCACAACTATTTTTCTCTTGAGCTATTTCAGATATGAAACTCGCCATACAAAATCAATTCCTTTTATTTTACAGTCCTGCAAGTGATGATTTTATATCCATTAATTTTGTCAAGAATCTGATCTACTGTACAAACAAAAAGGCCATTTCTCATTCTGAAACCAAAGTTTATTCTAAGTACTTTTGAGCATCATGATTTTGATTAACAGTTAGCATTGCAGATAAACATATTCCTACAGTGTGAAGCTAAAGAACGTCTTACTCAACAAAAGATTCTTTCATTATGTTAAAATATGTATTTTGTTATTTTGGTGCTGTTAAGTAATAGGGTGAATCAAGAACAAACAGCAGAAGCAGCTTAGCAAAGTTAGATTTAACCTGAAATAAACTAAATTTCATACTCTGTCAACAAAGAAACAACTTGGTTACTGCATCCCAATATTTTTCATGTAGGTGAGACTGCAGAATTGTACTAATTATGTACACAATCATGGCTGAAAAGGTTCACAAACAGGAATATACAGAGCTGGGAGAATTCATAACCAAAGAAATAAGTAAGCAGCTAAATAAACGTTCATCTAGCACCTGAATGTTCCAAACCACTGGGATCTTTCACTGCTGATCACTATATCTCAAATGTAATCTGGAATATATTAGGCCTCAAATATCTTCTTCCCTTTGGTTAATTCATTTTCACTTTTTTGGCCCTATCAAAATACATATTTGGCAGAGTGTAAAACACAAGCTTCTGCGAAAGTCTTTGTTAAGCCACATAGTATCACCATTCATTTTTCATTATGATTCCCCAAATATACGTGAGGTGAGGTCTACAGTGAAGAGTGATGACTTTTACTAACCCAAGCTCAAGAATCAGATGAGATCTCAAGCAAAAGAACTTGTCCATTTGTCCTAGTTCTATTAGCTGGCCTTAAAACATATAGGAGCTCCTTGAGGCTATGGCTCCAGTACATACTTAGACTACCGTAGTTACAGCAACCTTGTTATTACAACATGGATTAATGGTGTATTTGACAGGGGACAATGTCTTGCATTTCAAACATCCAAAAGTACTTTCTTTGTCCACTGACCACATGTAAGATAACAATTTATTTAACAGTAAGTGTTTGAAGAGAAGTGGGCTGAACAGAAACTGGAGATTTTTCTTTTCCAGCTGACCTTGAAGCCAGCTGGAATCCATTCAGTTATTGGAACTGGATAAAATACATGGAGATATTTCATCAGCATGCAGAATACCATTGAATTCTGAGTGAAAAGTTGTACTGCATGTGGCTGCCACAGTGTGTGCCAGTCTTGGTTCTCCTGTTATTTACCAGAAAATAAGTCCTGGGGATAGCACAAACACATGCTTTCCTCTGGCCTGAAATCAGGACACAGCCTGAGGCACACACTCTTCCTGTAGGACACCCCTCCCAGCTCTTGAGTTTACACACCCTTGAAAATCTCAACTAGTTAAATCCGAGTCAGTGAAGGAGAGATGTTGGCTTTCATTTTCTGTTGTCATTACCTATGTTTTTAGCAAAGATCAAATTCCTGCAGCTTTGACCCTAAGAATCTCACCAAGCACCACTGTTGATACCTCTTCAGGACCAGGACTTGTAATAATGTGAATAAAATTATGCAAAGAACCTCAAAAATCATGGAAGGTAAGTTTTTAGGCATGAGCTGATAAAACACAGAAATGTTAAAAAAACGAAAATAAGTAAAAAAAAAAAAGTTAAAATTCCTTCAGTATATTACAAGTTAGTCATTCATTATTCTTAATACTGAGAATAATGTAATCACTAGGAAAAGGTATTTGTCTAGCTCTGTGAGTATTCACCACTAGCAAAATTACTTAAATGAAAAGGGAAAAAAAAGATAACTGCGTACACAAAATTAGCACGAGAATAAGCAATCAACTGTAGTTCATACAAGGTTCTTAGCAGATAGCATCATCTTTATTAATAAATGATGAACTGCTTAGTGGAGTTTTTGCTTAGTGATATCACCACAATAACAAACACATGTTTTATTTATATTTCGAGTTACATCCAAAATATGCAAGCCATTCACTGACAGATTCTCTCCAACATCTGAAGACTCCTTAGCCCAGATTTAAACTTTCATTGATCTAGATGAGATAGTACTCCATCAAAACTAAGGGGAATAATGCAACGACTTCAGTCGCTGTGCATGATGACTTCAGTTGCTGCGCTCATCTTTGGGGATTTTCTTTCTGTGATACAACAAAGCAAAAAACTGCATTTCTTAAAGCCAGCTGCACTTTCCTCCTAAGGATGGTATTTTTTCTCTGTGGGATACAGTGCTATTTGTGCAGCAGATTGTATTTTGACAGATGTAACTGTATCATAAAAAGGCCCTTAGCACTACCAGACTGGTAGCTCACAAACGCTCATGAGCTCCAGGATTTCATTAAAACCAACCAAACAAACAAAAAAAAGAACCCCCCTTCCAAAACAAAACAACAAAAAAACACAATTAAAATGTTTTTGAGAGTGTAAAATGCCTCCAAGCCACTTACCTCCCCCACGCCAGTCTGCAGAATTCTCAGCCCAGTTGTTTTCTCAAGCTTCTCTTTGTTCATGGCTGCAAGGAAAATTAAGATTGAAAGAGTTAAGGGAAAGCTGAAATATGCATAATTTTGCAGCACGTGTAGTATAACCAGCCTCCCTTCCTATCCTCCATCAATAAATTCATGACAGTTTCTACCTTTGCCATCTATGGAATATTTTTCCCTGATAGTCACTCTGCTATTCAGTGTTTTGAATGCATAGATGTATCATTAATTGTTTACTTTTCTGTGAAAAAGAAAACCAAACTAATTCTTGCTCCCTTGTATACAGAACATCACACGTTTAATACATGCACAGTGTATCTGGGAAGTTCTCTTTAGTACAATCTTCCCACTGTCTTTCTTAAAGCAAGGAGCAGCGTGGCATCTTGCCACTGCAGCAGCACTGTCACCATGTAAGATATTTCAGAATAAATTACAGTTTTACCTAGCAGGGAAGATAAATAGTTTATCTCGCAACATCAGGATGCAGTGCACAATATTTTCCTTTCTAAAATTGAGATTTTTCCTATTTATCAGTTTCTGGATCAGTAAAAGCACTCAAAAATAATCAGGTATAAAACAGCATAAAAATATAAAATATGAGTAGTAATAACTGAGACTAAGTTATACTCATAAACTAGAAATGTCCTGTGCATGGACTTGGGCACTACCATTGCCCAAACTAAACAAGGATGAGATTATTCAGAGCTGAGGTTATGAGGTAAGGTCACCATGTTTGGGGCAGGAAGATGTTAACCATCCAGAGGCATACTATATCAGTTGGATTCATGGCCAAAAAATCAGACACCCATCCTGTTTTATTTATTAACAGAAATGAAACCTTACAGCCTTATTAAACTCTTCTCACTTAGTTGTCTAGTCATTGACTATCTAATCCAAGTGAGTCATCTAGGTTCTCTCTGCAGTCAATGGGAAGATATGAACATTTAATACTGTGAGTCATCCCACACAGCTTACACACATCAGGAGGCACCTCTCTCCACTGATTACAAGGACAATTGGGACAGACTCAGCTTCTCAATTTAAGTAAGCTGAAGGAAGTATTGCTACCAGAAAGCACAAGAAGTGTGCCAGAACATATTATAAACAGTAAATTTATATAAAAATGCTGAAAAGAAGTCATATATTTTTCCTTCCTTTTGGAAAAATACAATTTAATTGCAGCTGTTTGAAACATTCAGAACAATTCACAACATAGCAGACAGTTCTTAGGAGCAATATTATTGTGACATGATGCTTTATTTAGTTTGTCCAAAGTAGAACACAAATGACACATTTATTTCAGAGGTAAGTTGTATCATTAGGGCTCATTTTCACCTCATATATCCAAAATGTAGAATTATTTTTGTATTTGTATGTGCAAAGACTCAAAAAGTAAAAATTTAAGCAAATCTAAGAGAATTTTTTCTGACTTCCTCCAGCAAGAGATTAATTTTGTGCACGATTCAAATAAAGAGGAAAGCTCAGTCCATCTTTTAGACCCAGCTGTTTTGCTGATGAGAACAGAGTCCCTAGCACAAACATGTGGTTTGCTGGATCACAGCCTAAAAAACACACACAATACTCACATACATAATACTTAGACCATGCTTTACATATTCACAAATGTATGTGTTTATTACAGTCAGAGTCACTGGAACTGCACAAGGATAGTTTGCCTGGATCACATGATTTGAGGCTACATTTATATAAGTTGTACAATATGAATTTCCAAAAAGTAAATCTTTGCAAACAAGCTTGATTTTCAGCCTTGAGATGGACTCTGAATTGTGTTGCTTTATGGATGGCAGATAACTTGCCACACTGGTATTTTCCCTTTTGGATGTGCCCTGCTAGCACATCGATAGAATCATGCTCAGCACATACATTAAAGACAGATTTCTATCAAATGCAAAAATTTGAAAGATTAAAAAGAACTGGAAGCCCTATGGCCTCCTTCAGAAAAACTGCACCAAATGATTCTTTGGTAGCTTGGGGAAATACAGCTGTGCAGCAGAGTGGCTGTAAAATAAATGAGGTACAAGTAAACAAAAGGCTAAATCCTACTGCATACTTTTATACTGCAAGAAAAGTTAACAGGAAATAATTGGTCTGCTGAATCACTGAATTTTGTAATCACTGCTACTTATTTGACCAACCTCCTCTTTATAGGTTTCCTGCAGACTTTACTTTTTGAAGCTTTGAGATATATATACATAAAGTGTACTTAACACACCCTTCCCTCTTGATATTTACTAAAAGAAAAAGGACAGCCCTGACAGCTGTGCTAACCTAAACCTTGCCAAAATAGAGAGGGATGAAGGCATGTTGTGTTACTGATCAAATCAGAACCTGAAAAGGGTGACGCTAGGGAACTGTCAGACCACAGAGAGAGACACAGCCAAACATCTCCAGCATCTTCACTCCCAGTGTGTAACAGGAGCATATTTTAACTACCCTTGGAGTCCACAAGCAGTTTAGGAAAGTCAAAAATTCAGTCAAAAACAGTGGTGCCAAGCCTATAGCATCAACTGCATATCAAGAAACTGCTTGAAGCTGCTGAACATGATATAACTTCTTAACTTTTTCTATCTATAATTGTAATTAAGAATGTCAAACATAGTCAGTAGGCTATAGTTACACGAGGAAAAAGTGGTGGGAAAATAAATTCAGTCCCTTGTAAGCTGGCCAACATTCTAAAGGGTATTTTACTGTGCTACCTACTAGTTTTCACTCCAGTAGAAATATTCAGCAGATAATATTTCTGATGCAGAATTTATGGACTAGAAATAATAATTTTGTGTAACATGGTATGTTGCACAAAGTTGATTTGTTTCAACCTTGGCTTAATGTCCTGACATACTAATGGAAGCCTCACAAACTCATCAGCAAAAAGCAATAATCCAATCTAGTGTCCTTCTATGATGGACTGATTGCAATAGCCAAAAAGGGAAGGCCAACTGATATGAGCTACCTGGAGTTCTGGAAAGCCCATGGTCCCACACCATATCCTTATCTCTACAGTGGGAAGGTATAGATTTGAAGGACGGACTATGTGGTGAGTAAGGAACAGACTGGGAGAGCTCATTGAAAGCAGCCTTACGGAAAAGGACTTGGGAGTTCTAGTGGATGAAAAGCTTGATGCAAGCCAACAGTGTGTCCTGGAAGGCAAATTGTATCCTGGGCTGCATCAAAAGAGGGGCGGCCAGCAGGGTGAGGTAGGTGATTGTCTTCCTCTACTCTGCCCTTGTGAGGCCCCATGTGGAGCATTGCATCTAGATCAGAAGTCACAGCACAAGAAAAACGCAGAGCTGTTGGAGAGGGTCCAGAGGAAGGGCCATGAAGATGGCCATAGGTCTGGAGCTCCTCTCCCACAAAAAAGTGTTGAGGGAGTGGGACTTGTTCAGGCTGGAGAAGATAAGGCTTTGGGGACAACTTATAGCAGCCTTTCAGTACCTGAAGAAAAGCTGGAGAGAGACTACTTAAACAGTAAGATAGTGGTAGGGCCTTTTAAACTTAAAGATGATAGATTTAGCTTAGAAAAGGTTAGAAAAAGTTCTTCATTATGAGGCACTGAGGCAATGGCACTGGTTACCCAGAGAAGCTGTGGATGCTCCATCCCTGGAGGTGCTCAAGGCCAGGTTGGATGGAGTCTGGGCAACCTGATATAATAGGTGGCAACTCTGCTAATGGCAGAGGCATTAGAAGCAGATGATCTTTAAGGTCCCTTGAATCCAAGCCATTCTATGATAAAAAAAACAGCTACTCCAAAAAAAACCTCAAATAAATTAACAAATAAAACCAATTCCATTTGCAACGTATAAATCCCATTTTTTAATCTCCCACTGAAACAAAAAGAGCCTCCAAACACACAAAAAAAGGAGGCTTTTAAATTAAATTCACTAGATGAAGGATATGCAAATTACCTGGAGAAGCAGAGCCCTATAATGTTCTCAAAATTCTGCAATAGCCTATTTAATTAGTATTTTAATTTATCAGAATAATTCTTTGCACTTGACAATTTATGCAGTATTCCATATAATTAAGCACGTAGCTACAGTGGAATAATTTTGCCTTCTCTCTGTATACCAGTTATTTTAACCTGAAAGAATCTGTGGAAGTCTCTTCTGTGATCTAAATTACAATGGGGACAACTTAATGGCTTTGCTCTATTAGGGAGCACGATGAGGGTGTTACTGAGTGTTTCAGGGTAGCGACTGTCACTGTTCGTAGTCTTCACTAACCAGAGGGAAGTCTGATGTGTTTCCCAAGGGCTAACATTTATTTCCTTCAGCAAAGTTATCTGCCGGTGGCATAGTCAGGAATTTGACTGCCTAGTTTTGCAGTCAGCAGGTTTGACCTCAGCTCACTGGTTATTAGGAGTAACAAGTTACAGAGAGCTTCAAGTAGAACTCCAGTCTCATTATAACCCTTCTGGAAGAAGGAAGTCCTGAGAAATGAAAAGTTCACAAAGGTTTGATGTAAAGCAGGCTGCCAAGCATAACTATACCCTCCGAAATACTCATGGGAGTACATGTACACTGGTACAAGTGCTGCAGGATGTACCCGCTCCATGGAAGAAACTACCCTAAATATGAAAAGTATTTGTGGGAAGATGGTATCACTCACAAGGAAACCTTATTTTTTTGCTATGTATCTGACTTTGAGGGTGTGTTTTATCTAATTAAACACAGAAGACAACAGTATTTACAGCCATATGATTCCCCTGACCTCTATTACATGCCCATTTCAGAATGAGTCAATTCATGCCCTGGACTCACTAACGATATTGAGTGAACCTCCAGTCAATAAAACGATAGAAGGCAATTAATTCAGATTTACTGTCCAATGAATTCTACATCAATGATCCTCTTCACAATTGTTTGTTGCAAAGCCCCTTTCACAAAGATAAATTCAGAAGAATTTCATCTATTTTCCTGTCTTTGAGGAAAGAAAAAGGAAAGGGAGGAAGGGAAATCCAGAGAAATGGTATTTATTATGCTTTGATTTTTTTTTAACGGATTTCACAAATCTAACACAAGCAAACGTTGCATTTATTTACATCAAGCGCTTCCTCCAGCCCTACCTCCAGATTATATGGAAAATTTCTTTATAGGGTGAACCAGAAAGACTGCCTTTATGGTTGCACATGGGTGACATACATACAGAGCGCATACAAAAATCTTTGTCCCTTGTAATTCAATGAAAATGGATTCCCATAACATTTGAGTCCTCTCTCTGTTGAGAATTTCCAGACCAAACCTGTTCTTGCACCTCCTGAAACTGCTGAGGTAGTCACAGAGCAGAGGAAAAACACAGAGACAGTTCAGCACTGTCTAGGTCTTTCAGAATATTGGAGTATCTGGATAAATAATATAGGTTTTCCAACCTTGTGCACTTGGCTTTGCTGGAAATAATTAAAACACATTTTAATGAACTTAGAATTAGATACTTAGGTATCGCCATGTTCAGAAGAGTAGACTTTCTGGAATACAAGATAAAATCTCTCTCCCTTTAGCATACATCTTTGAATTCCTCTTGGCGCTTCTTCCAAGGAATGCAGCCTGTGAATTTGTAACTCCTCTCCCCATTGCAGGAGTAGTACTGGGCTGCAAGTAAATAAGTCACGAAACACAACACAAGCATCCAAAGTGCTCCAGCTTGAAACAAAAATTACTAACTCAAGAAGCCACATACAAGGAGAGGAAGGTTCCCTCCACTCAATTTTACAATTTAGTTAGTGAAGGAAGAGTATACAGACTGCAGGGCAAAAGGCATTTTGTCTTCCATTCGTCAGTGGGTGATGAAGAGAGATTGTAGCTTCACGTGTAATTTCTAGTTAACTGGCAGCTGGGCCTGGATTGAAAATGGTTGCAGAGAAGTCAAAGTGACATATCTGTAGTAGTGACAGCTTGCTAAATATTATGTCATATTCAATTTTCAAGTCATTTTTCAAATGATTTTAATTAGATATTGTTTCAATCTCACGTGCATTAATTTAATTTCTGGTATCAACATTTCAGCTTTCAATCTGCTCAGATACAGTACCTTGCTGCCTGGAATAATTTAAAATATAGTTTGCATCTCTAGTGATTTTCAGGGCACACATCATTTACAACCCTCTCTAGCTAATAAAACTAGCAGATGGAAATTCAGGCCATGCTCCCTGTGCCCCTTTGGATTTTCCCAGATTTTGGTACAAGATAGCCACATATACATGTACACAATCAAGGACTTTCCATCTCTGATTCTCTTCAATTCTGTTAAAAATGCACAAGAAATAAGCAATTTGTCAGGCAAATAGCAGCACTGCATAAGAGAAAAACTGGCCCATACCTGAAGATCTAAAAGTTGTGCATTTTTTAAAACTCATTCACTAAAATGACATCACTTTCCCTTCTCTAAAACATTTACCTCTCACATCCCCAGAGTCCCACGGTCAGAAAATATTGAAGGATAGGGCTGAAAGCATCGGATACATCAGGACCTCTCATGGCTCTGTTTGCATAGATTAGACACACATATTTTAAGCATATTCTTTCTGCCTGACTGCTTGTATTGATTTATTTTTACTGATTTAATAAATAGCTGCTCAATTGTATGTCTTCTCGTAACTGTCCTTTAAAATGAGAACAGTGCTATTTTAAAATATGATATTTAAATTGTAGTAAAGGAGTGTGGAATATATTAGATAACATTTTTGCATTTCTCCAGAGGATTTATGTTAATAGTAGGGTCCCTCCCTATGAACATTGCCTGTCTCAATTAAAACGTCAGTTGAGGCTCACTTGTTAGACAAGAGAAGCAAACATGTATTGCCAGAGATTGAATTATCCCATCTTGAGATAGGCATAATTTCCTCATCATATATGAACATATATGATGAATATATATGGTCATATGATATATTTTTCCACAGGCAAAGAAATATATATATAAGCTCCAAAATACGTCAGCAGTAAAACACTCCTACAGACAACATCACAGCTACGGAGAGGAATCTTTTAGGTGCAGTGTCAGTGTGATGGTTCTATCCTGGAAGTATGAACAACACTACTTTATACGAATTAGAACTGTAGGAATGAAAACCATTTATTTGTTCATAATACTTTCTTGCAGAGCTTCAGAAAGCCATTTTCAAAACTATTTTCTTAAATCATTTAAGGAAGTCCACGTCCATCAACTGTAGAGAACTGAGTACTGATAATAAAAAATAGCCACGCTTTAGTTGTGTATGTTTTACAATGAGAATATACTTCAATGACTTATTAACTTTTTAATACTGCTAACCACTGCAGTTGTAATAATTCAATCCTGCACATTTCTTTATGCTCCATATGGCACATGTATGTGTAACAATTTGCTTGCATACTTAAAACACTTATCTAATATTTATAGCTAAAGATGTACCAATTCAGCCAACGTTAGCAGAAATGGACAGAAAGAAGTGTTACTCCACTCTTCACATCAACTTTTCTTCAGATAAAAATTCCTTGACAAGTTTCAGCCCCATAAAAGTAATTGAGATAGAACAACCTGCAGCAAGCTGAGCAGAAGCCTGAGTAGAATACATTGAAGTAGACCACTGCAGCATGAGCAGACAATTTTTCTCAGCGAACTCCTTTCTGGACTGATTGCTAATGTCTAGACTAACTTTTTAATTGTATTTTTTGGAGTCCCAGTCAGCTTAACATTGAACTTCACCATCATATGTTCAGTCTTAACATTTACAAATTAGAAGGCAAGATTCGTGGTCCCAGGGGACGGAGGTTAAGAAGGACCATCTGGATTTCTCTCAGCCATTCTCGTTTTGGGGAAGGCTTTGCCTCCTCACCTTCACAACACTGTGGAAAGTAACACTTCACAAAAGGAGCTTAAAACCACAGTTTCTTCTCTTTCCTTTTAAACAAACAGGATCATGGAATAGAATTGTAGAACAGTTTTTCTGATTTATTTTATTTATACTTAAGATTTTAACAAATTGTTATCATTTTATTTTGATACAGTACTACAAAAAATATGAAAAACAGATAATTGCAGTCAGCTTTTCAAGGTTAGAGTTCCATATCTGCTTTTTGCTTCTATTTGTATATTCTCTCTTTCCATATTCCTCATTTCAGTCCCTCAGGATATCCACTGCATCTACCTTCTCTGTTTTATTGTTTTCATATCATAGAATCACAGAATCACTCAGGTTGGAAAAGACCTTAAAGATCACCGAGTCCAACCGCAACCTAACCATCTAAATCTAACAACCCTCCACTAAATCATGTCCCTGAGCACCACATCCAAACGGTTTTTAAACACATCCAGGGATGGTGACTCAACCACCTCCCTGGGCAGCCTATTCCAGTGCTTAACAACACTTTCAGTAAAGAAGTTTTTCCTGATATCCAACCTAAACTTACCCTGGCACAACTTGAGGCCATTTCCTCTCGTCCTGTCACCAGTGAGAAGAGACCAATCCCGCTCTCGTTGTAAGCACCTTTCAGATATTGGAAGAGAGCAATAAGGTCTCCCCTCAGCCTTCTTTTCCCCAGACTAAACAGCCCCAGTTCCTTCAGTCTTTCCTCGAGGGCATATTCTCCAAGCGCTTCACAAGCCTTGTTGCCTTTCTTTGGACCTGCTCCAGCACCTCCATATAAGAATTCTCTGTCCTCTTTACAAATACAAACAGCTATGTAAGATCAGTCCCTTGTCCTTTTAGCATTTTAGAAGAAGTGGAAAAAATTAGAAGCTTCTACGGTCATCTCCATCTAATAGAAACAAATATATTAACCTACTTCCTGCCCAGGAAGAGTAATATCTAAAATAATTCTCTCTCATGTTCTCTCTTTCCTAAAAATACTAATTGAGGTTGAGGAGAGAAAAACATAGAAGTGTTTCAGAAGCTGGTACTGGTGATGTTTGTAGTTTCACAGAAAATAAGGGAATAGTTATCTGGACTTAACTGAGGGAGAACCACTGTTCACGAGGGTGGATAGTGATAGGTCAAGGGGGAATGGTTTTAAACTGAGACAGGGGAGGTTTAGGTTAGATATTAGGAGGAAGTTTTTCACACAGAGGGTGGTGACACACTGGAACAGGTTGCCCAAGGAGGCTGTGGATGACCCATCCCTGGAGGCATTCAAGGCCAGGCTGGATGTGGCTCTGGGCAGCCTGGTCTGGTGGTTGGCGACCCTGCACATAGCAGGGGGGTTGAAGCTAGATGATCATTGTGGTCCTTTTCAACCCAGGCCATTCTATGATTCTGATTCTATGCTTGTGTGTTTTCATTGGAATGGATGATGCGTTAATAAGGTGAGGGAAAGGACTAGACCGCCCTTCTAGCGGAGGACAGTCATTGCTCCCTTAAAGCAGGGATCCACTCTTTCTGAAGGCTCCCCTGGAAAGTACACTGACCTTTTTTGATATTACAACATGTAATACTTAGAACTACACAGGTTGGCCGCTAACTATTAAGTCTCCTTGTTGTTAAGCTGTACGTTTTTAGCTTTCTCCTGTTTACATCACTTAGAGACTTCTCATGGCAACAGCCTGAAATGCATGAATTATTCTTACTCTTATCTAAAATCTGTTGAAATTTTTAGACAGATGTTGTAGCATGTTTGCACTGGTATATGAAAAATTTAAGAGGCATTACCACTAATTCACAGCATGCCAAACTGTCACTATTTTTAATAAATACACATTCAAGAACTGTCATTTTTTTTTCCCAGTCATTTCCTCAACTTCTACAGTTAATAAAACAGTACCCTTTAGGTTCATTTCTTTAATGATCCAAAACACAACTACAAGCCATGCTATTTGTTATTCATCTGCAACTACACTTAATGTCATCCTCATGGCACAAATGTAACAAGACTGAGTTGGGAAAACATTAGCAATATTTCAACTGACTGGTTCACTAAATCATGAATAACACAGCTAATGCACAAGGTCATTCACTAACAAAATCTATTTGCCGTGCCCTCAGAATAAAATGAAAATATTTATTACCGAGGAAGCCACTAGTAACAGGAGCCACAATAAAGCTTTCAGGTGGAAGTGGATAGGGATAATGTCAACTTGCCTATTGTTTCTCATAATGATTTTTCACAATGAAAATTTGGAAAGGTACTTCAGTAACCTTAAAAGAATTTATTTGAAAAAGAAATTAATCAAAATATAGAAGATTCAGTGAAACCTGCATGTAATTCAGAAACACAGGCTCAGTGTTTCTAAAAGAATACCAACTTTGACCACGTCATAAAAAAAGATAAAATCATGTTTTGCATAGGATGAGGAAATGCAAAATGAGGATGAAAAATGTTCTTCTACAGGAACGACTGAGTCCTAAGTGCCTTTATAGAATTTCCATATGCATGTGTGAGGACAGATGTGCATATTTGATTAGAATGATAAGAAAAAGGATTTAACAGAGAAGAACTACATGCGTGAAGAATGGTTACCTTGCAGACTGTGGGGACAGCTGTAAGGGAAAGGTTACAGTTCCACTGCCAGTCTCAGAAGACTTTGGCACTTAATCAATAGCTACCAGAAGTACAAACTCAACACTCTGAAACCCAAATGAGTCCTTCTAAAAACTTTATTTCTCCCACTGGAAAGACAGAAAGGATTGCTGAAGCAAAACTCAAAATACTTATTATTATAAATCATTGTATCATAAGCAAATGCTTCTTATAGCCAGCACCCTTGTGAGTATGGTACTGTGCAAGCACAGAGCAAACAGGTGGTTCCTGTGCAAAGGACCTCATATCTACCAACAACTGGCGACAGTGAATAGACAGATAGGAGTAAAGATGATAGCACAGAATTAATATTAGCCAACTGACAGCAGAATACCAAAGCAAGATCCATTCACATAGTGCTCTTCCTCTTATTTTCTGGCATGGGAAATGATGTGATTAGCTAAGCCTTATAAATCCTTTAAAAGCTGCAGCACTTTTCCCGCTTCGCTGTTTAGAGGAGCAGAAGAGATTTATTGGCAGGGGTTAAAATAAGGAGAAATGGCAGGAAAGGGCATTCTGATCAGCTTTCCCAGAACTGCTGGAAGCAAAGGCAAAGCTTTCCTTTTCCGTAATTGGAGTGATGGAGAGGTCTCTCTTTTGTGGTAGGCTTAACCCAGTGCTTATTGGCATGAGTTTCTGCTGGCATCGTCTCTCACAATGCTGTGAAAACATTTTTACAGACTTCTCTCCAAAGTGTAAAAAGGATACCTGGTCTGCCCTGCTCTGTGGTTCCAGTTCAATCCTAGTGAGTTATAGATCAGATTGGAGACCTCTCATTGGGCAAAATGCTGTTCTGTATTTCAGAGCTCTGTTCACTTTGTGGGGGAATGCTACATTGAGAAAGAAAAGCATTTCTGTCATGTTGCTTTCTGAAAATAAATCATTAAGAAACTGCAGAAATACTGGAACTGAAGCAGATTAACTGACAGGGTGGGAGGTTGTGGGCTCTTTCTCAGGAGCTAGCCCTGCTGGTACCCTTAAAATGCCAGTGATGCACTCTTGTGTGTAACCCCTCATCCTTTTGGCAAAATGTGCACCACTGGCAATAAGTCTTCCATTCATACCACCTGAGCTTCCCCGGCAAACACTGACTGACGTGGTTTACAGACACCAGATCCAAAGCAGAGATAACCTCTATCAAGGGTACGATAACTGCTTTCATTGGCACTGAAGCATTCAAAAGAGGACATTGGCCCACAGCCTTTATGAGACTGTCAGACTTGTATGGATTATGCAATTTAACGCATAGAAATCGTTACTGGATACAATTTACTATAAATGTAAATGAAATGCCTATCTGCTTTATGCAAACCCAGGCATAGGTCACTATTAGAGTGTCAGCAATTTCAAGCAATTTCTGCATGCTGTTTTCTGTGAAAATTAGCATGATAGCTTCTTTATGGGGTGAAAATCTATAGGAGAGCTAAAAGCTAGGTGAGATGCTTGTCCCATTTGGGCAGGCAGACTTCCTTCCATCAGGATAGGCTGTTGGCACACCTGGGAATGCAACCAGGTTCCCAAAACTTCCCCTGAATGGGGAACCATCCATAAAAGTAGCATTTGCTCCCAGAGAAGAGAAGCAGATATCACAAGGGCAGTGCAGAAAATGACTTCCTCAGGAAAGAATTCTGTGAGAAAATGCTTTGCATATTTCCTGACCCCTCTTCTTTTGTAGACTGCCGAATCCGTGACTGATTTCTAAAGGAAAGGATGCTCTTGAAAAAGCAATTTGAAATTCATTTTATATATATTTATATCATACACCAGGGTCCTACAGTAATCTAAACTTATATAGCTAACATGCATGTCTCAACATAAGATATATACATATAGCTTATTCCACCTACTACCCTTCAAAAATGAATATGGAACAGCAGTATAAACATAAATTAAGTATGAGGTATACATCTCCGCCAATCGAGATGAATGTATATTATTATCCCTTGACCCTTTCTTAATGTTACATTTTACCATGTTTCTAAAATATTTATACCATACAGGGTGTTAAATTACAGCAATTAAGACCATAGTATGGTTTTATTAATATTTCATCAAGAATGTTTCATAATTTGAATTTCCCTCATGCCCTTCTGTTGCTTTGCTCTACACTGTGGGGATGGAGGGCAGCTCTATTTTGTTCCTCTTCGTCTTTGCAGAACTTTACCAGCATTCCACTTTATTTAGCTAAATGCACTGTTTTGTACCTACTGTTTTTTTGTTGTTGTTGTTGCTTATTTTTCACTCTGTGACCGACCCATAACAATTTTGGGTTCTTTGTGTCCAGTTCTGTGCCCTAAGCACAATAAAGGCATCAGGAAATTGGAGAGAAGTGGCTGCAGTGTGAGTACGAGAAGAGCCTGAGGTTTGTTCTGCTGGGTTTGGAGAAGAGGAGGATAAATGGTGACTTAACTACTGCCATCTGATACCCAGGTGCAAGTGTAAAAAAGATGGAACCAGACTTCTGCACAGGTTCATACCAACAGGAGGTAAAGGGCACATCACAAGTTGGATATAGGAAATTCTGGTTGGACAGAAGGGAGGAACTACTCACTGAAGCAGAGATGGTTAACATGGGAACAGGCTGTTCTGAGAGACTGTAGAATCTTTATTTTATGAGATTTCCAAAATTCAGGTGGAGCAAGGCCCTCAGAAGCCTAACTTCAGATTCAGCATCGCTTTCCAACAGACACTGGGCTAATGGTCTCCAAAGGCTCCCTTCCAATTTAAATTTGCCTATGAATATAAATATAAACCTACTATCTTTTAAAGCAGTGATTCTTCACATAAGAATGTATAATTTTTTTTTTTTTTTTTTTTTTTTTTTTTTTTAATACTGATAAACCCTTACTTCAAATGGGCTCTGCATGTTTATATGAGGAAAGGTTGTGATTCTCAAGAGCATCATCATCACTCAGTCCCTGATTCAACAACGCATTTTTATTTCTGGTTCGGTCTATTCTTATACAGCAAAGCACTACAGACATTTTCAGCTGATGAATCATGGCCCAAGAACACTGGAGTGGAGTGAAGAAGAGAAACACAGAAATTTGAGGAAATTCAAACTAACGTTTGGAGTTTATCACTTAGAAAAGTGACGGACAGTGATGACTGACTTAACCTAGCAAAGGAATACAAGAGTTAAATGATAATTGTGAAATATGTCATTAATTTTAAAACACCAAGGATAGTTTTTATGAGGAGCAGATTACAGCATCTTTTTTTTTTTTTTCTAAAACAATAAATTGCCCTTTTTTGTGTGCTGTAATTATGTTGCATTAAATACTTTGATGAATTGTTACATTCGGCACACAGCAGTCTGTTTTCAAAATAATGGAATGCTACAGTTATTATATTTCAATTTGGAAAAAGCAGCATTATGTGTATCATAGGGATCAATTTTCATTAATTTCTGATAATGTCTACAGAAAGCTTCCACCCCCCCAGAAATTTCCTGAACAAACAAAGCTGACACATGATGAGAAGGAACAAGTACCGGCAGGGTTATCCTGAAAGGATTTGGATGTTCTGAGAATTTATACAAATGGAGGCACCAACGGAAGAGCACAGATCTCTATATTACATTGTCACACAGCAGGAAGAGTTGATACTCCTTCAGATAACACTGTGCCACATACAAAAAAAATGAGCAATTCTGAGCAATTAGTTTCACCAAAGGTTGAGTGAAAATCTGAACTTTCTGCTGTCTTGCAAGTGAAGCTATAAAGAGAAAGGGAGGTTGTTTTTCACTTTTAGGATGGGTGAGAATATGAAGGCAAGATAATTAACAGGTTGCTGCATCTCTGGTTTTTGATAGCCAGCTTAATTTGGTGTTCTGTAATTTTGTATCTGGACAATTCCTTGGGTCAAGTTGGGAATTTAGTTCCCACAAAACCTCATCTATAATGAATAAGAGCACCAAGTTCTTGTAAAATGGAGATATATGTAGAACATAATTATATGTAAAGTGTATGTGTTCTGTGTGAACTATGTATGGTGCTGGAGTGAGATTTGCATATATTTGAATATTCATTAGATCTTCAATATCTAATGCAATAAAGGAAGGAACAGAAACAGAGATAACAACGAGAAGATGCATCTCTTTCATTTTCCTAATTTCACACTGTATAATGATTAACCCATCTACTTTATTATTTAAAAATATCAACAAGACATTTGATATTATAAATAATATTAAATAATGGACATTAATAGTGCATTATAAGTTTGCATTCAATTACAATCTTTAAATTAAATCCTAAGATATTAATACTTAAATAATAATAATATAAAATTAAGCTTTAAATATAGGACTGTCATACTTCATGGAAATGGTATTAGTAGTTATAGTTAGAATACCTTAATAACATAAACTTTTCTAAATCAAACTGCAAGCACTACTGAAAATTCATTAGAAGGAATTGAAATTCCTTTATCATGTCAATGATAATACTGCATCCGCATCATTCTTTTAAACTACTGTATTAACCCCTGTACAATTTTATTATTGACTGGATCACATTTTAAAATTATTATTTCAGCACCTGTAGAGTTAAAGGAAAGTAGCATTTTTATACAGCCTAATACATCTGAAGGGAAAAGCACTCAGAGTATCTAAATATGTTTTTTTATGCACAGTTTGAACTCCAGCTGTTAAAAGTGAAGTGCTGCCTTTGGTGTGGAACATGAAGTACTTGGGATAGAAGAGCAGAGCAGCATCAAAGGAGGACCAACCATCTGATGCCACCTGATGCATGTATTGATTTTAGATTTTGAAAGCTCCCTTTACCTTGAATATTTAGCAGATACAATGAAAGTTTGAACTGACCCATATGAGTTTAAATCCTGCTTTAACTAAAATGTAATCTCCGAGAAGGACACACAAGTCATACATATCATTATGCTTGTTATCAGCAAACAAGACAGTAATTCAGAGACAGATACATGGCACGGTGGGCTTCTGCACTATGGATGTTAAAAAACTACAGATGTTACATGCATTTATAATCCTCAACAGAATATGAGAAAGAAATGACTTTGAAACATCTTCTGTAGAGTAGGCTGAGGATCCTTTTTAACATCATTACAGTTAGAATATTTAATCTATTTCTCTGCTACTGGTAATATCCTATACTACATTTTCAGCATTAGAAAAGCTACAAAGCAATTAAATTGATTATTGGATTTAAGTTTCGCTTTCATTGGGTCTTTTTCACATTTCTTGTAGCTTTTAATTTTATTCACCATTTTAATTATTAATTAATATTTACTTTCAAATGAATCATGTTCATTATTTCATTCGTAATAAAATCAAGACTTCCTTGTCATATTCGAGATGCTGATTCCATTTTAAATCTAGGGGCTGGATAATAGCATTTGAGAAGATAGTGAAAAGGATAACCATGAATACTGTCCATGAAGTAATTCAAGAGCCATGTAGATGTGGCAGTGAGGGACATGGCTTAGTGGTCACAGTGGGGATGGGATGATGGTTGGACTAGATGATCTTTGTGGCTTTTCCAACCTTTATGATTCTATGATTCTATTTGCTATGTGGTATGAGGTATTCAGATTTCTTTCTCCAAATGTTACATCTCATTAAAACAAAACCAAGCAAGAGCCAACAAACCTAAAACGTAAAAACCAAGCCTGGGGAAATGAAGCTGGGCTAGACACATCTGGCAACAGTTTCAAAACATCCTCCATGCACACCTTCCTCATTTTTAGCGATAAGCATCCTCCATAACTGATCTGCTGACAGAAGCTGATGTTTGTTATATCACTAAGCCTTCTTAATCCAGAGTAGACCTGGAATAAGTTTTCCAAATTAATAATTCATCTACCAGAAAAGATGCTTTTTCCATGATATCAATATAATAATTCTCTTTGCATGAACTGAAAATGCATCAGTACAAGAGGGAACATTGCAAGTACGTTCAACAGGTATTTTGGAGAATGAGAGAAAGCAGTATTATGAGAAGTGAGAATAAAACAGGTAGAAAATTTTTTGCTTCAGTTGCTACCTTTTCTTCAAATGCATTTTAAAATACCTTTTTCTTATGAACATAATTCTTGCCATTGTTCATATAATTTGCATCTGATACATACATAGGTAAGCTCCATGGCAAAGTCTGGAGTGTAAATCTGGGGGAACCTAAGGAGTTACTAGCAATAGTTGCATCTAGTATACTTTTCATGGAAATTATTACTGTAGAGCAGAATATGCATTAGTGCCCAAGCTGCCAAGGTGAACTGCCACATCTTGGCATGCTCTGCCCTCCCTGGGCCTGGCAGTGACAGGGGACAGCGGGACATATGCCCCAGCCTGTTGATCTGCCATGGAAATGATAGCACTTGGTAGAATAAATGAGCAGCAGTCATACACAACACCTTATGTCTTGCAGCTAAAGCTATCTGAGCATATCTACCTGAGTCCTGCAGCTGACTCCATCCCGCGTGCCTCTCTGTACAACCCAATTAATCTCACTTTATTAGGAAGTCAAGCCTGGATAAAAGATATTTTCCCTACTGAGTGTGCATTTTTTGTTATGCTATTTTATTTGAGCACTTCCTAACCAGGCAGTGTTGGTTACCGGCCTGATGAGAGCAAAGGCAACTGAATAATTTGTGCTTATAATACCATTTAAACGTAATATGAATTTATTGCAGCAGATTATTTTACATGTTGGTAAATTCTCTCCAAACAGATTTGATTTTTTAGATCTAATTGGATTAACAGTTTTCTGTGGGTTTTTTTTTTTCGTCCTAACTCAGAATTTGATTCAGGAACAAATCTTGTGTGAGGCCATAACGGTTTTGCTCCTCACTGAATTCACTGCCATGCTCCATAGGGGCACTGTCAAATGGGGAACTTACCCTTTCGATTTTACGGGGTCACATTTTCATAGGGGTTCATTTCAATTCATTTGAAATTTAACTGCTGTGCATCAATTACAGTTGGACATAAAAGTAAACAGAGCTGCTTCTGTCTTGCGAATTGCATAACATAAACACATACCATTTATACAGTATTACCCATGTTAGTAAAAATCTTTGTCTTCTGTATAAGATAAGAAATCTGTGAAGAAGGAAGACAGAAGTGATTTGCCCAAATCATGCAGTAGCCTATCACCAGCACTGGAAATTCAACACTGTCCTGAAGCCAGACTTAGTGACACTACATTACATCCCACGGTTCAGCACTGAAAAATATCTAAATACTGATTGTTTAACGTATTCAACACAGCCTGGAGTTTGTAACAGAACATTACTGTTGGGAGGGGGTTCAATATGAACAAAATATATGAAAAAGTAAAGAAAAATTTTAAGGCTAAATAAATCATCTGGACTAAATACCTCATATTTACCCTTAGCTAACTGACTTTTTTCTGATGAAAGATAAATAAAATTCTTCTGGGAAAAGGAGACGGTACCTTTGAATGAAACAGTAGCAATCAATGCAAATAGTACAATCATAGATCAACTGAAAGGTTCTTTATTACGAATACATCTAACAATTCATTGTACTTGGTACTTCAGGCCCATTTAAAAATGAACTGATACAGCAACATTATTTCTTAGACTGACAACCAGCACACTGAATTTCAGAGAGGTCAGGGGCTTACTTGTTTATTTATCTGAAGTAGTCTTTTAGCTCTCTGATCTCCCCAGTCTATCATCATTATTAGTCTTCCCTGAGTTCTGGTTTTCAAATACCCTCTCTCCTGCTCGCTTTGCATTTCCTATTCAGCAATTTAACCCTACAGACAGTTTATAAAACAAGATAAAATCCATAAATTAGGCATCCATGTGTACTCGTGCCCTATATCTTTGTCAAGGATGATCACAATCAAATGCTTGTTTCTTGTGACAGGCTGTCAGCAAGCACAATTACAGGTTCTCAGCTTCCCCTGCCTAAGCACAAGACAGAAGTAAGCCTCCTGTAGCAAGGGAAGGAGATTCCTATTCATTCTTCTTCTTTTCCTTGTGCCCATTTTCTTAATTCTATTTATCTTCTTTACAGATGGCTATTAATATTCTTTTGCAAAAGCAAAACTCTACTACATATGCAATATTTATATTCCTTTCAGAGGCAGTGAGAAAACTGGAGTGTAATGCAAACACAGCCAAGCTAGGTTTATCCTGGGGGTTTGGCAGCTCTGCCATGTCACCACGGTAGTGTGAACAAATGCCAAGGTGAGGCGCTGGTCCGAGGTGTCATCTCAAAACTGCTAGCAGCATTCCCGGTAGCTTAAACCCTTTGAAACACTGATGTAAAAACATGTAGAGTAGAAATATTGCAGTGGACTTCAGTAGGATCAAAACTTAGCTGTATTTTATTTTTTGACATTAGTGGAAGACATGATAAGGACAGAGAATGTGACTTACATCCACGACTCCTTGGATAGTAGCAACACTGGACTCATTGTGATAGAGTTGAATGGTAGGAGAAAAAAATGTAGGTTTCTGAGAGGAAATTCATAGATATTTAAAAGATTCCACCTGAAGTGTGTTTTAGTACATTGTCAAATTAAAAAAAAAAATTCTTGAGGAGCCTTGAAATAGAAGAAAAATCTACAGTGGTCCAAGGGCTTTCCTATCCTTCAGAGCCTCTGAGGTTCCTGTCTGCATTGAAACACAAGCCGGAGTCCCCACTCCACCACATACTTTCTTCCTTTCCCCAGTACATGCTTTCCTCGTTGTCCTCATCCCCATATGCCCCCTAAGAAATCCTCATAGGACAGGCTTGAAGTTTTCTGTATAAAAAGAGAATCCAGGGCACAGCTTTGGATTTAAGAACCAGGTACTTCTTTCCTTGCATGCTGTGAAGCGAATGTAACTAAATATAAGTCTCCTGCCTCCATTTCCTATTTCTTACTTAAAGGAAGTAAATTTGTCATCACAAATACCACTGAGCATCTAGACAGCCAAGCAATGAGCTTACACTAAGATACATCTTGGTCATGACTTCCAGGACTATCTCCTAGCTGTCACATTTTCTGCTTTGAGTAAATACTGCCAGTTGCAATATTACTCCAATCGTAACAGGCCAGCAGGGAGATTATAAACCATTAATTAGTTACCTTTGATTCCAACAATTCAGGTGCATTTTACCCACGTACTGAATGTCTAAACTTGAATTCATGGATGCTAAAGGAGACCATGTCAAAAGCCTTGTTTAGGTCAAAGTAGGTAAAAACCACTGTTCTACATTCATCCACAGAGACTGTCATTTCATTGTAGGAGGCAGTAAGGTTGGTCTGGCATGATTAGTCCATGATTAATCCATGCTAGCTAGTCCTAGTAATCATCTTGTCCTTCATGTACAAAGAGAATACAGTTGATAATATTCTTTGGGTCAAAATGAGGATGAACAGCCCATTGCTGCCTGGATCATTCTTGTCCTTTTTAAAGATGAGTGCAATATTTGCTTTTTTCCAGCCTCGCTCCCTGATCTTCCCTACTTTTGAAGATGATATAGTGGCCTTTCTGTGACTTCAACTATCTTTCTCAGCACTCCCACGTGCATCTCATCTTGTCCCAGTGACTTTTCTGTGTTAAAATTCCTTTGAGATCCTTGGCTCAGTCACTCCTACTGTTGTGGAAATTCATACTTAAAAACTGTGTCTGCATGTAAAATTCTGGGAGACCTGATTTCATGGTTGATAGTTAGCATGTATTTATTATAATCATACACCTTGATATAAGGACAGAAAATTGATTTAACTCATTCTATCAAGATTTTTACTTTTACTTTCAAAGTAAATGTGTTTGCATTTCATTCCAAGAATCCTGTGCCTAGGAAGAACCATAAGGGTGTAGCCGCAGGTCTGCTGTACAGCTCACCAACTTTGCACAAGGGTATTGGCCCAGGGTAGTCTTCTTGTGCCTTAATGTCCTTCTTGTGACCATATCTCTAAACTCTGACTGCAATCCTTCTTTGGTTCAGTATTCTAGCTCATAAATTGCAATAGTCCATAACTTGGCACCATATGCTGTCATTCACAATTTCTGCAAGGTATCTGCTTCTAAATCAGACCAGCTTCACAGCTATAAATTAGATGTGAGGTAAGACAGAATCAAATCAGTGAAAAACAAAGCTGTCATGACTGATGTTGTCTATATTTTGGAAAATCTGCATTGTCCTGGTGAGGCTGGGTGAACCCAGAATCTCACCCTAAGCTTCACTACTTCACAGAATGTTTCTATTGTGCATTTTGAAGAGGTTTAATGAATTTATATCCCACAGTATTTAGGCATCATAAGTTTTATCAGTCCAAATTTGAAGATATTTCTTGGGAGGATCTTACCAATTTTTAAGTGTAGCATACTCTGAATTTAAATTCAGGCAAGTGACCCCCAAATGCAAAGGCAACAATGTCTGAGGCCTCACAGCTTTGTGGTCTTACAACATTATCTCATCTCACAGCATTTCAAAGTCTTCAAACAAGTATTCAACACATCTAAAAAACTTTAGGCCTTCAGGAACCAAAGCTCCAGGGTTTTTGATCTCAAGTCTTTAAGTCTATCCTTAATCTGAAAGGCTTTAGACTTGGTAACTCCTTTTTTGTAGACAGACCTTGTTACTCGCACATGCAGGGTCAGTATCAGATGGCTGATTCTCATTTCAAAAAACATTTTCTATCTGCTTATTTATTTATTACAGCTACCAACTTCTTCTAAGGACATCAACTAACTGGAAAAATATTACTCCTTTGGTCTTTTTTAATTGAAGTTTACCAAGATGTCATTAAAGCATTACTGAGGAAAGAATGCATCATTAAAGTTACTAGCAAGCAACTCCTGATATTCTTGTGGCTCTCATAGCATGTTTTGCAGGCAGTGAGGATTAAGCACTTCAAGAACTGATGCATAAGGAGCTGCTCACAAAAGACAGCCAAAAAACTTGAGACAAGAAAAATCATTTTCTTCCCAAAGGAAAAAAAAACAAAACTCTATAAAATAAACAGTTGGGAAATCTTTATACCTCTAGGATGCAAATTAGAGGAAACTATATGGAGTTCTTCCTGTAAACAAAATGGGAATTTTCTCCATGATGATCTTCTTTGCTTAGTTAACACTAGTTCCCTTCAGACCTTGCCTCTACCCCGTAGTCTTCCCGGCTGCTGAATCTCTGCATGAACAAATGAGCCACAGGGGGATGAAGCAAAAGGCCCTATCTCAAGTAGCAAATAAAGGTAACAAAGTAGGTTTGGGAAAGGAGAATCCTTGCTATTAGTTTCAAGGATATAAATAACTAAGAAGAGGAATTCTCTCAGAAAGTCCATAGAGATTTCTGCACGCTACTGGAGTAGAATTCAGGTAAGATGCATTAATATAAGTTCAGGAAAAAATAATTTCTAAAGGTGAGAGCTATTAAATTGTGAAACAGCCTCCTGCTGGAAGTGGTGAGAGCAGAATGGTTTGAGTCATTTAAAATTGAAATGGCTGAAACTTTGAAGGATAGGTAAAGGGGCTGTTACACATACCATTCATATGCTTCACACGGAAGTACATTTATGCTGTCAACAGCAAGCATTCCCTTTTAAAAAAATTGCTACTATACATGTATGTCAAGCAGTCTATGTTTAGAAACGCAAAAGATAATATTCTCTTTATCATTCATTATGTGTTTCTTATGTTTTTGCTTACCACTGGGAACCATTTTATTGCTTTCTTTCCTAGAGATGCCAAAGAGAAGAACTGGAAATTCATGCTGTATATAATGTTATACAGCGTTTGAGTTCTTCCTTCTTTCAGAGAGTAAGGATCAGAATTAAATTGTCTTCTGCAATTTGAATGCTTTGTTTGTTGTTGCTGCTGTTGTTATTTTTCCTGAATGGAAGAACATCTGAAGTGCTATAGTATAATTTGTTGCAAAATATGCAATACTGCATTGCAGGAAATATATTTCCAAAGAATTGTTCTCTTTTTAAGGGAGATATATAACTGCCACTAACAACAGAAATCTGCACATCTGCAATAGCGAACTGTTGTGTCTTGCCCTTATGGAGACGTTTTGTTACACCAGTACTTCAAACACTTCATATCCTTTGCTAAATATAAGGACATCACACTTGCACAATTTTTAATCAGCAAAAACATTCATATGAATACTTCACAGGATACTTCATATCAAACTGGGATGAAAATCATCAGGTGTTTTAAAGCACCTATCTGAACAGAGTATGTAACATTATACAGCACACAGATCCCAGGCTTTTGGTCAAATATAACTGTGCTGTAGCCCAGCGTCTTAGCACAGTTCTGCAAGCTGGACGCTCTGTGCTGCTGCAAGTCCTCAGCAGGACTTTGCTGGTAGCTGGTACTCAGATCACTTCTCATTGCAAATTTGGCACCAAGCAGAGATATGAGGTTATCTTTTCACAAGCTACACTGGGAAGCAGAACCATTTAACCTGACACTTTGCCTGGGTTAATTAGCCCTGCAGAGAAGACAAATCAGTTCAAAACACCGTAACATAACCGACCTCCTTTTTGTACATGAGCTGGCTCACAGAATGCTGTCCAAGGTACCTGTTCAGAGATCTACAATTGTGGGCTATTAGTGATGTATCACAGGAAATCAACACATAGACCAGGAACAAAAGAAGAAGCTAACCAAAACTTGGAGAAAGAAGTCAAAATCCCATATCATATCTTCTTTAGTCTACTCAAAATACAATTATCTTTGAAGTAGATAACTGGGACAAAGTTCTTGACAGGAAAAACACATTTTCAAATCTTGGCTTTATGTGAAGACAAAGTAGTGCAACAAGCTTTATGAATACATTTCATGGGCATGTAAATTATTTATCCCAGAAAATCAGTAGAGCTATTTTTGAAATACCTGTAGGTCAAATATTTTCTGGAACATGACTCTGGTCTCAGCACTATTGCCAATTTTTCATGGCTTTCAATAATGCATTTTTCAAGTTTACCAAGAAAACTGTCCAACAAAAGGAGAAAGTTATTGTAGAAATGGAATAAAAATAAGAATCATTTATGTTCATCCTCTAGCAATGTGATTTATTTGTATTATAGGAGAACAAGCAGTACATATTTTTGAAGTCACAGTGAGGTAAAGAACATACAGATGACATATCAGTAGTTCTGAATAATTATAAATAAAAATAAGAATTATAAAATAATGATTAAATTATAATTACTGTATCTATCCTAAAAAGACAGAAGAGTGGAAGAGGCACTGAAAGTGGGTTTCTAGGACATAACCTCAGCCATCTAAAGTATAAGCATCCTGTTTAATACTGTTGAGATGGAAAGATCAAGCATTTGAGATGGACTTGAATGACAAGTTGTCCTGCTGTGATGTTACGTTTAACTGAACTGCCCCAGTATTCTTTGCTTCCTTTTGCATTTTCCAAAATCAACGTTTCCTCCTTTAATGAGAGTTGGAGTTTGTAAGATTCTATGATTTAAATTGTCATTAACTACTTTCACAGTCAAAATGGGTTGCTGAGATCTTTGTCAGAATAAAGTGACTCATCACATGATTTGACCTTATTTCATATTGATTATTTTGGTTTTCATTCATTATTCTAGAAATCCCCCTAGTCTGCTTACTTGCTCTATGTTTTTCAATTATATGGATGACACCTGCTTAACACAGCTCATCTAACACCTCCTGAATGCTTTTGTAATTGTACTGCTTTTGCTTCAACTCAAAGTGCAATGCTGCTTGGAGGAGTATTTAATATGTATCTCTTATAGGAATTAATTAGTTGCTACAAAGAATATTTTGGCATCATAGTATAAATCCTATGGATTTCTAAATGCTGTCCCAAAGATCAAGCTGTACATCTCAAGTGAAGGTTGTATGCTTTTACTTTTTAGTATTTCTATGCACACGCTCTTATTAGTAACAAAATATTGTGCTTTTCAAGTTCAAAACAAGATGCAAACAACACTCTGAAACATCAGAGATTGAGCCTCTGTATATGCTTTCCCTGGATTACTTTTGATCCAAGGCTTTGCATGAGTTATGAGTGTGTTGGCTCTATACTACCACTGAACAAGCTGTGGAGATGCAGAAGGGGAAAGCCTGGAGTGAGCAAGGTAAGGACACTGATGTGCACAATGTAACTTTCATGTGAAGGTGCAAGACATTAAGCTAAAGAGACCACATTTAAAGACTGGCCCCAACTAGTAATTAACCGGTTCACATTTTAAACTTTGATGTTTTCTACTGACTTTTTCATTCTTAAGGCAAGATACCACTGCCACCATCCTTTACGTATAGTTTATGCAGATACAACCCCCTGTTGTGCTGTGTGATACAAAGACAAATAAAAGATCTTTAACTAGAAAATCTGCATTATGGATTCCTGATAGCTCACTGTTCAAGGGTGAGATGTTCAAGTCCACACTTTATCATCTACATAAAAACACAGAAGAAAAGCTCTGTCATATCCTGGATAAATATCTTGAAATAAGGTAGAGGTACCTATCTCCCTGTATTAACCACAGGAAAATATAAAGTCACTAACTCAGATTTACAGGTCTAACTTTTAATGTTTAGATTACAGCAGACATATAGTCTCCACACTGTGAAAGAAAAAATGACGTAGAAGGATGGTGCAGAGTACAAGCAAATATACACATCATTATTTTTTATTATTTTAAAAGAAGAATTGCAAACACCATCCATTTTCATCTGTCTCAAACGTGCCCACTGCTAAGTGATTTATGTTGACTCATACTATGAATCAAGATTTGTAAAAGAAGGCTACATCTTTTATTCAACGGATTATGCAGTTCACTTGTTTTTTTTCCAGTTACAATAGTGGGTCCAAAGTATTTTCATGATAGAAGTCCTTTCTCCTCTCACATTTTTAATGAAAGAACTGTAAGAATTTATAATATAGAGAAGATGAGTGATGGCCAAGGAAAACCAGAGTCATTACATAGTTTGTAGAAGTCCATGCAGGCAGGGTGAGCAGGGAGGGCAGATTATTCCTTCCCAGCTGGGAGATAGGCTCACTATCTGTACAAGCTGGGGGATGCTGAACAGGACTTGGGATGTACTGGTGGATGGTAATGCGGACATAAGCCAGCAATGCGTCCTTGTAGCTCAGAAAGCCAACCATATTCTATCCTGGGCTGCGTCAAAGGAAGCATGGAGAGCAGGTGGATGGAGGTGAGACAATGGAACAGGATGCCCATTAGAGGCTGTGGATGCCCCCTCCCTGGAGGCTTTCACAGCCAGGCTGGGTGGGGCTGTGAGCAGCCTGGTCTAGAGGGAGGTGTCGCTGCCTATAACAGTGGGGTTGGAAGTAGGTGATCTTAAAGGTCCCTTCCAACCCAAACCATTCTATGATTCTATGATTTAGCATTTGATTTCTTCTGCAATACAGGAATCCTCGGTACAGGAGAGACACGGAGCTGTTGGAGTGTGTCTAGAGGAGGGCCACAAAAATTATTCAAGGCACAGAACACCTCTCCTACAAGGACAGGATGTGAGAACTGGGGCTGTTCAGCCTGGAGAAGGCTCTGGGGAGACCTGAGAGTGGCCTTTAAGTATATAAAGGGGGGCTGTAAGAAGGGAGTAGACAGACTCTTTAGAAGGGTCTGTTGTAATAAGACAAGAGGAAATGGTTTCAAACTAAACGAAGAGGGATTTAGATTGGACATAAGGAAGAAGTTTTATACAGTAAGGGTGATGAGGCACTGGAACAGGTTGCCTAGAGAGGTGGTGGATGCTCTGCCCCCGGAGACATTCAAGATCAGGCTGGAAGAGGCTCTGAGCACCTGACAGAGCCGTAGGTGTCTCTGTTCACGGGAGGGGAGCTGGACTAGATGACCTTTAAAGGTTCCCTCCAACTCAAAAGATTGTATGACTCTATAATGTGCTTATTCAAATAACACGTCAGGAGAAACACTGACTACGTAACCCTGTAAGAATCATTTGCATTCTAGAACACGCATATGGTAGAGATTGGGCTGCCATCAACCACAAATTCCTGAGAGGAATCATTGTATTTGCTGGTCCTCATCAAGTAATTCAATCAGTGCAGAGTTCAAACTGAGCCAAGTCTTAAGACAAAAAGATATTGTAAGTCCATTACAGGAACAGCTCTAGTGGCTCAGCTAGCATCAGAGTTAACCAGACAAATCATAACATCCACTCTGAATAGTCATGCACCACTTCCCTATCTCTGCAATCAACTGAGCAATCCCTTCTGTGTCTCCTCCTATGGGACACGTAAAACAATGCATTTCTGTGTGCCCTTGTAACAACCTGCATTTGTTAGAACTGTGGAGTCCAATAAGCTTCAGTGCAGAAAAAGCCAATAAAAATACTGATTAAAGTGAAAGAAATGGCTCTGCCAGTAAACTGCACTGGAAAACCAGCACTTCCATGCTTGTGTGCTGATTGCTACGTGTCTGATAGGATCGTACTTCATCATCAACATCTTTATTGCAAAACCATAGAGAGAGGACAAGAGAAAACATCTGGGACTTCAGTGAGAAATCTAATATGTAACAAAAACAGGAGCACTGAAACAAAAATAGTTCGAAAAATTCAGAACAAATTCTCTGAACCTGCCTTAAATGAAAGATGCTGGGTTGTAGGCTTTTTCGGCTCCCCCAGAGGAAACAGATAGGTTAAATTCACTTTGAGAACACAAAGATGTTTGTGGAAATTGAAGAGGACATCAGAAAGCTTCTTTGGTACTTCCTGCACAGGGAACAAAGTCAGCAGAATAGACGTGCTGTCACTGCTCCCCGGGACCGCAGATAGCAGTGCTGGCTTTGCCTTGCTGGTATGTGGTGACTCACAGGATGCTCCCATCACCAACACCTGGCTGCCATCTACACCCTTTTCAGTGGCTTGCATGGAGAGTGCTGAGGAGCAGCAATTTCTGTACTCAAATTTTGTACATTTTCATGCTTTAACCTCCGACCTCACGTCCTAGGGATGACATCCCCCACAGAAGACAAAAGCAGATAGATGTGAAAAAAGTTATTATATGAGCTTTGGGGGAAGGGCTTTTTTCCCTTAGTGTCAAGTTAAAAGAGGTTCCAGGTGAGAGGAAGCCAGCTGCACATACCAGGATAAAAAGGCAGCTATTTGAACCTAATTTGATATTTTATTTCCAGCAGCCTAAAAAGCTTTCAGTTAACTAAAGGCCAAGTGATGCTCAGCAGAAAAAAATTAAAAAAACTGTATAGAGAGAAGGACACTTTTAGTCCCTCTAACGTGAAATGCTGTGAACCATACAATTCCAATTTCAACCTCCCACTTAAGTATTCATGTGGATATCCTTTGCACTGCAGGGGGAGGAAAGGCGCTCCCAAAGTCACAGTAATATAGCTCTTTCTCATGGCAATATACTTCAAAGGAATAGGTTTACAGATCTACTTACAGGTGCTTAGGATCAATTTGAAAATGTGTGAAGCATCAAGGCTTAGCTGACCTCACAGATTAAACATGATGTCTCGTCTGCAGCAACTTGGGAAACCTTCCCAGGGCTGCTTTTCTTTCCATAGATCTTGGCTTTACTTAACCAAACAATCAACAGGAGCTTCTGTCTGTTTGCAACTGGCTCTATAGAGTACTTGATCATTGGAAGACTCAGTCACACTGTGAGGTATATCAGAGAAACAGAAGCAACAAATGTTCGAGTGGCATCCATCAATGCAAAAGAAGAAAAGAATCAAATCTGGAAATCAAAATTGGAGAAGTGTTTTTTTTTTTTTTTTTTTTTTAATTGTAAGCAGTCAGATTAATTAAAATACCTTAATGATCTATTAGAATGAGATCAGTAAAGATGGAGAGAAATTCAGATTCAGCAGTGTGGGGGTGAGATGTGGTACGTTTATGACATTATCTCTCATGGGCAAGTTCTATATTAAAATGTTTATGCTGTCTTTTGAAGTTATAAATATTCCAAATATGTCTATTATTAGCTACTATTATTAACTAAAAAGAAATCAGTTTCCCAGTTTAACAAGTATTACACAGTAAAGTTAACAGCCCTTTTGGAAAACATTGTTAGAACAGAAGGTGACTGAGAACAGTCAGGATGAATTCATTAAAGTAAAACATGCCTGATCATCATCACTGCCTTCTCTGATAAAATAAATGGATTTGTGCATGCGAAAAACCATTTCCCTCTTTTAAGTGCACTATCAACAGTAAGGAGAAAACAATTAGAAATAGTAAGTGTCTTCCAATTATAGGTCAAGATATAAGTTCAAATTTAAACACCATCAAGAAGCCTTACTTCATATCAGAAAACATTAAAAACTTGGATATCAATTCAACAGTATGCTGTTATTGTAGAAAACTACATTTCATTCTGAAAACCAAAATCCTATCTCTGTTTTTCCTTGAAGGAGCACTTTACTGAGGAACTCCGATGTTATGAAAGGTTAAATCGCATCTTTAATTTCTCAGAGACAGGTAGAAGCCAAGTATGATTCCAGGACTCCTTACAATCCTTTGATGAGGTGAGATCCAAAATGCTACACTACATAGCAGTTAATGGCCAAAAACTGCAGTTGCTCCAATTGTTCCCTTTCACTAGAGCTGAAAGAGCTCTCCAGGATTGCTCTTACTACACCAAAAACTGTCATCTCTAAATGGCCATACTTTTGTCTCCTCCTTTCTCACACTTGGAAAGACATACAGTGAATAACTAGCAGAAGTTGCTGATAATACTCAACTGTAAATTTTGTTCCTCACTGGCCTTCACCACTGTAACATTAGAATGGCAACAAGAATCAACATCAGAAGTCAGCAAATGTGAATGAAGAATAGCTATGAAAAGCTAGCAAGGTGATTGCTCTACTGAAGGCAGACCTTCCATTTCCCAAGGCTGTGCAAATCTTTTGGTTTCCATCTTTCCAAGATGCAATTTTAGACTGCATTAAACATGTATTTTTTTTAATTATTTGTAGTCTATGAGGATTGTTACTTCATGCTAGAGAAGGTATTAGTCATATACAAAAGCAATTTGTTGCCTCCTCCAGGCTGGACTACTTTGATATACTATATCTGAAACTGAATGTGAAAATACTATACTGCCCTTTCAGAAATAAAGACATTCAATCACCGATCAGCATAAATAACATTATTTTAAATAGAGAGCAATTATGAGTCAGAAAGCACTAATTAGAGTAATGGGATGGAATCATCAAAAAACACAGTATGCACCGAGGTGAAGCAAAACAACCATTGGTGCCATTTATGCTACAAGGTAGCTGAGTTCACCTTTGCCTTCCATGATCAGAATAATATGGTGCAGAACCCCTACAGAAACACAAATGTTTGGTTTGCAAAAGCGTTAATTTACACAGCAGAGATGGTGTTCATCATTTTTTAGACATACAAAAGATATATATAATTTTGCCTCGATATAAATGAGGCAAAATAAATTTTATCTTGGTCAAAATTCTTAACAATCCTTGGGCCACATGCTGACCTTATAAAGACAAAAAAAGACGAGTTGCTTTAACAAAATCTAAAACATTAAGAAAATGAAGTAAATAGAAGGGAAAAAAATGTGTTGAAGCATCACCAAGTGAATACACTTTTTCTAGTGATAAGGAAAATAAAATTTACAAGAACAAATAACTCTGACTTCCTGTCACTATTAATGAAATTTCATTTACTTTTTCTATTTAGCAGCTATCAGTCTTCATATATCAAATTTAATTTTGCACAGTTAGATGTTATTTTTCAGTTGTATCAATAAATTAACCTCAAGGATTGTAGAGCCAGATGGGACCACTACGAACATCTAATCCGACCTCATAAAGCAAAGAACATTTTTCTTGATTAAATTCAAGCTTATAGTACGTGTGTGTGCACATGTGCACACGTATACATATACATATGTATATTTTTAAAAAGGAGTGTCTACAATAATGCCAATAAAAGTTCTGATCCAAAACTCAGGCCTACAAAATCCACAGGATTACAGAACAGATCCTTAGGGCTGATACGTCCAAAAGATATAAATTCATTTTCATTTTTGGATTATTTGACTACCAAATTGGAAAGATGGTGTCAGCTGCCTTTCAGCGTATGTATTTCAGTGTGGGGAAAGGATCAACATTTAAAATTAAAATTCATCATTACCTTTTACTTACAGCACCTGAATAATTGTTAAAAACAACTAATTACTTGCATTCCAGAAAGCACATTTAATTAGCTGCTCATAAACAGAGTACATTTTGAAAGCCCTCCAGGGGAGATAGGTACAGAAATTCCATTAACCAAGTTGTGCGTGAATTTGAGCACTTCTTCAAAAATATACTCTGTAGACCACTTTTATGCATATTAGCTTTTTTTCTTCAAAATAATTTCCTTCTTCCACATGTGCATGAATGAAAAGATCTGTCCATCTACAAGGGTACAGGTTTTTATGAATGGAGGAGTTGGGGAGGGAGGAGGATTGCCTCTTGTAACTGAGGTGAATGAGAAACATGTTGAGCATTTTATAGATTCAATAGAAAGTTACAGAAATTACATCATCAGAATGCAGCATGAAAGAGAATATCTTTATGCAAGAGATTAGTTTTATCCACAGAGGAACTAGCTTCTCAGGTTTGCCAGGCAGCTGTCTGTGATCACGCATCATGCAAAGCATTCTCCCCAGCACCGATAAAATACTAAGACAATAGCATGATAGTGGAAAAACGCACAGTCTCTCAGAAACAATGCTATGGCCACCGAGACACACAGACATGCAGACACACATTTGATCTCTTCCATGCATTCACTCAATACAGTTTTCTCAGTCCAGGATGAAGCTGCAGCTGGCAAAGAAACAAAAAATAACGACAAAAAACAAACAAACAAAACAAAAAACAAACCCAACACACTGAAGCAAACAGTCACTCTCTCCTTTAAAAGGAAAAAGGTATCTGGATTCTCTCATGATGAAGTAACAGCAGTGCCTGTGAACTTTATTTCTTTACTGCAGAAATTGTCACCTTCAAAATTAATGGTCCTTTTCAGAGAAGACTGCCTATCTCAAAGTATTTATCTGATAGAGCTGGTGCCATTTTTCCAAAGAACCACCCCCATCAGAAGATGCTGTTTCATTATAATTGAAAGCTTTAAGTGAACATGTTTATTTTTATAGTATTTGACAGAAAAATTCAAATGCTTCAAATAAAAACAGAACATTGAGCTATCTTACCAGATTTTGTCATGATGATACAATATTGTTCCATTTCTATTTGCACTTGCTATAAAATTTAATTTCCAAATAATGCAATACTATTTCCTATAATTCAATATCCCATTCTAGAGTGCTGACAGTGTCAGGGTGAACTGTTTTGACATCGCTGAAATGAAATCTTTAGCAACAGTGGCCCACATATTTAAAAATATCTATTTTAAAATTTCTTCTCGGAATTACTTGTTTAAGTTGCAACTTCTTGATTCAACACAGATTAGAAAAGTTCAAACACTGGCATTTCCCTGAAATTCTAATAACTGTGTGAGTAGGTAAATATTCTAATAATTGTGTAAGTAGGCAAATGCACGTGGATATTTTTATACACAGTGTTTTTCATTTGGTCTCCTTCTTAGAACAGGTAGTTCAATATGTTCAAAAAGGTTTTGTCTACAGATTTACATCCTTATGCAAACATTTCCCTCTCTCCCATCACTGTAAGCTGTGATGACGACGACACAAAAATTCTTCAGGTCAAAGTCTTGTAGAGTCAAACTGGGAAGCTTCCTAAGTAAAATTTTAGAAGCTACAGCCAAATTTCTTCCAATATTACCAATCTTTAACCAGAGCAGCTGCATTTTCTGAATCTCAAAGGTAGTTTGCCTCTTGTAATTTTTGAACTAATATGGAATTTTACTGTAGTCTTAGGCACTGCTTATATTGCAATAACAGTGTCAAATAGTCTAATTATAACATGATTGATCTCCTGGTCAAAAAGGTGAAAAGTTGTCAAGCACACAAGATGATGAATGGATGAAAACTAACCATTTGCCTGAGTGTACTAAATCCCCCAGCAGACTGCTGTTTTATTTTAGGTAGAAAACAATGATATTGTTTGGAGAAAACATATTTCACATGTGCTTTTGCAAAGGTTCAAAAAGAATCATAGAATCATAGAGCGGCCTGGGTTGAAAAGGACCACAATGATCATCTAGTTCCAACCCGCCTGCTATGTGCAGGGTAGCCAACCACCAGACCAGGCTGCCCAGAGCCACATCCAGCCTGGCCTTGAGTGCCTCCAGGGATGGGGAATTCACAACCTCCTTGGGCAACCTGTTCCAGTGCGTCACCACCCTCTGTGTGAAAAACTTCCTCCTAATGTCTAATTTGTGAGGCAAATAGCTCTGCCACCTCCACTTGTTTGTCTTTGAAGCACAAAACTCCACATACATAAAGACAAACCCTCCCCTCTCCTTCAGCTGGGCAATATTCCTTTCACTTCTATTCAGGTAAAAATCATATCATTTATCCTTAGGAATTAAAATAAAAAAATAAAACAGATGAAGCAAGGATCAGTGAGCCCCAAAATGTGTCTAGCTGTGAATGTAAAAACTTCATCTTTCTTCACACTTTGAAGATAAATTTGGTCACCATGAGAGCTATCCAAACAGACACAAAATTATTCTAAAAAGTCTCACCATTTCTTCTGCACAAAAGACAAAATAGAGCATGTTTGTTGATATTTTTAAGCACATGTACAAAAATATATATATACATATATATGCATTGTTATCATGCTTTGAAGCTCTGAAAATCATTATTATTTCTCTGGGATTTCTTATGATAGCGTTAGTCATGATGAAATCATACCATACCTCAGCATTTAGTTACTGCAAAGTATCACAGAATTTTTGCCATCAGCTAAGGGGTGATGCATTTCACATGTGCATTAAAACACAGATCCAAGTGAATTGAGGAAAAAAATTGCTGCTTATCCGTAAGGAAGTCTGTTGTGAAATAGCAAGGCTTTTCTGGCCTGTGGCTACAATGCTACTAGTTTAACTCAATGGTCAGAGCAATCCCTGGGGAAGCAAGCCTTAATTTTACTGCTACAATAATTTCCCTTTGTTAGCAGCACACGTACAAAATTATTTTTAAAATAACATCACATGTATTAAACACTCACTCCAAGATGACTTATAAAAACAATGCTCCATATGTGCAAATTAGATTTTGGCAAGTGCAAAATTATATGCAGAAATTACATTTGGGTATGGAAAATACTCTTTCCTCTAACCCAGATAGATATTTAATTTCTATGGGATAAATTGCATGCTACCTATTCGCTAACATAATTTTCCCACTGATGATTGACATTTAGATATCAAAGAGGAGAAAAGATAGCATAACATTAGATTGCACATCTCCAAGGAGTAAAAGGTATTCATTAGAATAGGTATTCCAGCAAATGGCATGCTAAAGTCTTGACAAAAATCATGTCAAAAGTCATGTCAATCTTTTTTTCCTGCTACTTCAAAAGCACATCTGTCTGTGGATGACAATCACTCATGCTGGCACCTGAAATATAACAAATAATACCCACTCTCGAAAAGATGAAAGCTGGAATCAATGAGCAATACACAGCACTGCTGACCGGTATTCAAGGACAAGAAAATGCAAATAAACAGGGCTACAGTGTTCCCACAGGGAAGGCTTGCAGCTGATGGGCAATAAGGACGGAAGGAAACCACGGCAAAGGAACTCCAACCCTCAGGGGCGTTTAAGCCTCTGGGAAAGGTGCGGCGCTGAACCAGCAGTCAAGCCCCGGAGCGGGGGGCAAGTGGCGCATGCCCCTCAGCATCAGTTCTTCCAGGTAGTTGAGAAATAGCGTGTACTGGCTTCAGAGAGAATCCAAGCCAGTGTCTGTAGCTAAAAAGAAGACTGTGTATTTGATTAAGCCTTACTGATTTTTGTGCAGGGGTTAAATCACGGGGAAAAATGAGGAGTAATTTTTTAGAACTCTAACAAGTTCTGGGAGAAAGCCAGGACCTCTGTAAGGAAAATAAAGAGAGCTGCATTCCTCAATAACTGGATGAAAATGACTTCCTCACATCAGACTGAACTGTTCAGAAGAGGTGCGTTACGTATGGAACAAGTATCCTGCAGCTAGTGCCTGGTTATGCTTCCCTCAAAATGAATAATGCTAACAATATCACAATAGCAAGATAATGAAGGAAAAGAGGAAGATTTGCGTTATCTGTGTTCATTAACCTGAGCTATAATGCTTGCCTGAAATATTAAATACCTTTCTATCATTAGAAATACAATGTGAAAGGCTAAAGAAATACATTATGTGGGGATCTTTTTCAAGATTTTTTTTTTCTTTAGAGACAATGAGAAAAGCAACACAGCTCCTTTAATCCTGTAATCTCTCTGGTAGCAATCAGCTTGGGGTACATTTCAGTTTGTTCACTTGTCATCTACATTAAGAGTCCTTCAATGAGCTTTTCTTTTAAAGTAAATACAGAATGACACATTTATAATTAGATCTCTCTGACCATTCCTTTCTAGGTTTGAAGGATATGAGATGTAGACATGTCATGCAGTCCATGCTCCTGATCAGCGTGCTAAGGAGCTTAGACTTTCACTGTTGATTAGTGAATTGTAAAACAACTGACAAAATACACCATGGGTGCTGCTGGTTCACATATTGTGGTCTCACTTATTCCCTGCATGAAGGAACAGTCAGAAACTCAAGAAATATTTTGAAGAGCATTGAAAAAAAAAAAGTTCAAACCAACCCTAACTAGCAAAGATTACTGAATCATTTAAGTGTAACATAGGCCCTTGTGAACACAACAGAAAGCAAAACAGTTTCTGTGGAGCCTGATAGCACTAAGTATGTTTTAAGATCATTATGAATACAGTGCAGTATTATATGTTAGTGTTTGTAATTCCCATTGATATTCATATCATTTCTTAACATCTGTGACCACTCAAGCTGTCCATAACATGATTTGTTGCTGAGGGATAAAGTGAGATTTTTTGTTCATTCCTCCTATCTCAGATTTGGTTTTACTCATTCATGGCTTCTGTATCCCTGAATAAATTTCTCAACAAATGTATCATATAATTTTCTTTGATAGTCTAGAAACAATCTAATAATACTGAATTTTCCTGAGTTTTTCAAAATAAGAACTGTATTCCAACAGAGGCATCTATGCTTGTCAGCTCTCTTTCTTAACACACAGGACAAAAACATTACTTCTTTTACTGCCTTAGAACAAAAATCAGAAATCTTTGCCCCAAAGTTGTTTTTTTTTTTTTTTTGTTTGTTTGTTTTTTTTTTTGTATTCACTGATCAGGCAAAAATACAAGAATCATTCAGTACCTCAGTTGCGCGTCTATAACATTACTAACAGAAGTCAACTATAGGGATTAAATGACTCAGCAACCTGTTTCTTTCCAGGATTATTCAACAGTAACGCAGACCTCCAGAGATCCCAGCTATTCCACTTCCACCAAAACTACAGTGGTAATAACAGCTGACATTTGCCACTGTTCCACAGTTGATAACTTCCCATATTTTTCTTCACAGGTAAAACTTTCTAACCAAAACCTCTACAGTCCACAAAATCTTCCTTGACTGATTTATTTTGTCCTGCAACATATGTTTTCATCCAATTTTTACATTATGGCTTTATCGACTCCCAACCCAGCATCATAATGAATGTTAACACCTGTCATCTATTCATAACTTAAATTTACTATCTACCATCTCTTGTCCATCAGATCTCTTTTCAAACAATAAAGTTATTACAAATCTTAAGAATGCTAATCCTTCAGTTCTTGTAACTATGGCGATTCCTATGGTGCTAAATAAAACTGAGCTCTGGTCTTGAGGCCCCTTGTACTCTACCTCACACTTGGCCACGAGACTCCTCTAGGTCCTCACTATTCTGTGACCAAAGGAATAAATAGTAATGTTTGGAGGGAAGGATTCAAGACATCCCAAATAAGGGCTGTTATAGCTCACCAGTGTAATATTTCCATCACGTGAAAACTCTGTAAGCTGATTTCACTGGAATTGCAATGAGGGCATATGGGGTGTTTGGTGCCATAAAGCCTTGATGGTAAGTGCAGGAAGACTATAAAGAAAGCAAAATCTATGGCATTCTTGTTACCTACAGTTAATGGCCCCTGGAGTGTGCCATTCCTTGAAAGATGTTGAGAAAATGGGGAAAAAAACCCTACACGTGGTGGGTCAAAATTGTGCTCTGGATCATGACAGCAGATAAGCAATGCAGAGATCTCAATAGTGATCCACTGACCAAAACTGCTCTCGATTCATGTGTAATTTAGTAGTATAAAACTATGTGTGCATTCCAGTACAGACAAACATATTTGTTTCCTGTCTGGCGTAGGGAGTAAAAAAAATTAGATAATCTATATGGAAAATTAAGTCATAAAAAAAAAAATAAATCATTCTTCAGGCAATTAAATACCAAAGATGGAATCTGAAAGTTGAGTTCCAGAATAGGAGTCAGCTCTCAGGTTCAGATAATGAAAATAAGTGTCTATCAGTGACCTGTATGTCTAAACTGATTCATGCTCTAAAGAGAGCCCATTTACATTAAGATAAACACCTACGTTATGTTCTGCTAATACAAGTGACCCTTGACTGAAGCAGGAACACAAGTAAAAATCTCACATGTAGCCATGTGGAGGGTGAACCCTATCCCAGTCTAAACTATAATTTCTCTGCTCACCCTTTGAGATCTATAGCAATTTTGATGCCCACTGGTACTTCGTCTGGCCTCTGGTAGCCACTGTAGAAAGCCACGGGTCTTCTGTATGTCCTGTGTCATATCTGACAATGTGTTTGCATGTTTTGAACTCCATTTCAAATCAGATACCCATGGGAGAGCAGATGAAGTGATTCTGAGCTGTATGTACTTTGTCAATGAGAGAGACTGACACCATCAGAGGGCAATCCAGTCCCTCCTGAAATATTGGAAAAACGCTAAGCATTAAATCCAGATGTTTAATATTTGATAGTCAAGAGTAAGATGACATGAATTCAGCATGAATTCCAACATAAGGAACAAGCTATCTGTATTGTTATGGGGATTTCTAAACATACTGACTGTTATCTCTTTCCACATATCTTTCTGTAAGGGATGGAAGACCTTCTAAAAGATAAACTGAATTTATCATTATAGAATTGAAAAGTCTTACTTAACATTAGACTGAAGGACAGTCTAATGCTCCTGAAGTTAGAGATACTCTGATGATGATTTTGACAGTGCCAGAGCTTTATCTGAAACTCCTTAAGTTGGCACCAGTGACCTCTCACAGAAACAAGGCTCTGGAAAGAACAATTATACATTGCCCAGAGAGGCTGTGGATGTCCCCTCCCTGGAGGCATTCAAGACCAGGCTGGACAGGGCTTTGAGCAGCCTGGTCTAGTAGGAGGTGTTCCTGCCTATAGCAGGGGGGTTGGAACTAGATGATCTTAAACATCCCCTCCAACCCAAATCATTCTATGATTCTCAGATTCTCTGATCATCATACTGTAGATTATGCAGCATAAAAGTTTGGGATTCTGAGAATGATGCAATCAAATAACTTGCAAATCATATTGCCAATAATGCTTAATCTAGCATTGTGCTGCAAAATACTATCTCAAGAAAATAATTCTTTACCAAAATAAAATATTTTATTTCTAATAATCAAGAAATCGGGAGGAAATTGAGTCTTGATTTCATTGGGTGCTAAAAGTACAGAGCTCTTCAGGAAAAAAAAAAATAAAGATTTTTTAGTTATGGAACTTAATGTGGGTTTTATAGTAAGAAAAATAGAAATTTTACTTGGAAGATAACTAAAGAACCAAGAAGCATGAATGAGGAATTACCACTGCATGTGGATTTTTGGGTTGATTCTCGGATTAGATGATCTCAGTGAACTTTTCCAATCATAATGATTCTTCAGAGAGAACTAGATAAGGAAGGTTGTAAGGATACAATATATCTTAACTACATTAGATAAAAACAAAGAAACAAACAGATAAAAATATAATCAGATAAATGGGAAAGACATGATCACAAATTACAAATATGCAATGGAACAAAGGAAGCCTATAAAGATACTTGAAGTGAGGACTAAAGTTAGCAAGACACAAGCTACAATAATGAACTTAACAGATACGCTTTGCATGTATCATTCATGTTTGAGTTGGCCAGGACTGGGAGCAGATGCAAAGGAAAAATGGTGGAGAGTCAACAAAAGTTTTGCACAGCCTATAGACACACGCACAAAAAAAAAGAACAACAAGTAAAAACTGAAAACGACACCCAAGTTGGTGGGGAAAGTCGTTACCAGCAGCAAGACTTAGCTACATGTCTGCTCTCTAGAATTAACAGGACAAAACTGAAGAGAATGAGAAGTTCAGTATATTTAATTTAGCTGTTAAAGTTTTAACTCAGCTCTGGGATATAGGTTGCCGGTGTTAAACATTGCAATTCACTCACAGCAAATATTTAGGGAATATCCCTTGGAAAAAAAATGTATTTAACAGTTCAATATGTGTAAACCCATACCAGATGCTAGCAGCACTATCTGTTTACTGAAAGCAAGACACTGAATTAATAGATGTGATAGATCTCTCCAAACCAAGGCAGAAGTTTGACATTAAAATAGAAGAATCATAAGCAGACAATGAATGAAATCCACAACCAGAACAACAACAACAAAAGCAACCAAACCCAACAACAACAACAACAAATTCCACTGTTTTTCCTTTTAACATCTTATTATTAGTAAAAACAGCAATGAATTTTGAAGAATGATGATTATCCGAATTAATGGAATTACAGATGAGAAAAAAGTGGTCTTGATTTTACCTTCATAGCATTTAATAGGAGATCAGCACATCTCATACTTGTACAGCTCCATTGATTTCAATTAATTTAACTTTCTGGCTAACTATAAATCAGAGAACAGAATCAGTACCAATTAGTCTCAATGAGTACGAGCATTGCAAGCAGCCAACAAAACTCTCAGGGAACTGTCATGAAAAAGCTTTCGATCTAGGGAATATTTTGTAGCTCTGTGTGGAAGGCATTAAGCAGTCAGTGTTAATTTTGCATGGGTTTTCATAAGCCCATGTACTGGAAAAAAAAAACCAACAACATCTTAATTGAGCTTATTTAGAATTGTTCTTTCTGATCAATGTATTGATTTAGTCATAATTTGATTCCTGGCCTGGTGATCATCTTTATATAGCTCTGTAAATGTATTGTGCATTTGAAATGCACACAAATGCGTAATGAAATCCATTAAATAACAAACCAATGGTCAATCAATTCGTGAGCAATGGTGCAAATTTTGAAGATAAATGATTAGTCTTCTGGTGGGGATCCTTGCACAAACATTACATATTCCACTGCTTTAACACCATCTTATTTAATAGTGAGAGAAGAGTGGCATTGTAAAGTATAGGAGCTTGCTATTATTCATCATTAACTCTGGAAGAAAATATGATTATGTATTTTCTTCAACAGGAGATCCCTACTGAAGTCAAAAGTAGAGTTGAAATTGATCTTTCATGCTTAATCTGTTTTCCTATCCACTACATATTTCCTAAATTTGTGTGAATCTTCTTTACAAACGCAATTAAAGCCTGATCTTGAGCACAGAAGATTATCCTTATGAGGAGTCCTATAGAAATCCTGTTCTTAGGGTGAAAAATGTTACTCAGCTGATGCTTACAGGGTGAAAATTAGTGCGTAACCAGCAGACATGTTCTGATCTCGCATCACTGTAATTCAAATCCCTTGTGGTCTTTGGAATTAATCTAGTCTAAATTAGATGCTATTCTTGCCCAAGTGTTCCTGATTTCCTTCTGCACAACGGAGAACAGAATGATTCCCTGAGACCACCACAGTCTTGGAGGATTTTTGTTCTTTTTCTCTTGAGAACAATGAGCAAAATTTCCAATCAATCATTTTTCTATGACATACTAGAAACAGATTTTTTTTTTTTTTAATAAACGCTTCATATTGTATTGTAGCAAGCAGTAGAATTTTACTAGAATTACAGAAGGTCGAACTTGACTCTTATTATTTCCTAGCCTCTCAGGATCATTACTTCCGTATACTATTTTCCAAAATCTCAGTTCAACTTGAGCTGGAGGCAAAGTTAGGTTTTTTACTTTAGATTTTCATTTGGGCTCATCTTTCAAACACTTATTATTTTTCTTGCTGGCATATGTTTGCCCATCGTCAGTTAAAATCTGCATGATTTTACATTTATAAAGGAAAGTTAAGCAATTCAACCAAAACCATAAACTTTTTTCTAGGGACTGAAGTGGCAGTTTTCTCATTACATATCAATTTACAGCTCAAAATCAGGAATAGATCAATGCAAACCATCTGCACCTTGCAAGTTTTAACATATCTCCCTTTCGTCACCCTCAGTAAAGCAGAGGAAGTTATGCAGAGCATGTGGTCTGCTTTCACAAATAATTTCTATGGAAAACAGCAGTCAGACAGTAATACAGGCCCAAGGTGACCTCATTACTGAAATTTGTTCTAGTTGTCATTAGACATATCACACTGTGTCATTCAAATCGGGAAAGGAATAAGAGATACTGACATGCAGCACCAGTGATTAGAGATGAAAAATACTGTTACACCATAAGAATCCCTTGGTGGAAAAGAAATATGTATAGCATTTAAGATTCAGTCGCCTCCTGATCTGTCACTGCTGCCTTTATGGCTCTATTCTTTTTCTACTTGTTAATTCTCCTTCACAAGGGACAACATCTTTTCTTGAATAGTATTTCTGAGGCAGATGTTTGCTGGCCAGCTACCTTGCATAAAAAACTGCCGAATTTTTGGTGGTGAAGATTTTGTGTTGTGTAAAGATAATTACTGCAGTTATAGTAGGCCAACTCAGGCAATTGCTTTGTTGCGTTTCTTGTCACTGCCAAACTTCAGACATTCCTCAGAATTGTAAGCTATGTTTAAATCAAGCCAAAAGTTGGCCTGATTTTTGTTAAGTCCATAAGCTGCAAGGAATGATACCAGCCATTCAAAAGCTGGCACCTTGCTAGAAAAGCATGGTTGGCAAAGACCTCAGCATGAGGAATTAAACTGTGCAGCCAGAGGTCAGTTTCCCTTTCCAGCTTTTCCCACCTTGGTAACCAAAGATATGGGTCAACACAGCTTCTGGGCCTTTTTCCCACTTATGTTCTTGACATTATTCTGCTGTGCATCTCCATAGAGACAAAGTCCCTCAAATGGGGCAGACCACCTGAAGCACAATAATCTGAATGAGGTTAGTGCCAGATGCTAAAGCTTAGCTGATTTACCTTGACTTAAAAAAAAAAAAATAAAAAAAAATCCTTAATGCCAGGTGCTCATCATTTATCACTATCAAAGATTTAAAGATGCTTTTTGCAACAGTGTCCAGAGTAAGAGCAAAAGAATTGGACATCATCCCAAATGATATGGCCAAATTCCAGTTTCACTAATTACATTCTGCTTACTCAAATTCTCACTGCTAAGCAAAATGAAGGGGATTTGTTTTCCATTTCTGGCTTGGACTTATGGACAATTGTTAATGTGCACTTTAACACTGTATTTTTCCACCGGAGAGCTGATCAGCCAATGGCAATATTACCATGAAAAGATCTGGAGAATCTACACAATGAAAGATGTTACATGAAAGCAGGAATTTATTGTTCATTTTTCCTTTACAGATGTTGGCACCTAGTTTGCTGGAGAAAATAATTAGTTTTTAAACTGACCTCAATTTGGTACAGGGTAGAGGGGAACTTAGGAGAATTTTCTGGAATGTTAAAATCAATCATACCAATCAGAAACCAAAAAAATAATTTTCATCTTAATGACTCAAACATAAAGCCCCCTTGTAAAAGTTTCATCCTCTGCACCTTGAATTCCTTTTTCTTGGCTTCTTCATCATCTCTTGAAGGTATTTTAGTTCTTCTCTTTGCATTCAGACATCTGTTCTAGTTGCATGTTTTCTTGAGTCAAACATATTTATGGCTAACCTCATATTTCTGAAGTCTAAGGCAACATTTTTGATCGCTGCCTTCACAAGGCCACTATTTGATTTTCAGTGAAATCTAAATACAATCTTTCTTAAGCTTCTTATATTTTAGAATCTTTCTTTCCAAAGGAAAGCGCATTGCAGAATGTGAAAATACATATACAATTGTAATATTGATAAGCTGCATTTTTCTCAAGGTGTCTATTTTTGTCAGTATATTTTCAGACTGGTACCTCCTACATTTGTTAGTCCCATCTGAAATCAGCAGCAGCCGTGCTGTTAAATTTACTAACAAAAAATATAGGAGAATCTAAAAATGAGAATTCCACTCTGAGACAGCTAATCATACATTACAAACCAGCCTCAGTACAACTGCGGGTAAAACTGTCTCTTGTGAACTGTTCTGCAGCTGTTAGGGTTCATGTTGTTCCCTTATAACCTAGAAATAGGAATTTTTATTAACTCTAGTCACAATTTAAATTACATGAGTCTAACTTCATGATGCAGATTAGTGTGCTGCCATTCAGTCTGGTTTTTATTTTACATACTACCATGACCTCATACATGAACTCTGCTATCACGTGATAGGAAAAGAAAGGACAAACACTCTAATATTAAAAATGCTAGAACAAAACCTTAGGTATATAAAGAATTATTACTGCACTTGCACCTACTCTCACAGGTTATATTCTTGGCAGTTTTACATCACTAGAGTGAATGGTTCAAGTACTTTGCTCGTACTTGACAAACACTCTAAAGGTCAGTGCCGTCACATTTTCACTAAACATCACCAAAAATAGCTACGTAGCTGTTCTAAGAGATTTTGCTTCATTTATTAAATAAAACTTGTGCTATAAGAATTTCCCCAGGTCTTACATTGAAAAAAAAAACAAAAAAAAACTAAAAGAGTTATTTTTAACAGTGCTTAAGAGTTAGAATTTGTGAAAAATCCTGTGCAGATAAATATCTATTCCATGTCGATTTTCTTAAAAATAAATGTACTTTCTAAAATTTAAGATATAACCCATCAGGACTAAGAATGGCTTTGCTCTTCACAAGAAATATCACATACTCCTCCTCCCTACATACATTTCATTCAGTATAAAAAGGGATAATTTAATAAATACAGAGAGGTCAGAAGAGAAATGAAAAAAAATGTAGCTCAACCTCTGAGACAAAAAATATAGCCATTTCATAAATACCAGCAATAAGCTGAAGCTGTTCCTGCATAGATTTAACCTGAAATCTGTCCTTTCCCACTCAAGCATAAGCAGAAAAAATTCATTTGACACATGTATATTTATCAGAACAAATACATATGTTATAGTCTGATTACTTTCCTTTACAAAACAATATATCCATTTCATTCTTCCGTGAAGTCTTACACTTTGATATACCTTACAGGAAGCATCAATTTAAACACTGCTAGAATACAAAAGAACATGAATGTTACCCAGACCTGTTTCAGCAACTTGCTTTAGAAAGTAATAAACATTATGGCTAATTAACAACCTAATGGAACGCTGAGAATGAAGGTCTTGCTTCCCTGTGCACTTCTGGGCTCGTCTGTAATTGGTAAGAAATTTCCAGGGCTATAAACAGAACACCACATCTAAGCAACATACATTTACTCCTGGCTTTTCACATCAAATAAAAATAATAATTATCATTAGCTTTCCAATTAATTTCATAACTCATCATAGCTTGAATAAAGAGTTCCTCAAATCCAAGACTTGGATTATGGATTTTTACATCTGTCTCCTCTTTGATTTCATTTGTTTCGTTGTTGTGGTCTCTAAATGATTAATTACAAATTTTGTTTTGATTGAAAGATAAAATGCGTAAGATAATCAAGGTTTTATATTAAGGAGCTGTGGTTAAAATGTGGACCTGGATTCAGGAGGTTTCAGGAGTCTCGTAACATGCTCTGCCTCTGATTCAGCCACATGACCTTGCTCAAACAGCTCACTTTCTCTCTGCAACACTAAATAATAACACTTCCCAGCCTTAGTTTCTTGAGACCACAAGCTCAAGAAAAGTAGAGGTGGCATCAAGCCCAGATTTGCACAGAGCCTTGGACAGCTCAGCATACTACCACTTTCACAGTACCATTTCTTACTCTCACCCTCTTTATTGATATTGAATTAGTTCAAAAGCAGTCCATGACAAATATTTCCCACACTTTTTTAATGGCATATAAAACATCTGATGAAATCTTTAAGATGTGCAGCATATGACTGAGAGCAGTCATTATTTCTTTGGAGATGGGATAAACCGAAATCTGGCTCCAAAGAACCAAAAAAATTCTTCTACAGTTTTAAAATAAAAAAGATTATTTTTTTTCCCCAGAAAATAAAGTAAAACAACTATCTATTCCAGATGTGAGCTTCGCCAATACTTGTTTATTAAATGTGAGGCCTTGCTCCAACAATTAAAACCTTTGGGAGTGTATGCAAACCAGAACATTTGCATTTGGCCTTGAGCGATATACCTTCTGCACGACAGCGTGCTCCCCACAGTTTTGAACATGCTGACAGACTAAACTAATCAAACCTCCAGAGAACCAATGACTAAAACCTGTAATAATCCAACAGGAAGGATTACAGGCTTTCTAAATAACAGCATGGCAAACCAGCACATAGTTTGTGGATGAACCAGTATATGTGGTGACCGTTACTGTAAAAGAGGAAAGGTTTAACATGGATGTCAACCAAAGGTAGAACAATAAAAACAGGAAGACTCATTATTTTGGAGCTGATGAATGCAATTTCTGCTGTTGACCTTTTGGGGCCAAATTCTGATCTCGAGGGAATAGGCTGACTGTACTGCTCCTGTTCTCAGCTGCATGGGCTCACACAGATCTGATGATAACATGCCCATGTGACCAGCACGACCACCTGCTGTCCCTGGGCTCATAGTTCATAATCTTTGAAATTAAAATGCAAATAAAAATCTTTAGAAATGATTCAAGCAATTTCTAAAGAAACAAATCTTGTTTCATTCTGTATAGAATCGTCACAGTGGTTTTCATTTTCATACAAACAAAAAATTAGGCTGAACTTTGAATCTGTAGTTATTCTTACTATTTACTTGTACATGAGAAAAAAATTATGCTTTCTTTTCCTTTTTTGTAATTTATAAATCTCTACTGATCTGTGGACCTGAGATTGATAAGCTCTACTGCTAGATAAGGTTAATTTTATTCCCAGACAGTGAGCCAGACCATCTACTTCTTTCATGGCATCTTTGATACAGGATTTTAGTCGACACAGATGTTGTGAACTATGGAAGGGGCCTATTCTCACATCTGTTTTATCTCTTTGCTGTGGACAGAATTGATTCCTATGTATATTATTTCTCCGCATTATTTTTAAACAATTTATGGTACATATCCTAAAATGAAATTTTAAAGTTGGAGTAGACTAGAATCAAGGCTGAAAGTAACTTTATATTTTTAAGCTTTCTTTTTTTAAAAAAAATTAAAATCCCTAGATATCCATGAGGATGAATTGCAACCAAAGAAATAGATGTCAAAACCACAGCAAAAATCAAGACCAACATGGTATTAATTCTTGGGCATAAATCAGGAGAAGTTCTGAATTAAAAAAATAAAACCACAACCAAAAACCCAAGCCAATAAGGTTCTTAAGCGTTACCAAAAAACATAAAGGAAATCCAATTTCCATGTGAGCTACAGCAGGCAAACTGAGAAATCTGGGAAGATATACAATATGCAAAAAAGCCGTAGCTTCTTTTGCAATCTGACATGCACTAATAGCTAACAAACGAGAGGCTATTTTAAATGAGCTGATCCTGTACAGCTGAATTATGATAGGCAAATGGGATAGGAATAAATTATAGAGCATCACATTCCCTGTCACAATTTTTCTTTGCAAAAACTACTTCCCTTCAGAATTTATCGGCATCTGCCAAAGTCATAGGGATTACCCCTTCCCTAAGGCAACACGAAGCAGAAGAGGAAATTTTGGCTCTTGACCAAGAAACCAGAAACAGAAAAATGTACTAACAAGCAAAGTAAGAAATCTAAGCCAAAATTCTTTAGGAAAGCAATAGGTTTAGCTGTGGCCAAGCCTGACTCATTGACTTTTAGCCTCTGTACTGAAGCATTAATACTATCCATAGAGCACTGCGGAAAATAGTAGAAAAATCTGTATCTAAAATGTTATGCTCCATCACTCAGCTGGGAGATGCTTAAGAATATGAAATTTACAGGGGTTTGACCACTGAGAGTACTCTGTCCCATAAATAAAAATTTATCAATGAATCTGACCCCAAAAGCCAGTTCCAGCCTCTCAACTCTGTATTCCAGCTATTTGAAGGCCCTCAACATAAAAGCATTTCAGCTCATTTCTGTGCTCTTCCTTTTCTCCAAACATTATCACTGCAGAACCTAGATAGGGCACTCCTTCAACTTTTTTCCTTTTATCAATTTCTGCAACCTGCTAATCAGCAAATGCACCTATCCACTAAGAAATGCTGTGTTCTGCAGTGTGTGACGGCAAAAAAATTCATGGAGAAGGGGTAGAACTTGTACAGTGTGAAGGGACAAAAAGTACACAGGGAAGAAAGCCTATGGAGTTAATAGGTCTTCCCTGTCTACACTGAAGTTCCCTCTAGATTTCTAAGGGAAGGCAGAAATTTGATTTTTTGTATTTTATTTTGCAAAAAGAATGAGCACTTTGCTTTTACTTTAGTGACTGACTCTCTTAAAAGTTAAGTAGCCATCAACAAATAACATTTACTTTAAGAGCTCAGATGCAAGTTGTCTATGCTATAAAGATGAAGATAGAAACTCTGATCAGCTAAGTGCAAGGAAAGTATTTTTCAGCAGAATGGAAATTCTGTTTTAGTATTATTTTTCAGAGTATCAGATATAATTATTAAGGACCACATTCAAATTCAAGTATTTAAAAGGCAAGAAATTTCAGATTAAAATTGCTTATGCAACTCAATTTGGACCTCTTGAACATGTTTGCTACGAAACCAACTTCAATCATGTGATCACAGACTACTTTTCTATGGCATAGCTTCAGCTGTTTTTGTGTGTACCGTGGACAGTATTCTGAGAAATGGTATTCTGGGAATTAATCAGGTTTATGTAGTGAATGAGGTTTTCATTTCTCTCTGCCTCATTTGTTTTCAGGAACTAGAAGAGATATAATGAACCAGCAAGGGACTACAGAACAAGAAAATAAGATTTAATGGTTAAGGCAGCTGCCACTGAAGACCCAAATTCCATTTCTGGATCTGCCACATAGTTCCTATGTGATGTTGGATAAATCACAACACATTTCTTATAGATGACTGTTAGTTTGATGTTCCTCATTGCCTGGCCTCTCTACTAGCCAGCTGAGCTGAGCTATTGAATACTTACTGCTGCTAACAATGTAGATTAAAACAGCATTTATATACAAATAAAGATTGATTAAAAATAACAGAATATATGGAAAAAATATTATTTAGAAATTAGCTGGTGCAGTATCAACTATTTTGTTCTTCATCTCTCTGTGTCTCTGTCCTTCACCTGTGAAACAGGCATAACAAAACCATGAATAACCAGGGTATTAAACAGGTAATAGTATTACTCTGTGAAGGATTCAGGTATGATAGCTATGAGAACAATGAAGCAGCAAATAATTTTGTATTCAGTGCATGTTTTGAATGAAGTGTGGTAAGAAAAGCCCTGGGGCAACATACTACATGAAGAGGATGGAAAAAAAACACAATCTGCCCATAAAGCAGGGTCATGTGGAAAAAACAGTATTCATTCTTAAAAAACTGTCACGGTGTCTACACTCAAAGGGGCCAAGTTAATTTTTGCAGAAGCAACCTTGGTTCTGGCATTACATGGTTTCTGTGTGGACTTGATTTTGTTCAATTCACATAGATGGGAAGTGGTGTTGTCTGTTTCTCAGAAGCACTCAGATTTATAGTGTAGGTTTTAAGTGAAGAAGAGAAGAATTCAGGTACCCACCACCTCTCCAGTTTCTGACCTAGGCCAAACAGGATCAGCATTTCGAATCTAAACCTGTTTCAGACAGGTGTGCAAGCAGAACCTAATGAAGGTTCTTGACCATGGGAATGAACAAAGACCCTCTTGGATGGATGTGGTTCTACCATCTGGAAAGGCTGCATCCAAGATCAGTGTCAAAAGCAGGCCTGCCTTGTCTTGCCTACAAAAATTAAATGCTCCCAGGGGGAGAAGATATCCACTTTGTAACAGGACAGGACCCCATTTAGTCACTAGCACCCAAACACCCTAGGTCACCAGCAAACATACACTCATTAACTTATGAACAGATGTTAAATCTGAGCTGGTACGAGGCAGGCTGAGGTCCACACATGAGCTTGGCTTTTATCTCACACTGGAGCTGGGAAACTCCACCATGATGTCTGCCAAATCCGGGACAGCGTAAACCTGCAGTGTTTTCTGTTTGACTAATGCACCTGCACTGAGGACACCCACCTTTACTTGTGCAGACTGAAAAAACAGGGAGAATTGCTTTTCCATATCAATACACATGCATCCAACTGAAGGAAGAAAGTTGCTAGGGATACTTTGGCAATTCACTAGAGCTTGGAGTCATCATACAAAAACCACAATCCACAGAAATCCTGTCTTGTTACTAACTTTCCTATTACACAAAAACCATGAAAGAAATGAATATTGTGATGGGGTTGTGACTTTGTTTATAAAACCTACATATTAAGTTGTGAGAAAGATTACTACTGAATGCCTTGTTCTAGTTTCTACTTTTTTTATTTTCTTTGAAGCCTTTTATTTTATGATACCCACTACTGTTGATTTTTTGCTTTGCTAAAATATATTAGAGGCCACGCAGAAGGTCATGTATCAGCAAATAATGGAATTAAGTTAAAAGGTAAGTTTACAGTAATGAACTGATCTTCTCATTTCAGCATTAAGTTCAGGTGTTATACTGGGAAAGAAGATTGGCTTTAAGGTATGTTTTAAATTTCATTGCCTATGAGAACTCAAAGTGTAATTCAAAATTTCAGAACAACATGTCTTATTTCTAAAGCTAAGAGCACTTTCATTCATGAGTTTTATATTTTGTCAAAGTATTTCACTAGATTTGCATGCAAATTATGAAATACAAAACCAAGTTAAAACAGCAAAGAAAATGATTTCAATCACTAAGGGAAATAAAAGAAACTTTTAATTATAGCGTGAAAAGAAAGGAAAAGCAAACAAGAGATTAAACTATCCTCTCTTGATGAATTCCAAAGTTTGGCCTAGAGAAGATTAGTGAGAAGAGGAAAAATATTTAAGAATGTGTTCATAAAAATTACCAACCCTAAATCTATATGCTGAATAAATTAAACATTCCTAATCTTTCACATCTTCATTCTAGGCCTTCCTGATAAGGGCAGAATAAAAACTGTAACTTGGATATTTGGACCAACTGGTGCAAGTTTTTGATTCTGAACTCCAGCCAGTAGAAGTTGTCACAGACTCAATGAAGTTCTTTGAGTTTTGATATTTCACACTACGTAAAGAATCAGAAACACATTACTCTATCTCTGTGTTATTTTATGTGTGATCATAATCACAGTCCTAAGCAAAGACTGAATTTTAAATAACTAATGAGTTAAATTTACTTGATATTCACAGATTGAGAATCTTAGAATCACATAATTGTTTGGGTTGTATGGGACCAAGATCCTCTAGTTCCAACTCCTCCACCAAGGTAAGGGACATTTTCCACCATATCAGGTTGCCCAAAGCACCATTCGACCTGACCTCAAACACTTCCATTCACAGCTTCTCTGGGCAACCGGCATCAGGTGAAGAATTTATTCCTAATTCAATCTAAATCTAATCTCAGCCCTTACCCCCTTGTGCTATCACAACATTCCCTACTTCCCCTGCCAAGTCCCTCCTTATCATTCCTGTAGGTCCCTTATGTAGTGGAAGACCAATGTAAGGCCTTCCAGAGCCTTCTCTTCTCCAGGCTGAACAATCTCAGCCTATCTCCATAGGAGAGGTGCTCCATCCCTCTCAGCATCCTCTCATGGCCCAACTTTGAACCTGCTGCAACAGGTCCACGTCCTTATGTTGGGAGTCCCAGAGCTGAAGTCCCACAAGAGTGGAGTAGAGGGGGTGAATCACCTCCCTGGATCCACTGACCATGCTTCTTTTGATGCAGCCCAGGATGCGGTTGATTTTCTGAGCAGCTGCAGGTGCACAGCGCCAGTTCATGCTGAGTTTTTCATTAACAAACACCTCTCATTCAATTCATCCCCAAGTCCATACTGATTTTTGGGATTTCTCCAATCCAGGTGCAGGACCTTACACTTGGTCTTGTCAAACTTCATGATATTTGCATGGGCCCACCTTTCTGGATGGTAGCCCTTCCCTCCAACTGCAAAACATAGCTTGGTGTTAGCACCAAACTTGCTGAAGGTGCACTCAATCCCACTGTCCGTGTCACTAACAGATGTTAAATAATGCTGGTCCTAATACCAACCCCTGAGAAACACCACATTTAACTGGTCTCCAGCTGGACAACAAGCCATTGACTACTACACTTTGAGTCCATTCAGACAATTCCTTATCCACTGAATGGTCAATCTGTCAAATCCATACCTCCAATTTAGAGGAACGCTGACAAACACTTCACACAAGTTCAATTAGATTATTAGGAAAACGGTACATGAAGCATACAGTACATAAAGTATAAAAAGTAATTCAATATTCAGGAAAATAAAACACTTTAATAGGTCTGTATTCTGCCATCATTATTCAAGCCAATGAAACACTCTGATGTTCATACCTACGTTAGAACAGCATTTCAATACTGAAGTTATACAACAAACTATTGTGACAGTAAACTAGGGCCAATAGTGTAGCACTCAATTGAAATCCTTCAACCAAGTGTGTATCTCACCATACTGTAACATAAACGTATCTCACCTGGCATCTTATTCATATTAGGAAGAAAATGCAATTTCAGATTTAAAAGTAGATGACCTTTTTCTTCCTTCTCACGTATATGCACATACATGCACAATTTTTACCACAGGAAAGAATGACAACAGAACTAAACAACAACTAAGCTCTTCCTACCTTAGAGCTCCAGCAAGCTAGAAGCAATCATTATCAAACACAAAACAGGTTAATATCTAAAAGCAAATACATATTCAATAATATTCTGATTATAAAAAGACATAGCCTCCTCATTCTTTTCTGTTTGAGTATCAGGAAATGAGAAGCAAATGGGCTGTATTTGCTAATTTGGCTGATCACCTTGCAAGCAAAGAATGATCCTTCCAGGATTCAAACTAGCTATTCATTTTGCTGACAGAGTTAGATCCAGGTAAACAGTTTTCTTTGATTTTTCATCTGAGTATAAGGAAGCTCTCTTTCATCCAATAAATTGTGTCTGGTGATAGAACAAAATAGTTTTACATTTTTGGACAGAATATAGTTATATTTGCATGCAATATTCAAACACCTATGTTTCTGCTCTCATGAGACAAAAAATACTCTACTCACTTATTTCCTTTGTTGTTTTCTGCTACCTTTTTGTATCATTTTAATGACTGCAGTGCCCAAACTATATTTTGATTACATTTTTGCAATTGCTGTGGGAATATTTAAATTAATTAATAAGATCTATTTGCACAATAAAGTTCAGATACTTCCTCATGTATTTGATAATAGTAGAAGGTGAATGATGATTGTGGTAGTACAATAAATACATTACAAAACATGAGACACAAGATTTTAAGGAAATGTGAAAGAGGAAATCCAAGGGTAACTTTAGAAAAATTGTCTAATTACTTCTGGGAGTAAATGTGCAGTAACAACAGCTTTAATGCAGCCAAATAGTTTTGTATTTGTCCACCAGCAGTATAATGGATAAAAAGTAGCACTGCCGTCTACCACTGAACATTTTAGGAATCAAGACCTTTTATCATCTTTGTGGCCCTCTGCTGGACTCCTTCGAGGAAATCTCTGTCCTTTTTGATCTGGGGAGCCCAGAACTGGACACAGTAGTCCAAATGTGGCCTCACCAGGGCAGAGTAGAGGGACCTCCATTGACCTTCTGGCCATGCTCTTTTTAATGCACCCCATTGCCTTTCTTGGCCAAAAGGCCACACTGTGGCTCAAGGCCAACCTGTTGTCCACCAGAACACCCAGGTACTTCTCCACAGAGCTCCTCTCCAGCATATCATCCCCTAATCTGTTCTGATGTATGCGGTTATTCCTCCCCAGGTGCAAGACTCTACACTTGCTCTTGTTAAACCTCATCAGATTCCTTCCTGCCCAACTCTCCAGCCTGTCCAGGCCTTGCTGAATGGTAGCACAACTTTCTGGTGTGCCAGCCACTCCTCCCAGCTTTGTATCATCAGCAAACTTGCTGAGGGTAGGCTCCATCCCTTCATCCAGGTTGCTGACGAAGATGTTGAACAAGATTGGATCCAGCACTGACCCCTAAGGAACACCACTAGTTACAGGCCTCCAACCAGACTGATGACGACCTTCTGAGCTCTGCCAGTCAGCCAGTTCTCAATCCACTTCACAGGTATCTAATCCACTTCAACATCCACTTATCTATCCCAAGTGAGGCTGGCTGGCCTGTAGTGAGGTAGCCCTATGATTTCAGTCTCAGCAAAACAAGGCAAAGAGAGCATGGGAAATGTTCATTCCAGTCAGCAAGGAGCAAGGTATTATTTGCAATGAGCAAATATAAAACACATACAATTCTAGCATACAAGTATCACTCTTGAAAAAATACATACTACGAACCATTCTTTTAGGCAACTTCTTGACTTACGGAATCAGACAGAGGTACTCACAGACACAGCAAATCATCAGCCTATCTCAGTAAAGCAATTAATGTCTGCTTGTACTATAGCAATTTCTTAAGAGATGTTTCCTAGAATAGTGGTACAATCTGAAAAATGTCTAGAGTGATATGTAGAAAGTCCTAATGTGCAAATACCAAAGCTCAACACAAACTGTCACATAGTTTTTAGATACCTGTGAAGAGAAAACACTACACCAATGAGATTTTACATCATTTGATAAAATGAGCCATGGTGTTCATCAGTTCAAAACAATGCATTCCAAGGGAAGGAAACCCACAAAACTGGCGCAGAGAAGAGCCATCATGTATTCAGTCTATGACTCAAATATGAAAAACATGGACAGAAGAAGCAGCTTGCACAACTTTGAAGCCTAGAAACAGCCTCTACACAGTTCTGCTTCCCAGATGCACAGTAAGACCTTTTTTTTTTTTTTTTTTTGTCTGCCCACTTCTACTTTCTGTTTTCTTGTTGGACACAAAAGCTCTTGAATTAAAGGATCACCATTATCCCATGTGCCAGCACTACTTGGTTCCTTCAGGGCTGCAGCCCCGAGGGGCCGCTGGCATGATACATCAGGGCTGTGCGTCACAGAGAGAATCTAGTCAGCATCAGATTGATCTCACTGTGCACACAGTCCTACAATATAAGCAAGCACAGTCATTTCATGCATGAATTAAGCTTGCATGATAATCAGAAAATTCAGCTCTTCGCATCTTTTAATACTAAAGCTGATACTCAGTGCAAAATGACAGAAGATTTCCCTTTTGTGTGAAGATTACACAGGAACATTAAGCAACAATTCTTAATATGGAGGATGTATGTATTGAAATACCTTTTAATGCTTGGTTTTTACCAAGCAAAGTTGAAAGAAGAATTTTTCATTCACTGTTTTGTAATAGATTTTGGTCACTTATCATCATTAATATTTAATCAAACTATTTGAATTCAGGGTTATTATTTACTGAGATGCATGTCCAAAACATTTACCTGCTATTAAAAAGGTAAAATATCAAGAAAAACACAACAATTACTACTATAGCACTTTGATTTAACAGCAGAATTATTTAATTTGCTATTTGTCTTAAATCATAGAATCATAGAATCATTAAGGTTGGAAAAGATCTCTCAGATCATTTCGTCCAACTATCCACCTGTCACTATACCACGTCCTTAAGTACTACATCTTCCCTTTCCTTAAACACCTCCAGGGACAGTGACTCCACCACTTCCCATGGGCGATGCACAACACAAAATGTATGATAACTTTTAGAACTATGAAAATAATGCCAAAGTAAGCAATTTAATTCCCTGCCAAAGAGACCAAAGATAGATTTCTTCAGATGTTTATGGAGCTTAAGTAGAATTTAAGTTTTCCTAAAGAAAAACATAAGAACTTGCAAAAAAAAAAAAA
>JACDJE010000038.1:4754991-4924177 GCA_016647715.1 Pavo muticus
AAAGAGGAAAAAAAAAAAAAAATCAGTTTTCATGGCAATGTACCAATTTCTACAGGATGAAAGATGAAAGCATTTTTTGGTTGAATCAGCTAGTATCTATTAATTAGGAGGAGCATTTCCAAAAGTGTCTGGCTGTCTCTAGGAACACAAGTCTCAGTCACTGACTTCAATTTTGCAACAAAAATTATACTATGACTTAGTGACATCTTTCACCAAAATGGGTCAATTTTTCTTTCATAAAAAATGCAAGAAAACCTGACTTTCAAGTCATTTGGCCTTTTATTATAATATATTACATCCTATGCACCATCTTGATGACATTTACTGTTTCCTATGCAGGATCCCACAGTATGTATGAGTGGTCCAAAGTTCAAAGAGGGCAATCATTAAAATTTGACATTTATGTCAATGTGTACACAGGGAGTTTACCTTTTCATTAGCTGCATACATTTTTTTTTTCTGGGGGAAGAAGCTGAATATGAAGTCATGAAAGACTCGGACGGGTTCTGATCCCAATTGAGGCTAATGGATAATTCTATATGATTGCAATTGAGATTACTGGGTAGAGGAATTGATTAAAGATTTTTTTGCTGTTGTTATTTGCTTAGTTGTCAGAAGGTGTTGAGTCATGCTGTGAGAAGTTTGAGTGCTGAACCTTCTGCTGTCATATACAGAAACGTCATGTTATATTACACAGCACACAAAACCAAGTTAAAAAAATATCTTTGTATATACCATGGTATTTTGGTAAACAAATCCTATCAACTTCACAGATCTGGTTTTCCTTCCAATTGTGCACTGTCAGCCAAGATTGAATAGATCTTTCTTTTGGTTCCAAGCTGCTTCTTAAACTCCTTCTGAAACAAACTGCATATGGTGCAGCCTTTCTTTATTTGGACAGGTTAAAACAGTTCAGTAAACTTCTGCCTCTCTACTCTTCTCCAAATATTTCTAGTAATTACATCATGATCTACTGAGGAAACACTGAAGGTGATGCAACATCCAGTACCAGCTTGCATACTCAAGGGAACAGTTTTTTTTCCTGGCCATAAAGATGACAGCAGAAAATTTTGCCATGATTTTTACCTTTAACCAGCTGAGCTCAGATGCAAACAGAGTAGCCAGAATGCCACTGGGGGCTCTTGGATGGCACCCTGGGCCACATCTGGGCTCCCCTTTAGGTGGTTGGCAGAGAAGAACAGAGCTACTCAAGAAGAATGTTGCCCATGGATCATGTGGGGAAGGCTGAAAATAACTCGCCTACATGGAGGCATCATCTCAAAGAAAAACATCCTGATCACCTCCCCTCCAAAGTCTGGGACAAAGGACGCTGGGGATGGATGAGAACAAGTTTAGCCACATTCCACATAAAAATTCTTCCCGCAGGAGCCCAACGGGAATGGAGGGTGTGGAGATGCCAAACTTTTTGCATTAGTTCTTGCTTGGTGTAACTGTAATCTTGTTGTTCTTTAATCCTGGGATTAGAAGACAGGCTAGGCACTCCAAGCCCTTAGAAGGAATTTCTGAAGTTCTCTGTGCATTCAATGGAGGCAGTGAGCATTATACTTGTATATTATTTTCTCAGCACCATGAATACAGTCAGCTCCCTTCTGTTACATTAAAGGTAAGTAGACATATATTTGAGAGGAGTAGGAGAATCTATGATCTAAGTATATTCAGGAGCCCGTGTTCAGTAGCTCTTATTCAGGACTATTTAAGAAGCTGAATTCGTCTGATAGAAGTGGATTCATGTTAAACAGTCAAATAAGTGATCTTATATAGCCAATATTTCATGCCTGCAGCCTTTGGAAGTTTAAGTCGACACGGGGGGCAAAAATCTGTCTCTCCAGGAACAGTTCCAGAAGTTCTTGGAACGTGTTCAAAGAAGGGCAACAAAGCTGGTGAGGGGTCTGGAGCACAGGCCTTATGAGGAGCGGCTGAGGGAGCTGGGATTGTTCAGTCTGGAGAAGAGGAGGCTCAGGGGAGACCTTATTGCTCTCTATAACTACCTGAAGGGAGGTTGTAGTGAGCTGGGGGTCGGCCTCTTCTCTCGTGTAACTGGTGATAGGACTAGAGGGAATGGTTTCAAGCTGTGCCAGGGAAGATTCAGGCTGGATATTAGGAAATACTACTTCTCTGAAAGAGTGGTCAGGCACTGGAATGGGCTGCCCAGGGAGGTGGTGGAGTCACCGACCCTGGAGGTGTTCAAGGAACGTTTGGATGCTGTGATGAGGGATATGGTTTAGCGAGAACCATTGGTGATAGGTGGATGGTTGGACTAGATGATCTTATAGGTCCTTTCCAACCTTACTGATTCTGTGATTCTGTGATTCTGTGATTCAGTATAAACAAGAGAGTAAGGAACCGGCTGAATCAGGCCAACAGGTAGTATTTGGCAGTACCAACAAAATGGCAGGAGTCTTACTTTACAGCTTTCCTGTGTACTGTTAGTATCTTTATTTAAGAAAAAGAACAGCAAATAGATACGTTTCATCTGAGATTTCTGCTTTTATGTTTTGCATATAATGAAAGCCTGTACAAATTACAGAAGAGTCTTAAACCAGCATAGTAGAAGATGTAACATAAATAAGACTCTTCATTAATTTTCATCTTCGCAGAAAACACAAGAAGGAAAACTACTCAGTTGAAACAAAGAGGAAATTAATACCTTCTAAAATCTTCCAAAAAGAAGATTTTTCCCCAATTAGATCAGTACAAGTATCCTCTACATCTCCATTATGAATTTATGTAATGTTAATCATTTGGACCCTTAATTAAAATAAAAAGAAAAAAAGAAAAGGATTTTTTTTTCCTCTACTCTCTTATTAATTTGATTCCTCAGGAATGAGAGGCCATTTATTTCAGTCCTCTATATGGGAAACCACAATGTAACTCTATGATGTTATCGTTCAGACCAGAGTACCACGTTTTTCCATCTCTCTCTTTAGAAACAAATAATCTAACTCAAAATATATTTATCTAAACAATTACTTCCATCTATGGCCAAAGTAGTTTTTCTAATAGTTCTTTTACATTAGTGTATATGCATAATTATTACAATAAATGCAATATAAGAGGCTTTAAATGCTGCCCAAAGTAGGGCAGTGGTTTTAAAAATCTTTTGCCTGCAGGTAAAGGTCTCACTTTGCTCAGCTTCCCTCTGCTCCTTTCACTAAGTGATGTGCAGCCTCTAACACTGCGCTGACAGCCACATTTTAGATTTCTGGAAATCTCTTAAAGACAATTACTGAATTTACACAATGAGCTAGACTAGGAACATCCTAATAGAAGTGTGAAAGGCTAACAAGCTAGAAGCCTTTGAGGTGGCATCAGTGTCTCACATCTCTTGATGTCAGTGAGTTGATAAAATTGTTACTAGTTCAAGAAGGCACGCATCCACGGTTTCTCCTTTCAGGCATTCCCTTCAACTAAGGCTAGATGGTTAAGGTCTTATATTTCAGATGCAGTAAGTGGGCTGAAATGTCAGAATTCACTCCCTGGGAACTTCATAAACGAGGCAGTTTTGTGTTGCAAGAAGGACTGAGCTGTTGGCAGTAGGGAAAATTGTCTCATTCCCAACTCACCTATTTCATTATTTATTTTTAAAACAAATACCATCTCCAGCCTTCTTACTCCTATAATCTAAGCAAGGTATTGATGAAAGGACAAGACTTCTTTTAAAGCTTATTCTTTCTTGGAAACATCAAGCATGATGCAGCTGTTATTTGGTCATGTATGATCTGGCAGCACTTAGTTAAGTGGAAAGACATCCCACTCCATGTTCACTCCAGGAAACCAGTCAACTTTGTGAAAACCATCCAAGGTTTAACTTCTCAGAGCCGGCAGCCTCCCAACACTGAAGTAGAGTCAGCCTCACTCCCGAACAAACTGAGCCTTCCTTCCTGCATTGCCCCATTGACATGAATGGGATTATTTCTACAGCTGCAGGTACAACTCGCTGGGACCAAAAACAGCAGAACTCCACACAGAGCTCTGTTAATAATCATAACAACAGTATTAATTAACCCAGCAGTTTTCATGTGCGTGTGCTTCCTATCAAACAGAAATAAAGCAGCAGTGAATGTACCACCAATATCAGCCATTAAGAGTTTAGGAGAACACAGCAATACGAGGATGGACAAATAGTTGACTCTACAAATACCATTTGCATAAATGCTGCCTACTGAAATTGGATGTAAACAAAGATGCTGGTCCTGCTATCTTGAACAAAAAACAAGCACTGTATAAAGGGTGACTGAAGACTGATGCAGAGGAGACTGATGCAGAGCAGAGAGTGCCACCTACAGAATTCCTAGCAACACTTACTTCAACACATTAGGTCCCTTTCCATTTGCAGACCATCTACGATGATGTTTAGTTAGTACCGTCTGTGAGACTAAATGCAAGCTGCATTGCTCTCAGAAACAATAAATTAACTGAAAAGTGAAGCAACATAAAAGAAAAGCAGCCAAACAAAAGAGATGTTTGAAAAATTTGCTAATACTATAAGAAATAATCTTACTAGCTCAGAACAAACCTGCTTTGGATGCATAGTCTTTACATATGCTTGACACAGTAATACAACACATTTAATACTCAAAATCTGCAAGACACAGCACCAGAAGAAAACCTCAGAAGTACTGCTACTGTGATTTTACTTTCATAAGGACATGCAGGATTAAAAGATCTCAATGAAAAGAAGCATGGAAGTTGAAATCTATGCATTTCTTCCCATTCTGCCTCCAATAGCTGAAGGCCATAAATATGCTGTGCAGTAAGGATAACTGGGTGGCAGCTTTCTCAGTAACTAGAGGCTCATCAGCAGCTCAGAAACAGATGGTAGGTTAAACAGTCTCAGCTGGTAGGAGTTTTTGCTTTGGCCTTTTCCACTTCTCTTTAGACTGATGCATGACCATATTGTGGTGGGAAGATTTTAAGTAGTAGTCAAAAGGTACGACAGGCACTCCTTATCTGCATACAAATATTCCCCTATCCAGCCTACAAACTGTTGTCATCCATTTAATGACGACCATAGAGATAATGCTAATAATGTGCCTGGGCTGTGAGATCCAAATCCTGTTTTAAAATATGCTTTGTTCTGGATTAGTAATACTCAGGTATTTGGTCTACAACAAACAAGCAGAGAAGGGAGCTATGTCAGGGGGGAGAGGTAAAAAAAAATATCTTTTGTATCCAGCATTTGTAATAAGTTTTTAGAACATTTTTGAGTGTGTGTCATATGGCTTGTGTATCCTGAAAAATCAAGACTATTTGGGGCTGAAACTCAGTCTGCTCAGTTACAAAGTGCCTGCCAAGGTTTGAGCCAGTAACATATTGCAAGAGCCAGTGCAGTAATTATGCAATCTGATCTCTGCATGCTACCAAAATAAACTCATAGCTAATGATGGCAGTGCTACCACCATTTAGCAGGTTGAAGATGTGTGCAATATTTAATGCCTTCTCATGAGATCAGTTTCCTAATCTGAAAGAGATTTAAGACAGTCAGAGAGAAACGTGCAGCTACTCCTTTCTGCTGCTTCCAAGCCGCTCCTGGTCACATTGGGCCTCTCTGCTCCATCCTTCAAATAAACAGAAAAGCTGCTTTCACAGCTCATCTCCAGATACGAAATTACTTTCATGGTGGCTGAGCGCTCCGTGCTATCCAAATTTCTCACAAAAACCATTGCTTTCATTTTCTTGCACTACTGAGCTGAACAAAGATAAAAAGAGTCAAATCAAGATTATTGATTTAATGTTATCATTTCTCATTCTTTTTCCTCCTTAGGAGCACTGCTGTGTATTTTATACCAACATATGCAGGGACAGCAGTGTCATGAACAAGGCAGCTTTGTGACTACTTGCAGGCTTGAGTTATCAGCAGCCACCTGTGCCGTACGCTGTACTGAGGAATTAGTGATTTGGAAAATTATCCAATCCATACTATCAAATCAAGGGAAAGATCTACTGTTTGCAATTACTCTCTCAGAGCTTGCTGCTGCTCCTCCTTGCACGTGATAAAATTCAGCTAGTGAACTACAGAACTGGCTGTTTGCAATGAGATTTCATCTGGCTTTAAAAGTTTATTCTCAATGCCACAAAATATGATAGAAATATCATGAGGGGATAATTATGATGATTTTTTTTTTTTCTCTCATGTTGAAGCTAGTTGCACAACTAAGAATTTAAAGTTCCATCCTCAATCCCACTACACATACAAACCCAAACAAATAAGAAAGTTATAAAAGCAGCACTGCAAAATCTAATGTCCTCCATGATGTCAATGATAACAAGAAAATAGCATTTTTTTTTGCATTTCCTGTAGATGCTTCATAGGGCAACCTCTAAAGATTTAGAGCATGAGCCTCACTGATGCCTTTCCAACAGTGTAATTAGCTCGGGTTCGTTCAATATTTCCACAAAGGACAGAAAAGACGACCCTTTCTGGACCCAGAATCTTGATAAAATACTGGCATAGCAAATGGCTCAACATCTATGAAATGCAAAACACTGTGTTTATGAAGACATTTTTTCCTTNAACAAACACCCAACCAAACAGATAACTGTCCCTGATGCCAATGCTGCAGGAAGGTACTAATGAAGAGTATATGAATGGAACTGCCACCCTTCACACAAGGTAATGAGAGTTCCTCACTGTTGCCTGGTTGAGAGTGACTCCAGGGATTTTTTTGCTAATACTGGAGATTCTGGCCCCTCTTTTTTTGCAGGACCAGTTTGGTTTAATCACTTTCTGTACACTTAATTCCTCTCCCAAACTCCTGGAGTGCTAAGTGTATCATTCTAAACATCTGTTACACCATTTTCTCCCTGTATTTCTGTTTCATTAAGTATATTTCCTATATCTTGGGGAGTAACAAAAGCTATTCCAAATATAAGCCCTTAATTTTGATTAAAAAACTCTTGAGACTAAAACTAAATATGGACAGAATAGCCTTAGTTGAAAAAATGCATACAGGGATTTTTGTATCTGGAATTTATTTAGAACTCTCCGTTTGTGTTGGCTGTTTCTTAAAAAAAGTAAATGGTACCATCTGTATAGACCATCTGAACTGAACTGCCCCTGAACAGAAACATGAACAGAATGAACCTACAGATAATCCGCAGCACTTTGTCAAGCCTGATGGTAGCTAATTTACTTCCAGATTATTTGGACAGGCAATTATTACCAGAAAACTTCAATGAATAAAAACTGAGAAGAATTCTGTTACTTCTGCAAGCGTCCCTTTCCACAGGAACTCAGTCCAAAGCAAAGTGTTCAGCAAAACAAAACAATAAAAAAACGAGTCATAGAGGTTGGTTCTGAAACCAGCATCTGTTTTCCCACTCCTGTCAAAATCGTTTACCGTTATTTAGTGTGAAGTTTGGCTTGCACATTAGCAGAGCCTACGATACAGTGTATTAGTAAATGCCTATGAGAATTGCACAGGCTGCACAGCCATCTCCAGTGTGTCGGCATGTCCATTCCCACAAACGCTGCTGGTTACCCATATGCTACCAATAGCAGCAAATAACAATCAAAGAGAGGCAGATAAAGAATAATTATGTTTAAGGGATAGGGCAAGAGACTGAAAAAGCTCATCACGCATCCAAATATCCTTGAGGAGATCTTGGCCTGTGTGGTTTCACATCCACTTGGTCCTCAACTGCTCCATCTCCCACTCCCTCTGCCAGCTCCTGGACTGTGGGTGCTGCATAGCCCAGGAGGGCTAGTGGCATGATGGGATGCTGCTGGTAGGCCTCAACTTCCTGATCTGCTCCAAAAGCTCAGCTGCTGCTGCACAACCAGCCTCTGCAGTGCTGGAGCTTGTCTGCCCTGCGGGGAAGGCAGGATAACTCGATTTACTCCTGTCAAAGGGATGGGTGCCAAGCCAAGGATCTGCTTCTGCCGAGCCGTTGGCACTGAAATCAAGCCTGCAGTTCTGTCATGCCCTTTCTGTTGCTTGGATTCATGAAAAAAGGCATTTGGACTGCTTCCTCTCCCCGCACAACTAAACCCTACCACCGTGGGAGGCCTGAACCATGCTTTTAAACAGGCTCCCTGCTGCTCTGTGTCAGATTCTTTCTTCTTCACCTTCCACAGCAATTTCATATATATTACAATCTAAAACAAAGGGCAAACTCCAAAAATGAGCATCCTGCACACAATTTTCCAATGTTCATAGCCAATTTGCTGTGTTCTGCTATGAATTCCACGACAGTGAATTCAGAAAGTATTAATATGGCATTTGATCCCTCCCCCTTTTTCTTTCATACCTATCAATGCTTGTGTACTCACAGTACATGAAACAAAGGGCAGGAGGGGGATCCTCAAATTCCAAACTCTTGGTGTTAATGCACTTTTACATGAATTAAATTAACCCAGCTATAATGATCAGTTGACATTAAGAAAAACAATTACTATAGTAGAGACACCAATTAATGTATTTAATCACATCCAGGGGGGTGACTGAATGAAAAATTTACACTTATTTATGTTTAATTTCCACCTTAAAATTGTGATTCCTTTTATTATATGCTGTTTATTTTACATTACTATTTGCTACTTGCCTTATACTATGAATTACAGTGTATTTTTATACAGCGTGATGGTTTGCAAGAGAGCAGTGATGATAGACAGGTAGAGAAAAGTTAAAATTCATAGGAATCTCTTTGTCTTTTAGTTTCTTATTGCCAAATGTACATATGTTTGTATGTATCTATATGCATATATATATATATGTATATATAAAATAAAATTGGAGGCAGCAAAACAAAGATTTTCTTTGATTTCATTTCAAGAAAAATGTCAAATGCGAAGACACATCCACTATCCTTTCCTAGACATCAAAGCTATTTTCAACAGAAGGGCCCCTGCTCAGACAAAAATAGCCTGTTTCCATACTGCAGCTGAAGTCTGCAAAAGCTCAGAGAGAAAGAGGAAAAAAAAAAAAAAAAAAAATAAGTATCTTCCTGACTAGAAGCTGTATTCAGGGCAATGTGGTATGAGCATCTCTGGGAATACTTTTCATGTGCAGTAATGCTAGATCACCCACTTACTTGTGCACGTGAACAGCAACTGCAATTTTTACTGCTTTCTGTGGTACTGGAGAACACATCTCAGTGTGATAGACACAGACTAGGGAAGGTTCATAGTTTGTGTGGACTGTATAAACTATATATATCCAGATAATCATGCCATGATACTTTTATCTTATAAAGCTGATACTCTAGTAGAATGTGTATATCAAGCTTTCTGCATTGGTGCTGGATTCTATTAACCTGTCACCACTTGTTTAGCAATAGCACTTCAGGAAAGATCACTTTTTTTTCTTTTTTTGTGAATGTATCTACTTTTATGTCAAAAAACAGTGAGGGAGAGGTTTTTTTTTCCAACAAATAAAATACTTGTAAATTGATTTTTCTTCTGTGAAATACAGGACTGTGAAAAGGTCTTGATCACAGTATTTATTTACTATGAATTCAACTTCTCTGTTAGCCTAGCTTATATTTGCTTTGGGGCTGTGCTTTTCACCCCGCTGATGATAGGAGGTAAATTATTTTTATTATTATGTTTATGAAGTCTCATACATAAAAAGGGTTCAGTAGATATTCAGTAATAGAGAACAATTTTCTGCCAGGAAACTGTTGAAAAGCGTAATTTTGAATAAAAAGAATCTTACAGCCTGGGTGATGTTCTCTTTAAGANTGCAGACTAAGTAAAAAAAAAAACACGTCTCTCTTCTCTGATATGGTTTTGTCAAACAATGAAGTCATTTCAAGCCATTATTTGGTTTCTGTCAGTGTCTCAAAACAAACACATCAAAATCTGCAAATAAGTCAGATCAACAGTAGAAGCCCCTGATGATATCTAGGAACTGTAGGGTGAGCAGACAAACCAAAGGAGACCTTTAGACTGAAGAAGGAGAAACTTTTACTTCTAACTCAAATCACAGAGCCGGGGATAGAGAACCAGAGAAGGACAGAGGTGAACTTTATGAGCTATTTGAAATATTGTGAACGAACAGTAAATTTTTTTTAAAGTAAAATTAGTAAGAAACTAATTGTGCTTCTAAATGGATATTTCCATCCATATATATATATATATGTTAACAGAATATGCACAGCATGGATTCTGAACTATTGTATATATTTATTTCTGTGATACTGCCACATTGTGTGACCCTTTAGCTTGTCTTTGGTATTTGTGTAGTTGATGACAGTGGAAGAAGCATCATCATCTTGACATTTTGGCATTACTCTTCATTTATCTTGTCTTTTGTGGCTATGTTATTTAAAATGCCAAAGGTTCAGACTACACAGATAAGCCAAATTCCATGAATTTTAATGGCAATATTTTATACTTTAAACTCAAAATAGGCTTCTTGTTTGAGTGGAGAATCAGCTTTGAAGATAACTGCACAAGGAGTGAAATTGTTGAATGAGCCATTTGGTAGAATAAGTTTTGAATGATGGTGAACACGTAAGTCTTTTCAAAAAGCACCCCTCTGCCTCTTTGAGGATGGGTTAATCTATCTTAGAAATGTTGAAACTCATAAACCAATCTGAGATTCTTATGTAAAGGCTGATGCTGCTGGATTTATATGATCATTTTACATAGTATGTTGAAAAATAGAGATTACAGAATTAAGGAAAATAACTACCCAATTTGCACTGGAAATAAGCACCACTAATTTATCTGTTTCCTGTTATACAGAATGTTATGTTTAACAAAAGGAAATTTAAATAGATTTTTTTTTTAATGGTAAGATCATTTTATTTCAAACTGAAATTACTCTTTTGTGACTATGTCTGTATATGCAAAATCTGAGACTGAATTTGCTTCTCAAGCAGAATTTATATTGATACCACATATGATGTAATGTACAGCTGTAGTGAGAAGAAATGAATTTCAGGTTTCATCTGCATTTTCATTTCAGTATATATGTCAAATGCTTTGCTTGGTTTAGATAAAGGTCAAGAAAGCACAGATTTTCTTTTTATCTTAAGAGTTATTGTAAAGCTGGGAAAATGTAGGTAGAGTGATTTGGAAATGAGTTTCTTTCAAAATTCTGTACAGTGGTCCATTCAGTTCCTGAAAATACTGTTTAAATGTTGAAAGATATATCCTCCATTGACAGAGCTTTAACTACTCTGACTACAAAAAGGAATAAGGAAAAAATGAAGATTATGACCCAGTCTGCCATGAACTATTACAGAGCAACAGAGCAGGTACCAAGTATAGCAGTGCTGCAGGAAAAGGAAAGTTAAAATAATAATTTGGCCTCTCTTCTGCAAAAAGATCCTTCAAAGCCACTCCACTTTATATTTAGTTGTGGATATGCACTATTTACTACAACACTTGGAAATTAAGCACGAGCATAAGAATGAGTTTTGGGGAATTATAGCCCTCCTTATCATTACATAGCTAAAATCAAGAGAAGGATAGTATTTATTTTTCTAATTATTTCACAAGCTATTACATTTGACAAAGAAGTTGTTCATTTTTGAGAAAGAAGGTCAGCAACATTCCTAAAACAGATTTACTACATCTGCATCTATCTCAAATTATTATGTGACATCTCACCTTTTTGCTGGGACATTTACAAGGTTGATACCTGTGTCATTTACCTGCTTTCAGGGTGTTGTAATGATTAGCTAACATCCTTGGACAGAAAGGAAGCAGAAAACCCATGCATTAGCAGGACAAAAATCAGTAAAGCACTCTATAACTGACGATGATGATGACAATTACTCAACAGAGATTCACAACCACAAGTTATCAAGGTAGCAAGGAATGAAAAACTACTTGAGTACTCCTGTAAGAAAGCAGTCATAATGACTTTTCCCCCCACTATGAGTAAAATAAAAAAAGATATTTTATTTTAGGAGGAAAAAGTATAAAATAAGAAAAATGAGTGAATCCCCTTTTACTCATTGCTTATCTCTGCAAATAGGCCTGGATGAAAGTTAGGTGTAGAAAAGTTGCACTAATTAGATTCCTAGAAATAATTACCATCACTAACCAAAGCAAATAATAAATGAAATAACTTAATTTCAATGATGATATCCGTCTATTAAGCATTAACAAAAATAGATCAATTTCTTTACCAATTTCTTCATATATCATTAAGACAACATCAAGTTACTCAAACAGACCAGAAAAATATGTTTTTTAAGCAAAATATTAGTTTTTTTAAAAAAACTGAATTGCTTGGAGTGAAATTAGTTGTGTCAGCATATACATGCATAAGAATAACTAACAAATTTGACATAAATTCTTCAACAGAAATGCTTCTTCATGAGTGTATATGAGACATGAACAAGGAGCAAGGAAAAAAAAATTCTGAGATTTAAAATATAGCTTTACCTCTTTTCTGATTAGACTGGAAACTTAAAAAGGCTGGAATACTGGGCAAAAGTAATTTTTATAAAATATTTTAAATCAGACAAAATTCTGACTTTAATTTACCTTCTATAAAAATCTAAGTCTGGAATTTGGGGGTTTAAACTAGACGATCTTTGAGGTCCTTTTCAACCCAGGCAATTCTATGATTCTATGAATTTCAGTCTATTTTGAATACATTTTGATGTCAGCATCTTTATATTTGAAAATGATTCAACTGTGTTCTGTTTGGTTAATGTTAGCCTAAGCATGTACAGCAGTATAGACACATACATTCACACATTTTAGAGTGAGATAGGAAGGAAAAATTTTGAGATAGAACATACATTTAAGAAAACAGTAAATAGCACTCATGTTTACATAAATTCTTTGCTAGTTTGGGGGAAAAGCTTAAGCTTTCCATTTCTGTTCTCTTAAATCTTTTAAAGTGTAAATAAAATAACAGCCAATTGATTTTTTTTTTTTTTTTGAGTCTTTTCAGAGAAAATCATAATTAAAAAACCCAACAATTTAGAACTTTGTCCTTCCTTACTGAAGTCTTTCAATTGACTTTACTGACACTGGGGCTAAGAGGTTGTAGAAATTAGGTTTGNACTTTAGGATAACACACTCTTAGACAAAATGCCAAGAATGTCAGCATACTCTAATTAACATTAACTGTAACAAACACTGAGAAGACATTTAATTTCAAAAGACTATACTACAAACCTGGCCATCTGCTCCACCTGAGGCAAATTTTTCACCACCTTTTGAAAAGGCCACAGAAAGGACAGGTCCCTGAAGGAAAAAACAAAATAGCAGAGTAAAATGCTGTGACTGTAGTCATAGTATTTTAATACACAGAAAAAGAAAAAAAAATCATCACATAATCACAAGACTTTGGAAAGAGAAAATTAAAAAATCCCAAAACAGTGAAAGCCACAAGCAGCACTTGATCAATGTAGACTATCAATGTCTAGGTTTCAGGAAGGTGGACTTTATGTTTATATTACTAAGTACACAAATCATGCTTTAGCATGTATTTTATGACAGACTGGGAGTAGAAACAGGCTAACACAGTTCCCCGCTTAGGACAGACACCTCAGGCTGTGGTGAAACATGACCTTTCTAGATATCTAGCAAAAAACATTTAAGAAGCAGATATAACATCATGACCTTTTTAGATACATAGCATAAAACATATATGGGGGAAATCCTACCTCTCGTCCATTCTGCCAGAGAAGCCACGGACAGAGAGAAGCTGCACAAGGGGCTGGTGTTGGTACCAGGATCTGCAGGTTTTACTAAATTCCCAGATGCTGATAATAGCGGGACTGATTACACTCAAATTTGCCACCTACATGTTTACTATTTATACTCTCTCTGTAGCTGTGGCAGGCATGCAACTCCAGAAGTGGCATTTAAAATAAATATCTAAAGCAGAATATATGAACTGTAAAACAGAATATCTAAAAGGTTTTTTAGAGGTACTTCCACTGCATTGACTACAGAGGGCCTATGATTTACTAACTCAAATTACCTCAGGTGTCTTTTACCTCAAGGGATGGCACCATTATCATACCTGCTGGTTACCAGAGGCTATTTTTATTGCTTTAGTATGCAAGAGAGCTTGCATTTTAATGGAATTGATATAGGACACAAGACTTGTTTAATCTAACTGCGCACAAGATTTAGCATTTTTTCTGCTGTTGCTACATCAAACACTTTTAGTCATTAACAGCAAATAATTTTGTAAAAATTGAATTAATTCTCTGTCAGAGACTTCTGCTTCCTTTTCTGCTATCGTAAAAGATAAAAATCAAGGAAGAGTTTCATTATAAGTTTGAGAAATAAAATATAGGAATCCTAGGAATTATTGCTGTTGCTTAAAGAAAAATTGAGAATATCAAAGGCTTGATGAAGAAGGCAGGAAGATGAGAATAAATTCATAATGTCAAGATTCAATAGGTCAGTTAAGTTAGATGCACATTATTTAAAATTTGGAAATTAAGTGTTCAGTAGAGCCACAACGGAACCACAAGTTACAGCCAACTCCTGAAAGAGGGAAATCTGAGACTCTAAAATGATTTTGAACTGAAAGCCAAATAAATGATATTTGTAGGACATAAGAATGAACAGAATGATAAAAAAAAAATTGCTCAAGGAAGAGAAAGATACACCTAAGAAGGCAAACAATCCTTTGCCTCCTTTCCAGTAATTAACATGAAATATTACCAAAACAGAGGTGCCAGGCATTCTGCAACAAATAGCAAGCATCCCAAGGTTCTGACAAAGCTCACTTCCAAGTTATCTGAAATATGTACTATACACACCCTGCTGCTTCTGATGCACATAGCACACTGCAGCTATACTTAAAATTAATCCAGAGCTATAGAATCACTCCAGGGAATTACTGACCAGTGGACATAAATGACAGTTCAAATCAGAAAATCAAAACACTTGAAGATGATGATAATTAAGGAGCTAATCAGTACTGTTTCTGTAAAGAAAGACCACCGCTTGCCTCTTGGGCTATAGCTCTGTCTTATTTCGTAGGAAAGCCACCTTCAGTAGCTGCTCCCCCATGATTTCTACTCCCCAGCAGATACTTTAAATGCCCTTACAACAATCACAACAAAACAATTGTTTGAGAACTAGTAGGTAATTTAGATTAGAAATAAAATAACTTGAAAATTATATTGTATTAATATTTTAAAATTAGATCAAATAACCCTGTTCCAGAAACTGTGGTGCTCACTACAGAGGAGGTAGTGATGATGGCATAAGAGAAAACTGGGAAAGATGTTTTTTTAAGTTTGGTTTGGTGATGAAGAAAATGCCTTAGAGCTACGCACTTAAAACCCTTACAATGTGTCAATGAAGTAAAGAACCATACATACTTCTGACATACTTCATTCAGATTGCCAAAAAGCAGATCAAGATCCCTTATAAGTGATTAGCATAGGTAAAGAATTAGTAATAGAAGAAAACACTGCCACAGTTTAAAAAAAGAAAAAAGAAACATCCAGAAGAGAAAAACACCAACAAAGAATGCGATTAAATGGTACATTTTTATCATAATAAAATGTTAATGACAGGGCATCTTGTGGATGCTTTCTAGAAGCGTAGGTGGAAAAAGACATACATAGTAAATTTTCAAGTTATTCAGAACAGAGGACAGTGAGTTCAGAGTATTGCTGTAATATAGGTTTGACTATTTTTAAAAATTTTGTCTTTAGTTTTCAGCAGATACTATATTCTAAAAAACATTGGACTACTTGATATAAATGCAATATTTTTTTTTTAAATCAATCCTTAATTCTTTAAAAATATGAAAATATTTTAATTTCACAGGTAAGCCTACAAGTTGTCAATTGCATTTTTTCAGCTCTACATTTTTTCTTTCAGAAAATTTACCAGAAAAGAATGTGGACTTTAACAGCAACAGTAATTAAGATATCGAGATCAAATATCATGAAGTTCCAGACACCAAGCTTAGATGATATAGATTCATCAACATGAGCTTATGCACACTTTCTAGTTTTTGTTTGCCCTTTAAACCCTAATACTTCTCATTTGGCCTATCCTCACCTTCAGAAAGATGAAATTATATTTCATTCTCATTCTCTCAGATATTACTTTACAAATAAGCCTATTTTCAAATAAAATCAAAGGAATAATGAAAACGATCCTGTTCTTACCAGATTTCTAAGGCATCTTCAAACTTTTATACTTAATATCACTCAAAAGTTTATTTTGAGGATTTACTTTTTATGAAGTTGCTTCTAGAATGCAAGTTTTGAGAGATTCATCTGTCAGTCCATCTCATATGAACACACAGACACTATAATATAACTTCTAATTTCTTTGTATGGCACAGCTCTACAAACACAAAAATTGTCAAGTTCTTGAAATCAGCACAGCAGCCCTACCCGATATACAAGTGTGGAATCATGAGACTATTTCTTAAGGTCAATGCAGCTTATGGTAATGAATATGGAAAGGTTACTATTGTTGTCTTTTGTTGATTTCGCCTCAAAAAATGCAAAGAACAAAAAGGTCACTAAGCAATGTTTCTAAGCTACCTTGGAATTTACTAATCTATCACTGAAGGAAATAAAAAAAGGGTTAATAAAATATACTGTAGACATAGAAAATCAGATTAGAGGTGGCATTTCACTGTGAAACCTTCTTTAGACAGAGAAAACCCATAATCAGAAAGAAAAGGTAGTTTCAGACTTTGATCGCTAAATAAATATTTACAAACCAAATAAAGCTTTTTAATACAAGCCTGGAGCACCATAACATGTCATTGAGGAACACATCTGTGACAGTGGAACTGACATCTAATACTGTAATGAATGCTAGATGTAACAATTTTATGAAAACTGTACTTGACCGGATCAGTGGAAGATGTTACTGTATATTGAGTTTTATAGACCAAGTCTATACAGGAAAGAAGTGACTGGAAGGTAATAATGCAATATCAAGAAGAGATTAGCACTTAGCACAATGTACTAAATTACCATCTGAGAAATTTCGCATTCTGCCAGCACTATCAAGCTTGGATAGCAAAAGGTTTGAACTAGAGGAATTCTGAAATAAGTAGAAGCCCGTTGATAGAAGTTCAGATTGGCAAAATGGCAAAAGGACAGAAGCATGTCTAAATATACTGCTCATTTTTGGAGAAAACTTAAATGCAGACTAAGTAAAAAAAAAAACACGTCTCTCTTCTCTGATATGGTTTTGTCAAACAATGAAGTCATTTCAAGCCATTATTTGGTTTCTGTCAGTGTCTCAAAACAAACACATCAAAATCTGCAAATAAGTCAGATCAACAGTAGAAGCCCCTGATGATATCTAGGAACTGTAGGGTGAGCAGACAAACCAAAGGAGACCTTTAGACTGAAGAAGGAGAAACTTTTACTTCTAACTCAAATCACAGAGCCGGGGATAGAGAACCAGAGAAGGACAGAGGTGAACTTTATGAGCTATTTGAAATATTGTGAACGAACAGTAAATTTTTTTTAAAGTAAAATTAGTAAGAAACTAATTGTGCTTCTAAATGGATATTTCCATCCATATATATATATATGTTAACAGAATATGCACAGCATGGATTCTGAACTATTGTATATATTTATGTCTGTGATACTGCCACATTGTGTGACCCTTTAGCTTGTCTTTGGTATTTGTGTAGTTGATGACAGTGGAAGAAGCATCATCATCTTGACATTTTGGCATTACTCTTCATTTATCTTGTCTTTTGTGGCTATGTTATTTAAAATGCCAAAGGTTCAGACTACACAGATAAGCCAAATTCCATGAATTTTAATGGCAATATTTTATACTTTAAACTCAAAATAGGCTTCTTGTTTGAGTGGAGAATCAGCTTTGAAGATAACTGCACAAGGAGTGAAATTGTTGAATGAGCCATTTGGTAGAATAAGTTTTGAATGATGGTGAACACGTAAGTCTTTTCAAAAAGCACCCCTCTGCCTCTTTGAGGATGGGTTAATCTATCTTAGAAATGTTGAAACTCATAAACCAATCTGAGATTCTTATGTAAAGGCTGATGCTGCTGGATTTATATGATCATTTTACATAGTATGTTGAAAAATAGAGATTACAGAATTAAGGAAAATAACTACCCAATTTGCACTGGAAATAAGCACCACTAATTTATCTGTTTCCTGTTATACAGAATGTTATGTTTAACAAAAGGAAATTTAAATAGATTTTTTTTTTAATGGTAAGATCATTTTATTTCAACCTGAAATTGCTCTTTTGTGCCTATGTCTGTATATGCAAAATCTGAGACTGAATTTGCTTCTCAAGCAGAATTTATATTGATACCACATATGATGTAATGTACAGCTGTAGTGAGAAGAAATGAATTTCAGGTTTCATCTGCATTTTCATTTCAGTATATATGTCAAATGCTTTGCTTGGTTTAGATAAAGGTCAAGAAAGCACAGATTTTCTTTTTATCTTAAGAGTTTTTGTAAAGCTGGGAAAATGTAGGTAGAGTGATTTGGAAATGAGTTTCTTTCAAAATTCTGTACAGTGGTCCATTCAGTTCCTGAAAATACTGTTTAAATGTTGAAAGATATATCCTCCATTGACAGAGCTTTAACTACTCTGCCTACAAAAAGGAATAAGGAAAAAATGAAGATTATGACCCAGTCTGCCATGAACTATTACAGAGCAACAGAGCAGGTACCAAGTATAGCAGTGCTGCAGGAAAAGGAAAGTTAAAATAATAATTTGGCCTCTCTTCTGCAAAAAGATCCTTCAAAGCCACTCCACTTTATATTTAGTTGTGGATATGCACTATTTACTACAACACTTGGAAATTAAGCACGAGCATAAGAATGAGTTTTTGGGGAATTATAGCCCTCCTTATCATTACATAGCTAAAATCAAGAGAAGGATAGTATTTATTTTTCTAATTATTTCACAAGCTATTACATTTGACAAAGAAGTTGTTCATTTTTGAGAAAGAAGGTCAGCAACATTCCTAAAACAGATTTACTACATCTGCATCTGTCTCAAATTATTATGTGACATCTCACCTTTTTGCTGGGACATTTACAAGGTTGATACCTGTGTCATTTACCTGCTTTCAGGGTGTTGTAATGATTAGCTAACATCCTTGGACAGAAAGGAAGCAGAAAACCCATGCATTAGCAGGACAAAAATCAGTAAAGCACTCTATAACTGACGATGATGATGACAATTACTCAACAGAGATTCACAACCACAAGTTATCAAGGTAGCAAGGAATGAAAAACTACTTGAGTACTCCTGTAAGAAAGCAGTCATAATGACTTTTCCCCCCACTATGAGTAAAATAAAAAAAGATATTTTATTTTAGGAGGAAAAAGTATAAAATAAGAAAAATGAGTGAATCCCCTTTTACTCATTGCTTATCTCTGCAAATAGGCCTGGATGAAAGTTAGGTGTAGAAAAGTTGCACTAATTAGATTCCTAGAAATAATTACCATCACTAACCAAAGCAAATAATAAATGAAATGACTTAATTTCAATGATGATATCCGTCTATTAAGCATTAACAAAAATAGATCAATTTCTTTACCAATTTCTTCATATATCATTAAGACAACATCAAGTTACTCAAACAGACCAGAAAAATATGTTTTTTAAGCAAAATATTAGTTTTTTTAAAAAAACTGAATTGCTTGGAGTGAAATTAGTTGTGTCAGCATATACATGCATAAGAATAACTAACAAATTTGACATAAATTCTTCAACAGAAATGCTTCTTCATGAGTGTATATGAGACATGAACAAGGAGCAAGGAAAAAAAAATTCTGAGATTTAAAATATAGCTTTACCTCTTTTCTGATTAGACTGGAAACTTAAAAAGGCTGGAATACTGGGCAAAAGTAATTTTTATAAAATATTTTAAATCAGACAAAATTCTGACTTTAATTTACCTTCTATAAAAATCTAAGTCTGGAATTTGGGGGTTTAAACTAGACGATCTTTGAGGTCCTTTTCAACCCAGGCAATTCTATGATTCTATGAATTTCAGTCTATTTTGAATACATTTTGATGTCAGCATCTTTATATTTGAAAATGATTCAACTGTGTTCTGTTTGGTTAATGTTAGCCTAAGCATGTACAGCAGTATAGACACATACATTCACACATTTTAGAGTGAGATAGGAAGGAAAAATTTTGAGATAGAACATACATTTAAGAAAACAGTAAATAGCACTCATGTTTACATAAATTCTTTGCTAGTTTGGGGGAAAAGCTTAAGCTTTCCATTTCTGTTCTCTTAAATCTTTTAAAGTGTAAATAAAATAACAGCCAATTGATTTTTTTTTTTTTTTTGAGTCTTTTCAGAGAAAATCATAATTAAAAAACCCAACAATTTAGAACTTTGTCCTTCCTTACTGAAGTCTTTCAATTGACTTTACTGACACTGGGGCTAAGAGGTTGTAGAAATTAGGTTTGAACAGCATACTAAGTAAGTAGCCCTATCTGCACTCCTTACCCAGATACAAAGCTGATCATTAATAAAGTGGTAACCTAAGGGAAAAACATCAGGGCTCTCAAGCACTTTTTAAAACCAGACTGGAGGACTGCATTCAAAGAATAATGACAGCAAGGAAAGAATAAAATTGCAACTGACTTTCTTACCATAAAAAAAAAATAAATAAATAAATAAATCAATTTCTAGATAAATGGAGAGTCTCAGATACTCTTCACATAGGAGAACAGGAAGTACTGTTTTTTTTTTTTTAACGTATATGAAGATAAACACTTTAATTGGTGAAAGAGAAGCATCTGACAGATTTGAAGATTTTCATCTCTGTGAACATAAGTCAACTCTTGTAAAGAAGGCTAGCAGAACTTAAAGAAGATTAAAAAATAAAAAATCTAGCCTTCATTTTTTTTTTTTTTTCCTATCTTGTTGGGATAAGAATGAAAGTCCTGCATGAAAATGTCTGTTTTGTTCCAATAACACATAGCAAGGTCTCTTCCTGAAGCCCTTCCACAACAGCTTTGCATTGCATCCACTGCAAAGTTAGCGCACCACTCTGTCAGGCTGGAGCAGCTGCAGTCAACAATTAAAATCAAATTTACAAAATGCAGGGATTGGTATTTTCAAAAGAAATGTAAATAAAAAAGGGTTTGCATTTATCTTGAGTTTATTTCATTTTAAAGAATGAAGCTTGGAATGTGGAGAGTCGATCTTAGCAATGATCTATTCTGAATACAAGGTGATTTGATATCATTTGATACCAAATGACAAAATTTTGAAAAGGGAAGCTTGGAAAGGAATGACTGGGAGAGGTTGAAAGCTCATTCCTGTAAAGGTTTAAAAATAAATTCTCTGCCTAACTCAGTTTCAAGATGTGATGTGAACTTCTTTTCAGCTTGGCTAAGGAAACACCTGATATCTTGGTATAGAAAGAGGTTTCGTCCCTTTTCTCCAGAAAGCTGGTGCATGTTTTCATCTTCTCTTCTGCCCCTTCACTCCAACTCTTTTTTCTGTCTTTACACCTTGGGTATCTTCACATTGGGTTTCTCTAGTCTTGGATCCTTCAGCTCCCTTATGGGAGATGCTCTCAGTAGAGCATTACCCACACAGACTGCTTGCAGGTCAGGACAAGAAGCACGGCAGCAGCCTTCCCACTTCTGCAGGCCAAAAGTAGCAAACCTCAGGAATTGGCAGTGGTCTAAAGCAGTCCCTTTCCTTCCAGCTGCATGCTACACAGCCCTCACACCCTGAAGGCAGGAGATGCACCACTTTGGTGATGCCTATGCAGCATTTTCCCATTTACCATGCCGCAAAGCCATGGATTTGTCCTAGTTAACATTTAATTCATAAAGGCCAGAATTAGACCTTGCAGAAGTCAATATGAGCACTCCATGGAATGCTGAGGTGCCATTTGGTCTGCAGGACTTAAAAACAAACCCATAATCCTTCTCTGTATGAGTCTGACAGTTCTAATATTAATTGGCTATCATATAGCATCCATGCATGCAGTGCTGGCAATTAAGGCAGAGTCAACAGTTAGACACCTCCAGGTTTAAAGTAAGATCGCTTGGTTAATTAGGATACAATTTGGTTTTGTATGCTTCTAGAAATTGTTCAAATAATGTTTGTGCATTATTATTACAGAATTAAAAATTGTCAGCAAAGCATCTATACCTAAAGTTTCTGACATAAAGGGATAACACCTGGACTTTGAGAATGATCTTTTTAATGGTATCAGAAACAATGCTGTTCACATTTATAAGAGTGAATCTAAACAGTCTTGTTTAGGAAGAGGAAAACCAGGTTTCTCCCTCTTTCTCAGGAATAATACATAATATTCAGTTTCTTTTTTTTTTTTTAGAAGCACAGCTGTACTCAATTAACCCATTATTACAGACAAAAATATGACATTCCTGAGTTCAACAACACAAGAATTTGCAGTTTAAGGACCACACCACAAGAACTTTACATACTGTATGTGACACTGTATCTGTTGACAAAGATATGCATCTCAGCACTACAAATTGTCATTTTGAGGGCAATGCATAGCAGGGAACAACAATAAAGAAGGAAAAAACCCACTACAACAGTGTAAGCTACAATAATAGAGTTTAGGATGTAATCACTTAGCTGCTGTCTCTGACCACAGTGGTAGAATACTACTTTCCAGCTGAGTTTAGTCTCTGAAGGTCATTAGAGATGTGTACCAATAAACATGCACTCTGCTATCAGATTAGCAGACAAAACAGTTTCCATGGCAACCATTGGACAAGAGAGCTCGCCTGAATTCAGCATTAATTTAAAATATTTTTTTTTCCTCCCTCAGTCTCCTTGGAGTCAGTACTGTGGAACACAAGTGCTTGCAAGCTCTCTAATCTGCGGCTGCCTTTGAAAACCCATCCAATGTGTGTTGAAGCTGAGCCAATTAACGTTACGAGAATTGGGTAAATTGCAGAGAATCTGGCAAGGCTGTGTTTACCAATTAGGGTTTTTTTTATGATGCAAATGTTGCACACCATGCATCAGGAATAAAAGCCAGCTATGCTGAATATGAAACTGTTAATTGCATTTTTCAGAGACACAGCTACAAGGTGAAACTAATCATACAAATGATAACTGGGTTTTACCACCTACGGTGCTTTGGTATTGCACTTTCACTAATCTCTATTAAAATAGCCCATAAATCTTTACAGCAACGGAAAACGCAGACTTTAGTACACCCTTATGAATTTTGAGGGACATAAGAACCATGGAAATTAGATATGGTTTAAAGGAAGGTAATCAAATTATTATTAATAAATTGTGACTTTTTTTAAAACAAAATACACATTTGCTACAAGACAGAGAGAATTATAATCTATTCAGCTTACATGGAAATCCTCCTGGTAAAAGTGTCTGGTAAAGATGTCAATGAGTGAGAAGTTTCCCTGATGAATCAGTACAAATGAAGACAGGGGAATGGAAAATTGCTCAGATCAAAACTCCTCAAGGAAATAAGACAGCGTATAGAGAAGTTTACTAGATACTTTACAAACAGCAGGAAAGTCCAATATACAAGGCCCCAGGTTGCTCATAGGATCTGGGCATACTTTAACCTGAAGATATTTTTGAAAGGAGTGAAATACTATTTTTTTTTTTTTTTTTTTAGTATTATAAATCAGTGTAGAAAACAGCAGAAAAATGAAATAATTTAAACCTGATATCTCCAAGGGTAAAACTCACCTTAGTTAAGCAATCAGTGAGAAACATCTAGACAAAACAGAAATTATATCCTTCAATAAAGCTTTTCATGGTGTAGCACTACTCAGAAACACACAGAAATTCTGTTTGAATTGTATGTTTTCCTCATAAACTTCTCAGTAAGGAAAATGTCCAAGCAAATTAGTTTTCTACTTTTTTTTCCTCCTGTACCAAGTCTATTCATTGGATAAAAATATCTGATACTGCATCTCTCAAATATTTAGAGAAAAAAAACCCCGCTCCCCTCACCTCTACCAGTAAACCACAGATACTGCCACCAACACTACCACTGTCTCATCCATTTGCAAGTAAGTAGTACATTACAGATGCTTAACTAATTCGTGGTTAAAAGGAAGGTATTAAAATTATTATTAATAAATTATGACTTTAGTTTTCTGTGACAAATTATGTTAAACAGTGATGACAAATCCAGAGCCTCAGAACATTTGAGTAAGTCGGTTTAATGGTCTTCAGGTTTGATAAAGACCACAGTAATTTTGGGACCAGAGTCCCAAAGTGCTCTTTTAGAAACTTAAATCAGTTCTTTGCTTAAATTATTTGTTGTGTTTTCTTTAAAAAAAGATCTTTCCCGTTCTGGAGGTGATTTTCATACCATGTTTTCCCCAATTATGTCAGTTACACAGAATTAGAAACAGATCCAAAATCCCATCATCAATTAGTTAGTCATAAAATTGTCCCTGTGCCTACACCTTTGTCTTCAGAAAACAATGTGTGAAGACAAACATTCGGAGAGCACAAATATTTGTTAAACTAATGTATTTTGTAGTCACCATCACATGCACATGACACTGAGCAAAAAAAAGAAAAGCATCAGGTAGAGAGGGGTTTCAAATAGTGCATTTAGAGAAGAGGATCAAAGTAAATGCTGCAAAGAATAACCACAACTAGAGTAATACACTAGACAACTTCAATTGAAAGTGGCATGGCTTAAAGTAACAAGATAATAGGGCTGAATAATGCAAATGACCGTATCCCATGTGGGTTTGCACTACAAGAGATCCTAAAACCACAGAAAATTAGGAAAAGGCATTGAAGGGGAGATTCTTGAAGAGATTTTCCTAAAAGAATAGAGAAAATGAGGACAGCTGGGAACCTTGAATGCACAGCAGGATGAGGGGCAAGGGAATGATTTGCTCTATAATAAGAACTGAGGGAAACAGTGACAATTGTAGAAAGTGAATGAAGAAAACTAGCCAGGAATGAATGGCCCATGTGTTTTTGAACAGCGCTAGCAATCAATCATCTATTTTCCAGCAAAAGACAAAATACACATTTGAATCGCAACTGCTGCCAGGGTGTGCTTAGCCCAGATCGGTACGGCATTAAGACAGCAAGAGAAACTCTGTCGGACTTGATAAAACGGTTATTAGGAAGGACTAGTTTTTGTGTGCTTCAGGAGACAGATGGGTCATGTCAGAAATAAACTGCTTCTGAATGACACACTTCTCTTGCTTCTTTTGTATACTTATTTACTTGAGATTTTCATATTCTTGGGTTGATTAACAGGACACTAAAGACATCCAGCACCACTGGCACATACAACTGAGCGCTAAAGGTTTGAATTCCGTTCAGAGTTTTCTTCTCATCAGGAATTTACTGCATGTCTTTTCACTCCTATTGTCCCTATAATGTTCAAAGGCACAGATTTGTAAAATTTATTTTTCAAGAACTTAGCAGCTATTCAAACGTGGCCAGAAATCATTTTGATTTCTATTGTTGCAGTGCATAAATTTGAAGACCTTGGATCGTGGGCAAAAAAAAGAAAGAGGAAAAATTAAAGTAATCGAGATAATAATCAATGGATAACAAAACACAATTGTTATAGAGGGTTATAAAGCACTGAAAAATCTGACTGATTATCTCTGCAAACAAGCTATCAGATTGCTGGAAATTGTTGGATGCTATTGGGAAAAGATAACTTTGCAATGAATGACAAAATTTTTATCTGTCTTTTATCACTGAAGTTGTAGAGAGCTGAACAACAAATCATCTGATTTTTAAGAAGGAAATCTCACTTTAAAATTATTTTTTGAACAGCAGTCCGGTATCAGAGTATAAGAAAACTTACACTTTTGAATAAGGCTACTTTGGCAGCAGGAAACAACCAGGAGAGTTAGAACATAAAGCAAGTATTACAAATTATCATTTTACAGCTGTAGGAAGTGAGATGCAGGACATTTCCCAATACTTAAACGATTATCTGAGAATAATTCATATGCTCAGGTAATAAAATCAAGGAAGCAATTTAGGCCAGATCACCAAGATTAAATCTGGAATCTTTCAAAATTCTCTCTTTTTTCACAGATGGATTCATCTGCTTTTCACCTTTGGGTTTTTTGTTTGTTTTTTCAAATATGAAAACACTGTTTTGCACATCACCCAAGAACCACACAAATCCAGTCATTTAAAATCATACTGCAGAAATAGAAGTTTCACCATATTCAGAATATACCTGCGGTCAACAGACATACAAATGATGCCTTCCTTGAAGACTGCCTGGTACTAAAAAGATAAGAAAAGAGGAAGAGGATAAGAAGGAATATAATAAACATTAAAATGATATCTGGTTAAACACTTGGCTTTTTCTGTCTTCTGAGGTATACTACTTGTTCTTGATGTCAGTTAGCTGGGCTCTCACAGGTGTCATAGAAAGGATTCAAAACCAGAAAATAATTCATCTTAAGTGACTCAACAGGAAGAGGTACCCTATCTTTTTAAAGAAGTCTGAGAAAAATGTAACTATAATAACGATTAGGAGAAATAACACCATTTTTTTCTGTATGCTTCTTCATAGTGCTCCAGAGTTTGAAATCCCAGAACAATAAAGTAGGTCTATACATAACCAGAAGTAGAAATGCATTCTAAGTATACTGGAAATGTGAGTTGTTGCTTCTATGTTAAACGAGAAACTTCTCCAAGTTATTATCATATCAAAATGTTTTATCCAACCCAGCACCATGGCGACTGCAGCACTAAAAATAAGCACTGTCTATAGAAAGATGAATGAAGATATGAACGTGGCATTCTGCAAGCCACAGCCAATAAAATCACTGAAATTTGGATTGAAATCATATGTAAAGAAAACTCACTGTCATTTTTCCAACAAGCATTTGAAATGCAACTACCACAGAGATTGAGCTACATCAGCATGAGTCAGTAATATCATACCTGTCATTCCAGAAACTGGCACAGTTTCAATAAACTTCCATAGTTGACTCAAAATCCAGATACTTCCCTTTTACTACAGTCCAGCCTCTAGGGGTTGTAGTTTCTTAACCTCACAAAATATTGCAAAATATATTAATGATAAACCTTGCAATTAAAATACCTAGACACTCTCATCTAAAATGAATCTCATTTCCATGCTACTTCTACTTCTCCCAAATTCTCATTTCCATTGAGTTAAATTTTTATTTTCTGAATTATAAGATTATGATTGATATTCACCGGAGTAACTCATTGGGTAGCTCCTGCAAAAACAAACACAAAAATCAAAGAAAAAACAGCCACCTATGGGTTGTAAAACTGAAAATAAGCTTAAAACTGGATACCTGGAGAAATAATTTCTGAACCATTAAGTATTAGGATTTTTAATCTGACCTGTCTTATTGCATGTATGTGTGTACAATTGGTATCTGTGAAAACTTATTGTAATCCTAGAGTTAAAAGGTACTGTTCCTTCTGTACAGGTCATTGAGACCTCCACAGAGAGGAGAAGCAATCAAAGTACAGGATGAGACTGAATAGCGTACAATTTACAACACAAAGCAGTAAGGTGTTCATTAGATTTCAAAATAATCTCCTATACAGATTTGAGGTAATACAAAAAAAGAAAGTTCTGGTTTATTCCTGTAAGACATTCACAAGTGGAGCTTGCAGGATTCACTCATTGAATAGAAAAGCTTCAGTTCTCTGAGAAATAAGGAAAAGAAAATTTTCACTTGTGGATTGGAAGTAAATGAAAAGAGGTGATGCAAGAACATCCTTTAATCTATATTCCTAGGCTTCTGTTATGCCGCTCACTACCCCAAATGGTATGGTTATCAAGTCAAAAGTAAACTCTCATGTACAAGATATAAGATGACTGCGTCAATTTTCAAAAAACAGAAAGGCATAAACATTTTGGAGAGTGCAACATTAATTTCCCTGGACATCTAAAGCCATATAGAAAAGTGCAGGGTCAGCCTGCAGATACGGAATGATTGAAGGAAAGGGTGTAGACAGCTCAGACACCACTGTGAACACTGGGATCTAGCAGCGACCTATCTTTGAGCAGGAAAGGATGCACCAAGTCCAACTGGAGGCTTGCTAAGGGGCTCTGCCAGCACACATGGCAAGTGATTTGGTTGTATGGACTCACTACAGTCATGCATATTCACTGGGCCAAAACAATCACAAAAGATAAAAGCCAAACAACACCTGGACCTTGCAAAAAGGACCTCAGATAATCTGTGTTTGTGTTCAAGTGTTAGGATTGAAAGTTTATAGAAAGGCTTTGGTCTGTTTTTGGAAGGTGTTTTTAAATATTTTAATCAAATTTATAATAAGTTCAGTAAAAATACAGTGCTTAAGTAGAAGTGTAGCTACTGACTTTGCACATATTTTATATAACATCACTGAACATCTTTTGGATTTAGAAGAGGAAGATGTACGATGTAAGTACTGGGAATTCTCAGTGTATATTTGGAATAACCGTAGTTAGAAATCTGTAATGTTAATTATACAAGCAATATGTTTTATTCTATTCTCCTCAAAGCTATCAGTGAAAGATAAGTAATATCACTGGAATGAAAGAATGAAAATATTTTAAATAGCATACTAAAAACAGATGTATAAACTAAAAAGAAACTCAACAATTCTCTTTCATCATTTTCTTCCACCTTTCTCGCTCTTCTCAAGATTTCTCCTCCAATAACTGCACAGTGCACAGTAATGTCTGCTAGAGCGGCTGCTCAACAGCTGCAAATGTATTTTCTAACAACGGTCCTGAGATTCTGAAAGAAGTAACCATGACATCTCACTGTCCCAGTGTAATCACAAATTACGTTTCTTGGAGATCTCCAGAACTTGGGAAGAAATGCTTACTGATAAATGCCTCCCTCATGTTTCCCTGTGTCTCAGCCCAGGCAGAGGTGGGATGCACAGCCTTCTTCATAGGTCCCTTCCAAATTAACTGTTCTAAAGCCTAAATCCCCTGGGGCAACATGAGGAAAAGAAAATGTGATGCTCCCAGATCACTGGGGCTTCACATCAGTTGTAGATGCTTGAAAGATGAAACCGTCCTCTTTCAGATACCGTCAGGACAGCCTACTTTTGAATAGCCAGGACAGGTTATTCAAAGTCAGCATCACAGAAGACAAGTTGTTCTGATTTACAAAGTTTGTACTTGTTCCTGTAACCTGATTTAAAAAAAATATATATATCTTGTAACAGTTACGAGGTATCGTACCTGTTGGATCATTATTTGAGAAATACTGTAAGATTTAATGGCTCCATGTTAATCCATCTCAGGAGGACTTAACATGGAAACAAACCTACTTAACCTTTTATAAAGCTTCTACCCAAGAAACTTTTCCTCTCCTGGTGATATGATAAAATAATCATTTTACCAGAAGCTCGTTTTGTCCCCCATACGTTTTCCGCCCTGGCTGAAATAAACACAATCACATAAGTTAAGAAGTCCTCATCAATCCCTGAACTTCAGAAACTGATTAATTTATCTGTTTGGCATCTTGTAAGACATGTCAACAGTCATTTCATTTCACTTCACCGTTTTCATTTGTAGTACTGAATACAATAATTCAAACATACTCATTTTCAGCAGTGCTATGGAGAAAGGAACAGACCTATAGTCCTTTAATGAAGGCTCAGTTAAATTCCTGCTACAGCTACAAATATTTCTCCAACCAAAAAAAAAAAGACAATAACAGCAAAAGAAAGAAAACTAGAGGACAAAAATCATTCAGCAGGCCAAATCCATTTATGTCTAGAAGACATGCAGTAAGCCATCAGAAAAATTCATATAGTAACGGAGATAAAGAACAGAGAGAAATGCAAATAAACTACTTTTTTCCAAGTATATATGACCACAGTAAAGCTTTCTGGGTCCCTTCCAACCCAGGATATTTTATTCTATGAGAAAACCTCCTATGAATCCAGAACAAAAATTTCCCTTCAGTTTATTTTCTGTTGTATTGGTTACTTTTCCATTTCACTGACTTTGGTAATGGAGGCAATTGGTCGTTATTGACCATTTATATGGGGGTTTGTTGGCAGTAGCATTTTGAGAGAAAAAGTGCCTTTCCAAAAGATCCTGTGTTGCTTTAAAGCATGTAGCAGTTTCAGTATGCCAAATGCACGTCGTGCTGTGAGCCATCACAGCAGTACACAGATATTGATTTAGATAGAAACCAGAGGGCTAGGGAAGATAGAAAGGGCACAGTGTGCTTTCTGATGTGTATGCATTATTTAGCTTTCATAGTTTCATCTGAAGTTAGTGTCTATTTAGATAAAATTATAGAATCGGTATCACTGCGGTCAATACAGGTACATCAAATTACTTCAGAACTAAAGAGATACAGATGATACAACTTATTTGCTCTTACAGCTCTCAAGAAAATGGCTTTTAGTGATGATCTATTTTTGTTTCTATTCAAACAATATACCCGGAAAAAGTATTTCACCATATTGTGAGAAACAAAGAAAACTAGTCTTATCTGCTTGGTTCACAAACATGTACAATGGGGAATTCTATCACGTAAATTCCATCGATGCTAATACCAAGAAACCTCAAATTCTTGATTTGAAACAACTAATTGAGAATTTCTGAAGATTGAAATTACTAAAATACACCAAAAATGGGAGGCAAAGGAAAAAAAAAAGAACAAGGAAGATGTATTCAACAAGGAAAGTAAAGAATTGGAAGGGCACAAGAAATCATAACATTTACATTAGTTACTTGGATTAAAGTTCCATTTATTTTTTTTTTTTTTACTGTTTTTTCCCTGTTTTCATATCTATTTCAGTAAAATACATTACAAAAAGTAGTTTGTAGGCTCAAAACTGAAAAGCCAAGGTGAGCGTACTTGCTCTGTACAGCCTTTTTTCCTTAGAAAACTACCATAAATCAGACGTATAACTTTCTTGGGCCAGATCTTGCACCAAAGAATGAAATCACAATATTGACATTATTTTATGAGTGATATAACGTGTGCAGGAATGAACAGGAGCAAAAGCTGAGACCTCCAGATGGCACAGAAAGGTATGTATTTAAAGTGCTGTATTTTGCAACTCTTAACCGCACTTGTGTGTTAGTATAAGACCACGAGGGAATGACTGACAAACGCTAGAGTTTCAGAATACAGCCACTATCCTTTTACTCATGTGTTCACTGTGATCATCAGCTACCAGGCATTTGTATGGTAACAGACTAAATTAACACTATTAATATCTAAAGAATAGTTTTGTGAATAAGAACTTGCAGACCAGACTGAAACACTGCAAGGTCTCAGATAACAAGCTGGCAAATAAACGTATTCACATGGAAACACTTATTTGGGTTAGTAGTGCAGAAAAACTGACTTCTGAAAACACACAAGCAGATGATTCTTACACACTAGCCAATGAAATATGAAAAATCTCTAATAACAATGAAAAAGCCTTTAAAGAAAATGAAATGCTTCCTGTTACATCTTTCTATTGAAGTATTAGATAAGAGTTCAGTAAATTTTAAGATTTAGTTCACCTCACGTATAAGTTCTCTCTTTTCAAGGAAAAATAAGCCAACTACATCTGTCACAGGTATCATCACTACCTATATAATATACATTCATATCATGATGTAAAAACTGTATATATTTAGTGGAACATTAAGAAAGCCCAACTGAATACGATCAAAAATAAAAATTATAAAGGCAAACAGTTTTTACACTGACAATTACCTGTAAGCATCGTAAGAAAAGGAGTGGATACAATCCTCCAATTTTGCATGGCATGAAGAGAAACATAATTTATTCAAAAAGCAAATTTGCCACATGCCATTAATACTAGCTATTGCATTTTAAACATTGATGATACCTTATCAGCATGTTATTCTTCTGGGCAGATTTAAATCTTTATCTTTTAAATTAGAATTCTGCCTTTATTATAGATGTTATTTATAACCTAACATAGAAGTGCACAAATAAACAGAAAGCATACATTTTGCCATGGAACTGCATGTGAAAAACACTGCTCCAGTGGCTTCTTTTCTATTACCCATTTTCTAATTTAGAAATCCCTTGAAGGCCTTAGCCAAATTAATGAATTAATATCCAGCAAAACTTCAAAATGACATTTAAATTCTATTTAAATAATAAAATACTGCTTCTTTCAAAATTTAAATCACATTTTATCTAAAATAATAACTCAGCCCTCCCCATCCCCCCAAAAAAAACACACCCCCCTCCCCAGATCAGACCTTTTCCAAAATTTACTGGGAGAATATTTGTCATAGCAAGCCAAAGTCATGAAGCCTACACTGAAAATAACACTTAGGGGGATGGGCAAGTGAGGACTGGCAGATCATCCCTTCCCAGCATCAGACCTTATAGAAACAATGAGAATGAACGATTCTCCAGCATCATCATTTGGGGCCTGGGTCCAGCCAGTCTTTTCTGTGCACTTTTTTTCTGCTGAAAACATCACAAAAACAGCTGCTTTCATAGGATTTTTCATGAAGTCTCAGGGGATCTTCTTGTTATGTTACTGCAGTATTTTGAATGACAGTCAGCCAGCAAAAACAAGATCCAAAGAGAGGAAAGTGTGGGGATAGGGGACATAAAAAGACAGGGAAGTAGAAAGATAAAGAAAAATGGATTACAAAAATAGGAAGGATCAGAGAAGATCAGCAAAAATATGTTGCAGAAGTAGAAAATGAGGTGAAGAAATTTAGAGGAAAGATTTTTAAATGAGAAAAAAAGAAAAGCAGACATCATAATGCAGAATCCATTCAAATAAATAAAAAAAAAAAGCTTAAATATAAGAAGAATTACAATGGAATGACTGAGTGAGGCCTATGTGAAACTTACAATAAAACGCAAGGGATGAATACAAATCAGATGCTGTCTAGCCAGAAAGACAGAGTAATCAAATGGTGAAGAATAAATGACATTCACAAAGGTAAGAACACGTGTATAATTTTATTTTCCATTGGTAATAGAAACATGCATTGAGTTCATAGTATCCACTTATATCTTCTGTAAAATACTGTAAGAGAAGGTTGAACTAGTTGCCTGACAAGCCATGATTGATTCTTGTATATTTATATATTTCACTTTTTCAGGATGTGTTTCTTGCATTCTTTGTAGTGATGCTGACATAAAGCTCAAATGCAGATGTACAACATGAAGTCTACAGACACATACAAACACAAAGCCGAGATGAGCTTGCTTTTCTTTGCACATCACTCAAACAATAACTTCACAAATATTAATACTATATAAACGACTGCAATGGGAAGACAACAGTGAGCCCGTACCAGCGAGGGGACTGCTGCTGGCACTGAACCTGCAGTTAAGGTTTAATCCTGCTGCTTTCCAAGCACCGGGGAATCTCCTGTGCTGGAAGAAGAGGCAGCCATAACCGTGAGTATACAGATAGGAGAGCAAAGAGATGAGTCAGGATTTGAAAAGAGGAGTTAAAAAGGATTTAAAGGTAGCAGCAATCATTGCGCGCATTAAGCCTGAGCTGAGGGCTACGGATGTCAGACAGAAAGCTTTCCTTAGCAACTGTGGCCTCTAACTCAAGTTCTTTTACATCCAGGAGGTCAGGAAGGATTATGGTTTGGGAAGCTGAGAGATTGAGATCTTGCTACACGGGCATTAAAACCCTTTTCTCTACTTCCACTGTGGCAGCTATGGGGTTTCCAGCCAGACTGCCAAGACCAGGCCAGGAGAGCACAGCCGTGTGCACACAACCTACTGTGGTCTTCAAGCTAGATCACTGTTTTCCCTTCTCCTTTCTATTGTTAATGAACACAGCAGAGGAAAAAAAAAAATCTAGTATCTATCTAGTATGGCAATATTTCTATAAAGTGATCAGAACCTTCAGACTCTTGTAAATTAGTAATTTAATTATAAGGCAGTATTTTGACTAATTGCTGAAATGACATTACTCAAAAGTAAGCTCCACCTTTCCTCATCAATGAATACTTTAGGGGGAGAACTAAAAACATTTCATAGAAGATAAAAACATATGAGTTCATTGGGTAACAGTTCTTAAGTCTTCACTTAATAAGATGCTAAGTCTTAGTAAGTCTCATCTTAATAAAATGCAAAATGCTGTTTTCCTTGAGCCTACTCTTCTTGCTCCCACCACCCTAAATCCCCAAAACACATATGAAAAAGGTTTAATGACAGCATGAATAGAAAAGTGAGTCCAAGTATGATTTCCATATATGGTTTTTTCCTCATGTAGTTTTCTAGAATTAGCTTTCTAAAGGAAATAGGATACATTACAATTTCTAAATCTCTTTTCCATCTTAAAATATTAAAATATTGCTAATACATGAACTGAGAGGGTTATGTCTATTTTTACTTTAGAGAATGTAGATAAAAGGCACAGCATATTTTTTTTCTGTACTGCTTCACATGAACATATACCCCTTTCCAGTGTTGTTTTAATCTCAACTGGAGGTGACTACTCATTTGTAAAAGAAAAGAGGTTAAGAGGCACTAAATAAAGATGACAGATAGCTTCATAAAATAATTTAAATTACTCTGAAAAGGAGCTGAGTAGAAAACAAAGATGACGCTGTTTACAGTAACAATATTTAAAATGTATTAATTAAACCCAGAGCAGAACTACAAAAGAGAGAGGTGCTTTGAAGATGGAAAGCTCTGAATGCCACAGGAAGCTTTGAAGTTTCTCAGTTTCCTTTGTTTCTCACTCATAATACATGAGGACACTCTGCAGTAGCTAAGCTTTAACTTTCAAGGGACCTTTTTCTGTTTGTTCCACCATTAATGAGAAAAAAAAAAAATCATACCCTGCTCTTGCTATTCGTCTTTAGAATTCATGGCAGAGAGATTCACTGCTGCTGTGAGAGTTTCTGCTTCCTTTTTGGGGAGGCTATTTCATCTATTGAAGGTTACTCTGCAGTCAGTTGTGCCAAATATATGCCAGATTTTTGCAAAAATTAGTCACCTAGTACAATTTCAGTTAAACTAAGGAGGCAAAAACGGCTTGTTTCAAACAAGCTCTTAAAACTGAAAGTAAAAATCTCAACTTCACATACAATTACTTTATTTTTTTTCCTCCTTTGGTTTATCAGAAAATTATATCAAAAGCAGGCAATATTGTCTAGCAATACTATCTTCACATGTTAGGAACAAAGAATGCAAGGAACTGGAAAAGGAAGAGTTTGAGGAGAATTTTTACTTCCAGATGATGTCCCTAGCAGCTGTTGAGTTTAATATTTGAATATATTGAATCAAAAGGTGAACTCCCACACACACTCACGTTTCTTGGCTTGACCCAATGGGGAAAAAAAACCTTCACTTCTTACATATGATTCCTGCAGAAAGGTAATTTCTTCTCTTCCTCCACCCTACTATGTAGCTTTACATAGATCAGTCCCACTATGTGCATTATCTCCAGAGATAATGCCATCACATTGTTATGCAAACATGCAAATCACCACTTCCAGTTGCCATGGTTTCAAATTGAAACTCTTGCATCCTTCTATCATGGCCCAGAATAACTTATTTCAAAAAAATAAAAAAAAGAATGCAGAAAGGAAGCTACTAGGGAACTAGCTTGCATCACACTAGGGGAATTTAGACAGCTCTATTTTGTAGAAGACTAAATCCCAGGTATATATATATTTTTTTAACTTCCACTAGAACTTCTCTTACTGCACTTGGGTTCTGTTAATTAAAACATTTTTACATAAACTGGCTCACATTGCCTCTAATTTAAACCTTAATGAAAGGAAGGAATGTCAGGTTCCCAGCCATAACACAATACCATTGGGAATGTTCAGCCTTCCAGTTTTAACACTCAAGGAAATAGTGCATTAATGCGGTCAGAGTAGCTTTACATTAAGTCTATTCATTGATTTCTTTCACACAGACTTAAGAAAAAAATACTACAGAAATGAAGTCCAAGCAGAAGCAGCATGGAAGCCTGTGCTGCCTTGACCAGAACCTTCCTAACCAGTGGGAATGGGCTAGAGTAGCACAGACAGGTGACTGCTCCAGCTTTCCTGGCAGTGCCAGTGCTGGATTAATGACTGAATGGATGTGGACACATCTGTTGGAAAGAACATGAAGACCTCAAATTTTCTTGTATAAAATCAGTCAGCAGATGCCAGCTATTGCAGCCTGCATTTCACCATTGGGCAACTCAACAATGTTAGACATCTACCTTGTGGTGTCTACATGAAGAGGCTGATTTTTTAAAGACCTCTATAAACCAAGGAAAAGAAAGAAAGAAACTCCTACACAAGGCAATTCAGAGTCACAGCTCAACTTAGATGCTCCACAGTAACCTCTGGGGATGCTCCCCTTAAGAGACTGTCCCCCATATTTAGTTATATAAATCAGGCAGTCTAAAGTCTGAAGCATGGAAGGGCTTCTCAAGAGCTCACTAGTCTATGTCAGAATAGGAACACATAGAACAAGCCAACAGTGGAATTAAACAAAATCAGGTTATACAGGACAGCTCTGGTTATGCTAAGTCCCAAAATGAAAACTGGAGGACCTTCTCAAAATAAGGGAACCTGGACATAGCCCTCTGCAGTAGATACCATGGACAAGCAGCTGCTGCCTGTATAGATGTGCCTGTGATAGGACAATGCCTTGTTTCTGGTGTCTCTCCTGCCTGAAATTGGTATTTTGTTTGTAGTTCATCTCAGATAAGCAAAAATAAAATCAGTTACCTGAGAGTTAATAAAACCCAAATGTTCTACATCAAAAAACAGAATCTGAACTCAAATTTAAAGTATTTACTACACAAGAATGCTCACTGTTATCTTCTCTCCCCAAAATTAATATTTATCATACTTAATTAAACTCTCTCTCACATCCATATATACTCTACTTCAAGCCTGAATACTAAATGTTATTAATAATTATGGGTAATACTCTGATTCATGCAAACACAAATCGCATATCTCTAGAGTCCAAAGAGGTAGTCAGTTTTCATTACGGGAAGTCCCAAGACATGAGCTCTCGCGCTCCTGATTTTACGGAAGATTTTCAGTGTGTATGTGCCTTCATTCAATAAGTTAAAACAGCATGTAACTTCATATTATTTTGAAGCCCCTTATGGATTTTTTCCAGCAGCTGGAGGGTAACCTTTCACCGTCTGTGGCACTCATGTTCTGCACCTTCATGTCAGTGCCAAAGAAGAGAATCTTCCTGTTAGTTGTAATTTTAGTGTCAAGGAGAGATGTGATCTCTTCGTCCACTGCTGAGACAGCAGAAGTATAGCCCAGAAGAAGTGACAGTTCCTCCAATGATCTCAGGACAAACCATTAGTTTCCAGTACAAAAGGGCTTTCAGTGGTCATTTCGTGGTTTCTGTATTTTGTTTTTAAATAGAAAAGATCACATTTTTTCACCTATTTTATCTCACTTAGAGGTGCCACATGGACCAAACAGGAATTTAGACTCTTTGACAACAGTCCAGACCAAGTGGTGTTATCCTTAACAAATCCATAAAAGAAAAATGTATAAATCTTTTATTTATAAAAGTATTGTTTTGAAATAAAATCGCAGCAATTAGTCCTCACAGCTTTGTGGTCACAGAGCCCTTGCTACGTACTAGAGCTTTCTATCATCCCTTTTGACTTGTATCCAATTGCTTTCAGTTGTCATCTCACTTCTTTCTTAATACCTTATTTGATGGGCCAATTACTCCAAACACTTCATTCATGTGGAGAAAAAGATGTTTAGATTTAAGGAGATGTGGGCTAGTGCACTCAGGAAATCTTATCCTTTTAAAGAAGAGCAAATGAAATTTTCACACCCAGGAAGCCTTATCATCCTTTTAAAGAAAGCCAAATGAAATTTTCACACTCAGGAAACACAAATATAAAAAGTATATACAGATACTGACTTTTTTCTACCTTCCTATTTTCAATATATGATACTTTTCCTGGAAAAAGAGATACGTATTATTTGTCTTACGTAGGAAAAGAAGCATAATTTTAATGTCTATTTTTGTATTAAGTCTCCTAAGGCAAATGTTCTACCTGTCTGTCAGCACAAACTAAGAGGACCCCAAATTATTTCATTCCCAATTTTCCTTGGTGTTTATTCTTGAATGTGTTCTTGGCATGTATCCTTTTTCTGCTTCATGTGCTTGTCAGATGATTTGGAAGTATGTAACTGCCTTGTGGCTTCTCGATTTGATGCAGCTTTCCCAGCCGCATTTATGTAACATCTTAGTCTTTGAATGGAGGAAAAGAAGTTATCTGAAAGCAGACCTTATTGCCAATGTTACTTCATTGATTTCAGATAAATTCAAGTAGAAATAAATCTGGGCCAACAGGATTCTAGATAACATTATTCTTTTAGGAGCACTTAAAGACTTCTAATTAGTGTAAATCATTATTATGATACCAAGCTGCAAATGCAAACATTCTTTAAACACAGAGCCCCAAATGCAAGACACTACAGTGAATCCTATGCAACTTCTCCACTCCAGTTACAATTTGACAGACCTGTATCATATCTTTCTATCAGTCATGCCACTTCAAACTAACTCTAATTTCCCTGTACACCAGACACTCCGTACCTTGGATCTTCCTAGTCACACTTCTCTATATATCTTTACCAGTAATAATACACCTTTCTGAGGAGGAGAGCAGAATGCAACGTGATTTGTAAAAATACATTATGATTTTTTTTTCCTCTTTTTTTTTTTTCCCCCTCTCTTCATTTCTCTAACATCTAATTTGCTTTCACTGTTGATATTGAGCTCTGAACTGGCATTTTCATAGAACTATATAGTGTATCTTCAAATGTCACTCTTGAATACTTACAGTGAGCTTAGTGTCCAACACTGTATACAGAACACCAGGATTGAGGATCTTTTTCACCCCTAAGCATCATATAACATTAAAATTGAGTTCCATCTGCTAATGTATTGAAGAAGGACATATCAGTGACTGGGCAATACAACACACTCAGTCTTGAATATCTCTACTATCTCAACAACCTCAGAAAGCGACTGTCCCTTTTACAGTCCGCTTGTGAGTCTGCTGAAGAGCATAAACCTCTGTGGAATTCAGCTGATGATGTCCCTGTATTGTGAAAATGGATTATTTGTTCCTACCCTCTGCTTCCTTTCTTTTCATTGACTGTTTATAAGTGTGAAGACCTCTCTCTTATCCCAGAGCAATTCTGTTTCTTTGGTGAGAGATACTGTCAAAAGCCTTTTGGAATTCCATGAAATCTACTCAATGGTATCTCCCTACTCTGCACGTTCATTATTGAATTCAGCAACTCAAAGCTGGGAGCACAACTTTTCAAAAGGTGAGTCATCCCCCAGTATGCCATACACACCCATGCTTCTGCTAATCTTGTACTTGGAAACACTGTGCACAGACTTACTGAATACAGATGTTGGATTTACTGATTTTTACCTTCTGTGAATTTCTCTTTATCTTCTTCTACTAACTGGTATCATATTTGACATAGTCTGTTAGGATGAGGCTTTCTCATCACACCTATGCCTCAGCTATTTCCTTCTGATGATTTGTTCAGATTATTTCATGCAAGTATTTTCTGACCTTCTTAATTTGACTTATTTGCTGCGTAGATTCAATTTCAGACATCATCTCCAAAAAGAAAGATTCTTTCATAGAAACATTACTAAATAACTGAAGCACGGTTTCTTGACACATCTCCTAGTAACTTCCAACACATCCAACCTGGCCTTGAACACTTCCAGGGATGGGGCATATATTTCCTATATCTACAGTTAGATATTCTCTTTTGTACGTAAACTGAGGCTGAGTCTTGGGACTCTTTCTAACTATACTGGCCTTGCAGACAGCTAAGACCAGTTGACCCAAAGCCTTCATTCTCACTTGGGCAATTTGCAAGGAATCTAAATGCAAGCCAATTCCAGACCTCAGACTGGCACAGAAAACGGAGCTGGTGATGCACTTTTGGAGCAGCCTGCAATTTGAAGCAGGCATGCGTGTACTTCATGCCCTACCATGGAGAGGTCGCTATTGGGAGTCACTAGCTTTGGTGAAAGGGCACTACAAAGCTTCTGTTTTTCTTAGTAGACAGACTAAAACAATAAAACAGAGAAACATTCATGGATAAAATGATAATTGATTTACCCAAGAACAGTAAAATGTGATTAAAAGGTTAAGTTACATATCAATGCAATTTAGCTAGATGCAATCCACCACAAAATCATCATAAAATATTATTTACAATTCAGAAAAATATGGCACAATGCACAGATTTTAATAACACTGCAGGTAGGCAACAAATACGCAGAAGCTGAAGCACTGGTGCGGAATATATACGTAGGTCACTCCAGAAGTAATGCATCCTATTTATTTCCATGGAAACTACAACAAAGGCACAATAACACTATTTGATAGAGCAAATTCTCAGCTGCAAAATACTGTTTTTCAACATAGTCACCATCATTAGCTATGCATTTTTGTCAGAGACGAACAAGAGAGCCTGCACGCTACACTCAAAAACCTGCACCAGTGGAGGAGATCCACCATTGCTGTTGCCACTGCTAAAATGCACCACCTGCCACCTTACTGTGTTCACATCCACTGTTTGATCTCCATAAGCATTCATCAAGCATAGATGAACGCCCATGGGTGCAATTTTTTCCCATGTGGAGGAACTCAATGACACATCTTTGCTTCATATGCACTTCCATGTCAGATATGGAGCACTGGAACAGGCTGCCCAGGGAGGTTGTGGAGTCTCCTTCTCTGGAGATATTCAAGACCTGTCTGGATGCCTACCTGCACAGCCTGCTATAGGGAGCCTAGTTTGCAAAGGGGTTGGATTCAATGATCTCTAGAGGTCCCCTCCAGCCCCTACAATTCTGTGATATCATTCTGTCAAATTGCCCCTCTACTACCATCTGTCAGACAACAACAAAATGTAACAGAATAGTGGTGGGAAGGTTCAACATCTGCTGCCGTACCACCAACATTCACCTCTGACATCATGGGCCAACATAATAAAGTAGGAGGCACTGATTTCAGAGTAGCCCTCATAGCAGCCTGAGTAATTTTTTGCTACTACTGCTCTGTGAAAACCTCAGTAACATCCAAACTGTAAAATACATTTCCAATACCTGCACACTCAACTTGCAGTTTTCCATCCCTTAAGCACTGCAATGCAATGAAAAGCACAGCAATGACAGCAGAGCAGCAAGGTTCCAGGCTACAGTAAGTAAGGACTTGCTCAAATGCAACAGCCATAAGCACAAAAATAAAGAAAAGATACTGCTTACCTTCAGAAGGCCTCAGGTATGCAGGGATTTCTAGTGAAATACCTTTGCCTCCACTACCAACCCTCAAAAGAGGTCTGGGAAGGGGTGGAGCCATGGTCTGCCCCTTTCAGTCACTCAGGTGCGCTATTTGCACCTGATCTCCCCTGGATTGGCCCTGCCTTCCCACCAGGTGCTCAATCACTGGTTCAAGCCATGACTTAGCATTTCTGATACAAGCATCCTCTCATTTCAAGGGAAAAACTGCACAAACATTTTGCTTTTTATCTATATTCAAGATCCAGTATCCTCATCATCTATGATTAAATTATAAGCCTTTCCCCACCCTGTGGCATACAGAAGTCTGTAATTTCCTGCCTCTTAAGAAGGCTGATACACAGAAACACAATACATCCTACTTTGAGCAAAGAAATTTAACTATTTAGTATTGCTGTTCACAGAAATTGAGGAATATAAAATAAAAACCAATTGTTGGGTAAATAGAAGCTGTGCAACAAAAGATGCGTTTTTCAACATCTCACACGGTACACTTACACAGCTCTTTGCAAACTTTATCAAAGCTCAGAAAACTTTGTCTTAAGCCTTCTCTTACCTTTCCCATTTAAAGAATAATCAAAGGAACTTCACTAAGGTCACACGAATAGCACTGGTTAAATTAAAGGTGTGTTTCAAACTGACTGAGTTTAATATGTGGAAGATTGTGAAGAGACTATCACATGCTTATTGTCCCTTCAGATCATCTGGTCTCCACCAGAAAAAAAATACTGAACTGAGCTACTGTATGCAAAATAATAGCATTTACAGAGAAATACATGTCACCTCAATAAGACAGCTTTTAAAATATTTCATCTAAACTACTTAGACTGGTGTCTTCCCAATTTATATTTCAAATCTAGCCTTTTTTTTTTTTTTCCTCAGACATTCATGGATAAGGAATATATTCAGACAGCAAAAGGAAAGCTAAAATTTCACAATGAACAATTACAACATATACATGAATATATCTACTCTTGTATAAGCACAAGTTTTCACTGGTTTCCCCTCTCCCTTCAATGGCAAACCCATAACATGGACACCCCATGGTCCGTCTGAGAGAGCTGGGGCTGTTCAGCCTGGAGACCTGAGACCAGCCTTTCAGTATCTAAAGGGGCTGTAAGAAAGAAGGGGACAGACTCTTTAGCAGGGTCTGTGGTGATAGGACAAGGAGAAACGGTTTCAAACTAAAAGAGGAGAGATTCAGATTGCATAGAAGGATTTTTTTTTTTTTTTTTTTTTTTTTAACAATATAGGGGCATTGAAGCACTGGCAAAGGTTGCCCAGAGAGGTGATGGATGTCCCATCCTTGAAAACATTCTAAGTCAGGCTGAACAGGGCTCTGAGCACCTGATGGAGCTGTAGGTGTCTCTGTTCATGGGAGGGGAGCTGGACTAGATGTTCTTTAAGGGTCTCTTCCAACTCAAATGTTTCTATGATTCTTTCCTGTGCTTGTAATTGTCTTTTTCTTACATGGTTGAAATCTAAGCAAAATATTAGAAAGGAAGATTATTTTAAGTAGAACCCTGAAATGAGCAGTCAACCAGGCAAGGAGTGTGAGTGTGCTAAACATATTTACGCATTGCAGTATGCTAGAAAATTCTAAGTATAGCCAACCATAGAACAGAAATTAAGAGTGAGAAGTCAGAAGTGCTCATGGAACAACAGATTCCACAGTGTATTTTAAAAATGGATAAAATGTATCAACTTTAAAATTGCATCTACCAGGGAAATTCAGATATCAGTGGTAAATGATCAGAAAAGGAAGAGGAGCGTGTTGTAAGTTTATATTTACATGTATGCAGTAGGGGCCTTCAACTGGCATGTTTGCTTTCACTTGAGAGTGAATCAGTTGCAGCTGAGTAAGTTTGAGCTTTCCCTATAAAAACTATATATTTTAAAAAATATATTTAAAATTCTTGAGAAAATCCCCAGGGCAGAGGGGCTGAAGTCTAAATGTCATTGCTCTTTTGGAGACAAGATCAACCTATAACCTTATCAGAACACAAATGATGTCAGTGAACAACATCCAAGACCTGAAGAAGCATTTCAGAGATTTTTGGCATCGGATTTCACTTGCTGTTTTATAACTTTCAGGCTTTTCCTTTGCAGAAAGACTTTTTTTTTTTCCTTCCATTTCTATTTCTTTATTGGTTACAAAAGTCCTGAAAATCCATCACTTTTATCTTTGTGCATTTTCATGATGCATAATACCGATTAGAAAGTGTCTCAGCTGGTAATAAGTTCCCTTCGCATTTTTTTCAACTGCTGTTTTTATGTAGTTCATACAGGAATCCAATTAGCATATCATTGTGACTGATTAAATATGCCTCACGTAAATTTACATGTCAAAATACATACTGTACTTAAACAAACAGACAAGGATGCCAGTCTTCTGTAAACAGCTTTGCATGCATAAGCTAACTCAAAAGCACAAAAGCTTAAATTTAAATTCTCAATGACTACCTGAATAAAGATAGAGTGAAAGGGAGACAGAAAGGTAATGTTACTCATGCATGAAGTGAGAGAATGAATATAGACATTTGTCTCTCTTTGTCTCTGAAGAAAACTATTGACAAGAGATTCCCCATCTGCATATGAGGCTGTCACGTCAGATTAGCTCATCAGGTAATGGAAATTTGGCCTCTGATCCAGAAAAGGTCCCTATGCACTAAGATTTGAGACTGTTTCAAAGAGATTGTATTATCTTAGACAGCAGGATTAAATTAATATGGGAATGACTTCTACTGGAGGAAAATTTTTGTTAAACATGTGCTGATGTTTATTATGCATAGCATCCACTTCTCATAAGTGATATTTTTTGACATTTATTCATTACTTTTGACCTTCTTGGCAACTGAAAAACAAACAAGCAAAGTGCACCTCCTATGAAGCATGGATGATGTGGTTCACACCAAAACTGCTGAATATACAGTCATGCTAGCACACACTAAGGAACAGTAGAAGAAAATACACTGTTGTCTGATAGAACAAACTAATTCCCCCTAAACTGGAAAAAATATTGGGTCAGTCAAAAAAAAGACTGTATTCACAAAATGGATGTTATAGCTACAGTTCTTAAACAGCAAAAGGAAGAACTTAGTTTCAGTCCTTTCTCCAATAAATAGTTCACTAATTTACACTAAGTATGCACTGAAAAAAGGACATAGAAACAAGTAATGAAACTCCTGGGGAGTAACCAAATACTAGGCCACAGTGCAATGTTTCTTTTTGCTCTCATGCACTCAAGGCCAGTGAACAGTCCATTATTCCCTGCTAGTTGTGACAGCTTCCAGAGGAAAAGCTGAGAATCTCCTCCCAGTACATCCTAGCACAATGACCAAGGATATAGGTTCAAAGTCTCTGAGGTTGAGGAATACAGTGAATCTGTACCTACAGCCTGAACAAGTGTATTTTTGAGATGAGACTGAGCTTTCGTCTACAGAAGGAAGACCAATTATACATATTTACATTATGTTTTTTAGTACAGAGAAGAAGGGATGTACATATAAGGAAAACAGTGAGGACTGTAGTGCACAAGATAAAAATCCCTGTATATGACTAGATATATTCAAGATCTGCATTCCATTCTGCCATTCCATGTGAAGTAGTAAGTCTTTTTAATGATTTCAACTGAAAATTGGCTGGCCTATCACTGGGCATGTCAGAAAAACAGAAGACCACCGCACAGCCTTGACCTTAATAACATCACACATGTAAATGAACATGGAATTATTTGACCTGTCATCTTCTGATATCACATGAACCAGAAGAGGAATAGGAAGAAAAATAAACACAGAATGGATATATGTAGGTTGCTCTGAAAGTAATGCCTCCTATTTATTTCCATGGAAACTATAACCCACACAAAGAGCACAACAACACAATAACACTATTTGATAGAGCAAATTCTCAGCTACAAAACACTCTTTTTCAACATAGTCACTACCATTAGTGATGCATTTTTTGTATCGATGAATAACAGCCTGCATACCATGCTCACAAAAATTTGCATCAGCAGAGGTGACCTAATGTTTTACAGCTGCTGTGATGGTGTCATTGCTAGGATAATGTTGCCCATACAGGCTGTTTTTCATCAGCTCGAATAGATGGAAGTCAGAAGTCACCAAATCCAGACTATACAGTAGCTGTGGTAGGACAGTTCAGTCAAGATTGGCAATGTGCTTCATGGTCTCCTGACTTGTATGGGGCCTGGTGTTCTCCTCTTGTAAGAGACTGTCTTCTTCTCTGGCCTGATTCTGAAAGTTCAAGCCTTCAGCTTAGCATCACAACATAATGGTCAGAGTTGATGGTTTGACTAGGTTCCAGAAAATCCAGAAGGATTACCCCTTTCCTGTCCCAAAATACAGTGCACCTTACCTGCTGAGAGCTGTACCTTGAACTTTTTCTTCGATGGGGAATTCACCTGTCACCATTCCATGGACTACTATTTTGAGTCACCACAAATCACCAGAAACTGTCACCTTCAGCTTCATATTTGTTCAATAAATCCTGACAAACTTGCATACGGGGTTCTTTCTGCTCTTCTGCAAGCATTTTTAGGACCACCTGGCACAATATTCCAACATTGCTACCATAATTTCCAACGCACTGAAGTCAATATTCAGTTCTATACATAGTTCCCTTGTTACAATCCGCCAATTTGCATGGATGAGCAGATTGAAATGCTCTTCATTTTGAGGTGTGACAGCTGTGCATGGCCTTCCAGAATGTGGCTTGTCTTTCACGTTGCTGTCACCACCGCTGAAACACACCGCCCACAGCCTCACTGTGCTCACACTCACTGGTTTCAATAAAAATTCAGCAAGCATTGATGAAAGTCATTGAGTGCAATTTTTTCTGCATGCAGGAATTCGATTCCACATCTTTGTTTCATACGCACTTCCATGTCAGATGTCATTTTGCCAGACTGCCCCTCTGCTGCCATTTGTTGCAGCAAAATGTCGGCAACAAAATGTCGCGGAATATTGGCGGGAACATTCAACCTCTACTGCCATACCACCACATCTGCCTCTGATGTCGTGGGCCATAATAAAATAGGAGGCACGTGTTTCAGAGCAGCCCTCATATTTTCTGCAAAGCAATGTTTTGTGTCCTAAGGGTGAGAAAATCTAATAGTATATTCTTATTATCATTGCGATGCCTCAATTTTCTGTAATGCTAGAATGGAAAGATGTACTACATACTCAAGTAAAGGAATGAATTAGGGGATTTGATTGAGGGACATTTAAAAAAAAAAACCATAGCATGTTGAAATAGTGAAATAATAGAAATATCAGGACAATGAAATGACATCTTGTTATCGGCATTGCAAAAAGCCACGGTTTCATTTCATCTAAAATAATTGATATGTATCAGTGATTGTTTTTAATTCCCTATATAGGTTCCATTACTTCATTTAATACATCAAAAAATCAGAACAGATTCCTGCAGTGTCCACTATCTAAAATCAGCAAAATATTTCTTTGCCAGATTTACTATTGGCAGAATTAAATGTAGACTAACTTTTCTCTCAAATGTGAAGAAATATTTTTAAAAACTTCGAATCTACAACACAGCTTCCAGTCTATATTAATAGAAGTTGTGAATGTTCAAAAAGTAACTGAAAACATAAATTTATTGTCATAGTTCTAATTTCTACAAATAAAAGGGATGATGATGTTATAATACTGATGTAAAATTCTCAAATTCTTGATAAAAGCACAATGAATTATGATTGGAAAATAACAGAAAAAAAATCATGTTTAGGAAAATTTTTTAACTCTCTTAAATCCTAAAAAGGATGCATATCCCTTTATGAACACCTACCTCCATTAACACAAAGCAACTACCAATGTTTTAATTATTCATAGAAAGCATCAGACAAATTATTATTTTCATAAAAAAAGATTACTTTTTTCCCAACTTTTGCTTAAGACTAACTTTCACTCTGAAGGGTGTCTCATACTGCTTCTGCAGAAAATTTAAGCAGATCCCACACTTAAAAAACACTGCCAATTCTTTTCGTGCTTAATATGGAGAAGTGTTAAGACCTCTAGTGCACTAAATTCAGTGGAAGCTATGAATGGAACTTGGCTCTCAAATTAAAATGTCTAAACCTAAGTGCCTAAATAGAGATGCTACATACCAGTTGGTTTCCTAAGCTCCTAATGTAGATAGTAAAGGCCAAAGCTAAGACAGTTAAGAGGGCTATTCAATCTCTCTGAATCAGGCACAAATTCTTGTCCATCTCAATAGCTCTCCGCTTTACTGACTGCAAATTGAAGAGAAAACTGGAGTAAAACTTAGGTATTTAAATGTCTAGGCTCCTTCCAAGTGCTGTTGGTTAATATGCCTGGCCTCCAGAAAGATGCAGACCTCCTACAAGTGAAGTACCAGGAAGGTATCATGGATAGCTACAGACATTTCCATGTTGCAAATGAATCACACTGTCATGATAATGAATGCTTACACATAGAGGTCACTTATGGGCACCTATATATAAATATATATCCACATCTAAGTAGGTATCTTTGGGAGCCAAATATTATCCAAAACACTCCTTTCCCCTTCCTTACTCCCCAAAGGTACTTCAGGATCAAACCCATGGAAAGAGGAGAGAAATCTAAAGACAGGAAAACATTACCATTTTAGTAGGCAGTTACTTTGATTACTACTAGTTCTTCAGTTTATATCAAGCAAACAAGAAATGCTACATCTAAACATTTCCTTCATCTACTGATAAGTCAAACTGTGCTTCAAAGACCATTCACACACATTATAAACCGGAGAAAATCTGATCAACCACATGGAAAATTCTGAGCAAATAAAGTAATTTATCCCATACAAGTTGTTTGAAAGAAAGATGGTATTTGATCTTCTCCTTAAACTGTGCCATCAGCTGTCACATATACGGATGCTCCATCCCTGAAGACTTTCAAGGCAAGGCTGGATAAGGCCCTGGGCAGCCTGATCTTGCTGTGGATGTCCCTGTTCACTGCAGGGGAGCTGGACTAGAAGATATTTAATGGTCCCTTCCAACTCTAAGGATTCTATGAATCTATATATTACTTTACAATAAAAAGAGATTTTGCTTTATTTTATTATGAGAAAAAATCTACTATTATACTGGTTAAAACAGTATGTACGTATGCCATGTGAAAAAAAGCATATATGTATGACTTTCTAGAGGGGATCTGTCTTCAAAGCACTGTGAAATTACATAGCTCGTGGCTTAAAAATATATTATTTCTGCTTTATCTTCAATGAAGACACAGCTTAATGTAAGTAAAAGAAAGTCCACAAGAAAAGCTTCATTAGAGAAATACGTCTTCAATGTGTTAATAAAGCTGTAATTTTTTTTACCTTAACAATCAGTGATATGATTTGTAGCACGAAGTTCCCAGAGAATGTATAAATTTTTCAGATGGTGACTTCCAGAAACAATTCAATCAAAATTCAACCAACAATGAATGCAATGTTCTCCTGATTAAAGCTAAGAGAAATCACAAGAAAATACTGGTATATCAAAACTCACAGTGAGTAAAAGTGACAAAAAACACATCTGTGTTTTAGGAGCATATGGGTTTTTTTTTCTTAGTTTTTAAGAGCAATGACATTTAAAGCTGCTAAGATAATATGTTCAAAATGAATTTCTTGTCGTATTTATTCATAACCCAACAAAAGTTGGAATTACTCTTAGAATAATAAAAAGGTTGTTTAACAACACAGTAGCTTATTTGATTAGAAACTGGCACAAATAAGAGGGAGAAGACACTGCATACTTGGGAAGAATAACAGTGTTAGTTTAATGGCTAATAGAATCATGTACGCTGAAACATTCTTCCTGAAGCAGAACATCATTTTCACCCCTCCTGCAATATTTTTTGTTCAAACTGCAGTGAGGTAATGGTTTCAGCAAAAAACAACGCAAGGGTAAAACATTTGGTTAATCCTCTAGCAGGTGAAGTCATCAGGGACGTGTCTTCCCAAGGAAGACATTAATTAATTATTTTCAAGGGAATAAGGATGTTTTGCTTTTTTTTTNTTTTTCCCCCTCTCTTCATTTCTCTAACATCTAATTTGCTTTCACTGTTGATATTGAGCTCTGAACTGGCATTTTCATAGAACTATATAGTGTATCTTCAAATGTCACTCTTGAATACTTACAGTGAGCTTAGTGTCCAACACTGTATACAGAACACCAGGATTGAGGATCTTTTTCACCCCTAAGCATCATATAACATTAAAATTGAGTTCCATCTGCTAATGTATTGAAGAAGGACATATCAGTGACTGGGCAATACAACACACTCAGTCTTGAATATCTCTACTATCTCAACAACCTCAGAAAGCGACTGTCCCTTTTACAGTCCGCTTGTGAGTCTGCTGAAGAGCATAAACCTCTGTGGAATTCAGCTGATGATGTCCCTGTATTGTGAAAATGGATTATTTGTTCCTACCCTCTGCTTCCTTTCTTTTCATTGACTGTTTATAAGTGTGAAGACCTCTCTCTTATCCCAGAGCAATTCTGTTTCTTTGGTGAGAGATACTGTCAAAAGCCTTTTGGAATTCCATGAAATCTACTCAATGGTATCTCCCTACTCTGCACGTTCATTATTGAATTCAGCAACTCAAAGCTGGGAGCACAACTTTTCAAAAGGTGAGTCATCCCCCAGTATGCCATACACACCCATGCTTCTGCTAATCTTGTACTTGGAAACACTGTGCACAGACTTACTGAATACAGATGTTGGATTTACTGATTTTTACCTTCTGTGAATTTCTCTTTATCTTCTTCTACTAACTGGTATCATATTTGACATAGTCTGTTAGGATGAGGCTTTCTCATCACACCTATGCCTCAGCTATTTCCTTCTGATGATTTGTTCAGATTATTTCATGCAAGTATTTTCTGACCTTCTTAATTTGACTTATTTGCTGCGTAGATTCAATTTCAGACATCATCTCCAAAAAGAAAGATTCTTTCATAGAAACATTACTAAATAACTGAAGCACGGTTTCTTGACACATCTCCTAGTAACTTCCAACACATCCAACCTGGCCTTGAACACTTCCAGGGATGGGGCATATATTTCCTATATCTACAGTTAGATATTCTCTTTTGTACGTAAACTGAGGCTGAGTCTTGGGACTCTTTCTAACTATACTGGCCTTGCAGACAGCTAAGACCAGTTGACCCAAAGCCTTCATTCTCACTTGGGCAATTTGCAAGGAATCTAAATGCAAGCCAATTCCAGACCTCAGACTGGCACAGAAAACGGAGCTGGTGATGCACTTTTGGAGCAGCCTGCAATTTGAAGCAGGCATGCGTGTACTTCATGCCCTACCATGGAGAGGTCGCTATTGGGAGTCACTAGCTTTGGTGAAAGGGCACTACAAAGCTTCTGTTTTTCTTAGTAGACAGACTAAAACAATAAAACAGAGAAACATTCATGGATAAAATGATAATTGATTTACCCAAGAACAGTAAAATGTGATTAAAAGGTTAAGTTACATATCAATGCAATTTAGCTAGATGCAATCCACCACAAAATCATCATAAAATATTATTTACAATTCAGAAAAATATGGCACAATGCACAGATTTTAATAACACTGCAGGTAGGCAACAAATAAGCAGAAGCTGAAGCACTGGTGCGGAATATATACGTAGGTCACTCCAGAAGTAATACATCCTATTTATTTCCATGGAAACTACAACAAAGGCACAATAACACTATTTGATAGAGCAAATTCTCAGCTGCAAAATACTGTTTTTCAACATAGTCACCATCATTAGCTATGCATTTTTGTAAGAGACGAACAAGAGAGCCTGCACGCTACACTCAAAAACCTGCACCAGTGGAGGAGATCCACCATTGCTGTTGCCACTGCTAAAATGCACCACCTGCCACCTTACTGTGTTCACATCCACTGTTTGATCTCCATAAGCATTCATCAAGCATAGATGAACGCCCATGGGTGCAATTTTTTCCCATGTGGAGGAACTCAATGACACATCTTTGCTTCATATGCACTTCCATGTCAGATATGGAGCACTGGAACAGGCTGCCCAGGGAGGTTGTGGAGTCTCCTTCTCTGGAGATATTCAAGACCTGTCTGGATGCCTACCTGCACAGCCTGCTATAGGGAGCCTAGTTTGCAAAGGGGTTGGATTCAATGATCTCTAGAGGTCCCCTCCAGCCCCTACAATTCTGTGATATCATTATGTCAAATTGCCCCTCTACTACCATCTGTCAGACAACAACAAAATGTAACAGAATAGTGGTGGGAAGGTTCAACATCTGCTGCCGTACCACCAACATTCACCTCTGACATCATGGGCCAACATAATAAAGTAGGAGGCACTGATTTCAGAGTAGCCCTCATAGCAGCCTGAGTAATTTTTTGCTACTACTGCTCTGTGAAAACCTCAGTAACATCCAAACTGTAAAATACATTTCCAATACCTGCACACTCAACTTGCAGTTTTCCATCCCTTAAGCACTGCAATGCAATGAAAAGCACAGCAATGACAGCAGAGCAGCAAGGTTCCAGGCTACAGTAAGTAAGGACTTGCTCAAATGCAACAGCCATAAGCACAAAAATAAAGAAAAGATACTGCTTACCTTCAGAAGGCCTCAGGTATGCAGGGATTTCTAGTGAAATACCTTTGCCTCCACTACCAACCCTCAAAAGAGGTCTGGGAAGGGGTGGAGCCATGGTCTGCCCCTTTCAGTCACTCAGGTGCGCTATTTGCACCTGATCTCCCCTGGATTGGCCCTGCCTTCCCACCAGGTGCTCAATCACTGGTTCAAGCCATGACTTAGCATTTCTGATACAAGCATCCTCTCATTTCAAGGGAAAAACTGCACAAACATTTTGCTTTTTATCTATATTCAAGATCCAGTATCCTCATCATCTATGATTAAATTATAAGCCTTTCCCCACCCTGTGGCATACAGAAGTCTGTAATTTCCTGCCTCTTAAGAAGGCTGATACACAGAAACACAATACATCCTACTTTGAGCAAAGAAATTTAACTATTTAGTATTGCTGTTCACAGAAATTGAGGAATATAAAATAAAAACCAATTGTTGGGTAAATAGAAGCTGTGCAACAAAAGATGCGTTTTTCAACATCTCACACGGTACACTTACACAGCTCTTTGCAAACTTTATCAAAGCTCAGAAAACTTTGTCTTAAGCCTTCTCTTACCTTTCCCATTTAAAGAATAATCAAAGGAACTTCACTAAGGTCACACGAATAGCACTGGTTAAATTAAAGGTGTGTTTCAAACTGACTGAGTTTAATATGTGGAAGATTGTGAAGAGACTATCACATGCTTATTGTCCCTTCAGATCATCTGGTCTCCACCAGAAAAAAAATACTGAACTGAGCTACTGTATGCAAAATAATAGCATTTACAGAGAAATACATGTCACCTCAATAAGACAGCTTTTAAAATATTTCATCTAAACTACTTAGACTGGTGTCTTCCCAATTTATATTTCAAATCTAGCCTTTTTTTTTTTTTTCCTCAGACATTCATGGATAAGGAATATATTCAGACAGCAAAAGGAAAGCTAAAATTTCACAATGAACAATTACAACATATACATGAATATATCTACTCTTGTATAAGCACAAGTTTTCACTGGTTTCCCCTCTCCCTTCAATGGCAAACCCANTTCTAATTGATGTTGAGGCATAAAAAAAAAAAAGTTGAGAATCATACAGAAAAGGACGTAGCGCATTTAAAAATGCAAACAGTGATGTTTTGTTAGAGTTGATTTCTATATGAATTACCATATCTGGCTTCTGTAGCCACATGTTTTATTTCCAGCAGAGTTTATAAGAAAAATACTAGGGAAATTCAGACCCAAGTGGTTTCACTATTATTTTCCTATATATCTTGCTTTATAAGTATTACCTTTTTAATCAGATGTTGAAAGACTGCATTATCGAATTTTAATATGTCTGAGTATCAACACAGACAACCTCTCCCACATAATTGCCTGCATGTGGGTAAGGCTTGTCCAACAACAGAAGTTTGCACATCTCTATAGGCGTCTATCACAAACTCGATTTTCCATCTTGTGACACTAATGACTAAAAATCATTTGATGAACATGTGTGAATTGCTTATGTTTATGCAGAAGAGGAACTAGGGAGGTTCAGGATATTCAGCAACCATAGCAGTATGTTCTGTGAAAAACTGGTAATGATAATTATCGCCATTACCAGGTATGCACTACAAACAGGAGCACCAAAATTTGGACTTGAAGTATATGACATATGATAGTAAAGCAAGCCATGGGCCGTCTGCTGTGTTACTAACCATTCTGTCTTCATACCTTTCATTTACACTTTTTTCTTTTTCTTCATTAAGAAATCTGAGATTTAAGCATCTTTTGGAATGAGGAGTCTCAGATTCCTATTGCCTTCTGTCTAAAGCAAAGATTTATTTAACTGTATGGCAGTACTCCACTAACTTTGTTTAAAACTCTTAAGGGTAAATTATAATTCATTTTGATACATAAGCCCCTACACATAAATATGATTGTTTGAAATGTAACATGTCTAAAAGACAAAATTGGAGTTCTTAAATTCTCTGAAAGTCTTCACCTACAAGCAACGCACCAAGAAACCAATATAACATAAAAGATGGATGCACTTATTCACTCTGGCAGAGTACCAGAGAAACTAGAGCAGTATGTTAAAATATATATATATAAATATGCTAAATGCTTCATTACCAGTTCAATAAAAAGAGAAAAGGATCAGCTTCCTCATCTGTACTGTCACTTCTGGAAACAGTTATCTGTACCTCTGATATTCTAAGCTTCCCACATCACTCAGCTTTCAGTTCTTTTTTCATTCACTCTGCTGATTTCAGATTTTTCATTATACTGTGAGAGCTCTGTTACCACCGGGAAAATGAAAGGGACTAAAAAGGAAAAGCAGAATCACAGGGGACATAGAATACCATTACAATCATTAGAATTCATCCATGTTTAAATCAGATAAATCAAGAGGGTCATCTGATTCTTTACCAGGTACCTTAACAAAACATAAACTTGCCAACAAATAATAATTCTTAATGCATTTTCTTAATGTTTACAGAAAGCAGAGTATTGGGAGCTATGACGTTAATAAAAGTTTACTAGCTTAAAATCTCCCCTAACTTTGTAAGCACTATGCCCTAACATAAGTGGTTTCACAGTAAGTAGATTTCTCAATTTGAAATGCATTAAAAATAATGTTAAAATACTTCTAATTTAACAGAAAATAATACTGTATCTTGGTTGAATTCTCAGTTCTTAAGTGGAAATAACTCTTGTTTAAACACGTCAATCTGTTTTGCAGCCAAGAGTAGTAACTACACTCAGTGTGGCTGATTTTAGCTGCACATTTCCCATTAATGTTAATGTGAGTTTCACATCTATATCACTGCACATGGGTAGAGAATATACCCTCAAGTTATTAAATGGCAGTGAAAGAAGAGAATGAATATGTGGTGATTCCCCTGAAGAGGAAAAATGCCAGAGATAGAAACATCACAAAGAGTCATATAATACACAAAATCGGTTCAGAGAACGAAGGATAGAGGAAAAAAAAAAAAAAAAAGAAAAAAAAGCATTTTCTAGTCTTTCCAAAGTTGGTTATGTTCTGGAGTTCCTGCAGTGATTTTGCCTCCTATAAAAAGCTTACCATAAAATCCAGAAGAAATCAGCACCCCCTATTTTCTCAATTAAAGTCTACGTTTCAGATGGATCCATTGTTTCTTTAGACCTAGATCTAAATTTTTAACTCTTATTTTTGCTCTTTAGCTGTATGCTCTGAATTGCATGCGAAGTGAAAAAGGATTACAGCATTACATCCCTGTGACTCATCTTTGCTGGTGACAGTTCAACAGTTTGTCTGGCAGAGCTGATCAAGGTTAAAAACAACAGCAAAAAAATGGCCCTTATTAACAGCTACTACTGTGAGGTTCCTGCCCAGCTCCAACTACAATCACTGAAATACTATGCCTTTATCTTCCTAGGTTTAGACTGAGGATTAAGTCATCAAATTCTGACCTGCATTCCAATGATACATATTAGTCTGCTGAAAGTCATTACTTTTTGAAGTTTTGCATTTTTTTGCTCTACATTTGGCATAAATTTCATGGTCACCATGAAAGGCTCTCATATATAAGCTACTTCGCATCAAGAAGCAAAATTAGAGGGGATGAACGGTTAAGTATATGTACAATCAGTGAAGGATTAGGGTCATAGCTGGGGTTTGGGAGGACTGTTGAACACTTTGTGCCCCTATGAAAAGCTCCCTGTTTATCACTTTCTGCCATATATATATATATACACAGACAATACTGCACCAATAGCACAGTAAGAAGAGAAAAGTCAATGCTACCTTAGCCTGATCAGAACAGGAGCACAACGACATGACAAAGTAGTCAGCACTTTACAAAAAAATATATGAGAGTTGCTCTGATAGCAATGCCTCCCTTTTTATTATGCTGGCCCATAATGTCAAAGGATAAAAATCCACCGTACAGTCCTGATTTGATGCCTTTTTACTTCCACCTGCTCATGTTGATGAAATATGGACTGTGTGGGCAACACTTTCCCAGCAATGACATCACGATAGCAGCTGTGAAAAAGTGGGTGACCTCCACAGGTGCAGAATTTTAGAGGTGCGGTATGCAGGCTCTTGTTCTATCGCTAGTGAAAATGCACAGCTAAAGGTGGTAACTGTGTTGAAAAGTAGTGTTTTGTAGCTGAGAATCTGCTCTATGAAACAGTGTTATTGTGCTCTCTGTATCCATTGTAGCTTCCATGGAAATAAATAGGAGGCACTACTTTCAGAGCAGCCTATGTACTTTTTTAAAGAGAATAATTATTTTCATAATCATTTTAATATGTACACTTTTTTTTAAGGTGAGGCAGTGCTTACTTTCTTATATTTCACCAAAGTAATTCATTAATTTAAAATACATTATAGGAATTCATTCATAAAGTATTGCTCAATTAAGTGAAATTGATACATCTGGTAAGAAAAAATAGGAGGTCTTTTTACATACAGTGAATTTTTCCATGTGAAATTTACTGCAAAATTCTACAGCCTAATCCAATTCAACAGATACATTTTTTCTTTGATTTTCCTTACACGAACAAGATTTTTTTAATTCAGACTAAAATTATTAGCCTTGTGCATCTCTGTTTATATGTATGCCTGATTACAAAGACACATATAATGTACACACACACACCTTCATATGTATCCATACAGTGCCACACATACGTATATAAAAATATATTACATTTATACCACAATATCAGTTTTTCCATATTTCTCCAATTTCACATGGCATGCTTAATCCTAGGTGTACATTTAGCCAATTTGGTAAACTATGATAAATGAAATTACTTTGTATTATTAGTTCACTTCTACTCAGAACCAAAATACAGTGAAAACTGGTTTCCACAACTTCTAATTACAAAACATTATCTACCTGAGTCTTCCCCAGCTGAGCAGATTAGCATAGATCTTCTCTGCTGACAGCTTTGACCTTCACTCCAGCAAACACTTGTCAAAATGCCAAAAGTAATTACCTGGCTGTTTAGGAAGGAGTAATGGGGTGTAGCTACCTACCTTTTCCTGTTAGTGATCTAAAATGTCTATAAAACTTTGCCAGGAAGCACCTTCTGGATTTTGACATGCACATTGCTTTCTCATCTTTCTTTCTTCCTTTTTCCTTTCTCTCCCTCCTTTTCAATTCCTTCCTTTCTTTCTTATTTCTAATAGCTTATCAAATATCAGCTATATGATATCCTGCCAACCAACCCCATCACCATTCTGGAGAATGGACTAAATAACCCACTCGATGGATCATTATACCAAAATGATTTTATGATTGCTGTCACCCTGATTTTGTTACACTGATGCAACCAGGAAAAAAAAAAAACANAGCAAGTGATACAGAGATTTAGTTATACATGTGCAAATTTATCTGTATTATAAGACTTTATAAAATCAATGGACTCTGAAAGAACACTCAGAGATTCTCCAAGCCACAGCAACGCAAACAGCTGCTGCAGACATGAAGAAGAGTGGGGAAAGAAAGTAAAAAGAACTGAGTGTTTGTATTAGAAACAAGCAAGTCTTAAAAAAGAATAATTTCAATATCAATTGCAACTTACCAGAAAATATATTTCAATAAGGTCTGTTGTTCTTATTCACGGATGTGCAATTTGGTGACTACTTTTATCACATACCATCAATTCTTGCCAAAAACAACAGCCCTCTTTGAGTAGTCAGAGCCAATGTTTGCTACAGAGGCACTGGAACTGTAACAGGCATTTCTGCAAAGATATTTTAGTTTTTATTTTTGGTTGGGTTTATTTTTGGGGTTTTTTTTGTGTGTGTGTTTTTTTTCCCCTTAGAAATTGAAAGGAAGAACGTGTACTACTTAATTATTTTTAAGTGGATGGAATTTGCTCTTAGAAGAAGCTAGATGTTCACTGAAGTAGAATAAACCATTACAAAATGACTTCAATCTCCTTTTGAACATCCAGGATTCTCAATTAAAAAGCCATCCAAAATAAGCAATCCTGTACTGATGTAACATAAAAGCAAGTGTATTCAGGTGAACACTATGACCTACCTAACCACCGTCATCTTTGCTCAGTGCCCAAAGTGCTACCAGATTGTGCTCTTTAATAAACTGCATCCCATCTTCTTTGCATACGAGAAGGCAGAAATGTCTTTCTCCAAAAAAAATGGTGCCTATTCCTCGACAAAAGATTTCTCAGTCCATATTAATTCCAAAATGTGCTCTAAAGGTGCTTGAGGCAGATCCAAGGGATTTGCTTTCATTAGGAGATCTTGCTTGGCCTTAAATTTAAGCAAGACTCCTGTTGTAGTTAGTGAAGAATAACAGGATCCTTGAGGGAATCATATACTCGACCTATCTTAGACACCAATCATAAGTGCGATAGACATGTATGAGATACATGAGTTATAAAAGATATGGATGAAAAAGACACCTCTCATGGGATGAAATGAATTACCCTCTGGAAGCACTTATTACATTCAACTGATTGTGAAAGGAGCTGAGGTTGACTAGCTTACACTGAAAGTATCTAAAACACAGACACCTGAGTTAGAGAAGATGAAATCCACTCTAACACTTAAATTTGATTACAAAGAATTGAGTTAGCTGACACAGTACTGACCACGAATGATTGGGTCTGTGCATAGAAGGACGACTCAAGCAAGGCAGCTACTGTAATTAGTTGATATGGTGCTAAATACTTGTTTTTCTAAAGCATACAGTCAACTCATTTCTAACATGAGCTGAATTATTTACCAGCCAAAAGATGTTAGTCTCAGAAATATAGGGCAGTTGAGAATGATGCATCTGAGTTTTATGGGGAAAAAAAAATTGTTATTGCAATTCCATTATGGAAACTTTTAAATACAAAAATGCAAACATCATTATAGACAAGCAAAGAACCATTTCATTAAAAAGCATTTTAAATGGGAAATTACTTATCTTCTGATGAAGACATGAATTAGTGTTGAAATAAATTTAGAATTGCAAAACTGAACACTTCTGTCAAAGCAGGACTGTGCGAATGCAAAAACTGACACATTTTATCATTGTAAACCTACAATATTTGAAAGCTTTTCTTTAAAATAAAATGTGAAATTAGCTTCACGCCGCTTATGACACCATACAATCTATCTTGATTTTAAACAACACAATTTTTGTTGCTTTAAGGAGAGACAGGAGAGTTTATATATGTATTGAAATTTCAAAACTGCAGTACAGCTTATACATATTAAGAGTCTTATGTAAAATACAGGCACAGAATTATAAAGAAACAAGTGACACCATTAATGCATGAATGGCATTTTATGTTTTCCTGGAGATGACTAACAAACTGAATTCCTATGGAAATATAATGTGCATGACATTTTCATACCTATCCAATGAGTTCATAATGATTACTGCTATTACAATGAATACAAAATTAATGAATAATAAATTAAATCCTCACACCAAATTGATATTAGGAGCCTCTTTAAGTCATTAATTTTTTTGTAACAGTCAAGTCACAATCCATAATAACCTTCTGAGAATAACAAGTTATGGATTTAATTACAGATAAAAAGAAATGTCTTGTATTAAAAATGTGGGAAATTATGCCCTAAAAAAATAAAAATGGAAATCAGAAAAAATGTTCATAAACTAAAATAATAACATTAATAAAAAAGGAAATTAGAATGTCATGTTTTTACTTGCAATGTTTTCAAAAGAAATATTTCAGGATTAGTATAAAAGATTAACTATTTATGAAAACTTTGATTAGTTTCTGACATGTCAATTGCAGAGAAACTGTTTCATTTCTATACATCAAAATGCTGATACAGGAACTTAATTAACAATCACAGTAAATGTCGTATCTAAATCTTGGAATACTCCCTCCAAAATTACAAGAAATCTAAAATACTAACATGAATTTTTATCCATGTAATCATCCTAGAAATCTTCCTAAATAAAAGATAACTGTCAGCTCCATAAGTTTATAGAATCTTGGAAATTTAAACATCAATTGATATAAAGCGTGAGGTATTTTAAGCAGGCATGTTCTACCTCTGTTTTTAACACATTTACTTTTGACACTCTGTATACCAATATTTTAGGCAAAGCGGTCAACTTTTAGAATTAAAGAGTCTACAGTCTACATAGGCTCAGTGTAATACCAGAGGAGACCTATGGGTTTCTATTGCACTTAAGGCAAGGGCAAAACCTGTCCTTGCATTTTGGAAGGCATTCAAGGACTCTTTTAGGCATATGAATAGAAGACAAGGCCAGATGTTGCAAATATAAAAACATTCAAGATCATACCATTTAATCATAGAACCACAGAATGGTTTGGGTTGGAAGGGATATTTAAGATCATCTAGTTCCAATCCTCTGCTATAGGCAGAGACACTTCCCTCTAGACCAGGTTGCTCACAGCCCCATCCACCTTGGCCTTGAATGCTTCCAGGGAGGGGGGAGCCACAACCTCTCCGGGCAACCTGTTCCAGTGTCTTACCACCCTTACAGTAAAGAATTTCTTCCTAAAATCTAGTCTAAACCTACCCTCTTCCTGTTTAAAGCCATTTGCCCTCATCCTGTTGCTACATGCCCTTATAAAAAGTCCCTCCTCAGCTTTCCTGTAGGCCCCCTTCAGGTCCTGGAAGGCCACTGCTAAGGTCCCCCCAGAGCCTTTGCTTCTCCAGGCTGAAGAGCTCTCTCAGCCTGTCCCCATACAGGAGGTGCTCCAGCCCCCTGATCATCCTTGTAGCCCTTTTCTGGACCCACTCCAACAGCTCCATGTCCTTCTAGTGTTAAATGAAACTTTTTTGCATTTGTACCAGATACAATAACCGTGTTTTGTTGTGGTTTTTTTTTTTTTTTTTTCACTTAATAGCAGAAGTTAGAGTGAAAAAATTAGCAATGTACTTAACAATTAATATTTTCCTTTTACAAGGTAATGTCTGCAGATTAATTAAGCTGCTACAATTGTCTCCACTTCTTACTCAAAAAACAGGTAACATGATCTGTGTCCTTACCAAACTAAGATAGAATAGTGTCACTCTCAAAATCTTCCTATGGACTAAAAGGAATCATATGGTGCATGTAAAGCTACAGACCTACTGTTAGAAAAAGTTGAAATAGTTGATATGTTAACAATCAAATAACTATTATTACTCCATAACTGATTATTACAGAAAAAATACCTAAATGAACACTACAATACCAGTAAGAAGTCTCATTCAAAATGATACTGTTAAAATGGTTTATAAATGTTATACACATAGATCCTAGTTTCTGTTTCTTCCCCTTATGCTATGTTCACTTTTCCACTACTTCCACTTATCCTAGGGCCAGTGTCATCAGTTTGGTGTCTGTATGAGGTAGTACAGGGAGTCACAGAATCACAGATTGGTTTGAGTTGAAAGGAACTTTGAAAATCATCTAGCTCTAAACCAGCTGCTCGTTACCATGGGAAGGGACATGTCCCACTAGAGCAGGTTGCCCAAAGCCCCATTCAGTCTGGCTTTAAGCATTTCCAGAGATCAGGCATCTAGAACTTGGACAACCTGTGCCTCACCATCATCATGGTGGAGAATTTCTTTCTTGTATCTAATCTAAACCTACTTTTGTTTAGTTTAAAACTGTTACACTTTGTCCTATCATTATACTTCCTGATAGAATTTCTTCTTGACAGTTCTATTAGTCTCCCTTAAATATTAGAAGGCCACTATAAGGTCTACCTAAATCTTTCTATTCTTTGGACTAAATAACACCAACTTTCTCAGTTCTGTCTTCATTGGAGAGGTGCTCCAGCCCTCTGATCATCCTTGTGGCCGTTCTCTAAACCTGCTCCAACAGATCCATGTCTTTTTTGTGCTGTGGAGCCCAAAGCTGAACATACTACTACACTTGGGGTCTCATGAAAGCAGAGTACAAGGAAAGAATCATCTCTGTTGCTATCTATGCTATACACATTTATTTAGTGTTTAAGCTTTCGGCTTGCCTTTAATGGCAATGCTTTCAGGCCTTTAATGCTTTTAAATTCTGTATTTTTAATTATATATGCAGTTTACATGTAATTACAGGACTTTTGCTCATAGTGCCTACTGGACTTGGTTTCCTGTGTTAAAGAATGATCAAATTTTTAGAAACACCTGTAACCGAGAAGCTACTAGATTAGCAAGAAAGTTGTAGGAATATATTTAGCCCCAGAAATAAAAAAACTTCCTGTTTCTTTGTAAAAATCAGAGATGTTTTACAATATAACAATGTTGTAGATGACAAAGCAGAGGACTGTTAGAAGAAAAGGAAATAAACGCCTTGTACTTAGAGATCCATTACATTTAAGAAGGAAAAAGAGTTGTGCGCAGAAGACCTATTAGAAAAATTAACAAGTATGTTAAAGACAGAGAAGTCCAAAAACTAGATTGCAGGCATAGATCGTAGTAGTATTTTACGCAATTTTAAAATAAAGCAAAAACAAAACAAAACAGAAACAAAAACAAAAAAACAAAAACCCCATAAAATTACATGTTCTATTCTCAACTGGTAAAAAGGATTAGTGATAATGAGTTCATTGCATTCATGCTCAAGCTCCTGTTAAAAAACACTGAAATAAAACTAAAACCAAAATATTTATATTGCTTTGAGTTTGCAGCTATACCTGTTCTCACAAGTGACAATAAAAGCAGGATATCTCTTATGCTTAGAATTGGAACGTACTGGTGTGGTTGTATACTAACGTCATGAGCAGTAAGTAATCGTGTTGTAATTTATATTTGGTTTTCTCGTCCAGATTTACCACAATGCTTGGAGTCTGTAATTTTTAAGTTTATAGACCTAAAGAGATAGGCAGAGTTCATGTCTCAAATAACATGTATAATTTTTAAGCAGCAAAACAACAAAGGACTTGCTTGTTCATTTTTTTTTAGTGATTTCATGACATAGAACAGACTTCTTGTGCTGCTCACTTCTAAGTGATATACTGACTGACTTTGTGTAAATGTTTCACAAAAGTCACCATCAGAAAGGACTAAAGATAGGAATATGATAAATTTATCAACCATTTCCAGTAGGTTGTCTCAGAAGAAAGTAGAATGATATTCATACAGGATAAGAAAGACATGGATTTGTTAAAGCAGGTCCAGAGGAGGGCCACAGGAATGCTCAGAGGGCTTTTGCACCTCTCCTATTAGGACAGATTGAGAAAGTCAAGAGCTGTTCAGAGTAGAAAGGAGAAGGATCCCAGGAGATCTGATAGCAGCCATCCAGTATTTAAAGGGGGCCTACTAAGATGACGGGGAGAGACTTTTATCAGGGAGCATAGGGATAGTTCAAAAGGTAATAGTTTTAAGCTAAAAGACAGTAGATTTAGATGAGACAGCAAGATGAAATTCTTCACTATGGAGGTGTTGAGGCAACAGGAACATGCTGCCCAGAGAAGTTGTAGACACCCCTGGAAGCGTTCAAGACCAGGCTAGATGAGAACTGAGCAACCTAACCTAGAGGAAGGTGGTCCCTCAGTGGGCCCATTGCAGGCCCACTGAAACTAGATAATCTTTAAAGTCCTTTCCAGACCAAACCATTCAATGATCCTATTCTATGATTTTGTGATTCTTTGCAGGAATATGACAGATAACTTATGCTATCATCATCTACGAAACAGAAGGAGTGCATTGATGGCAATATGGTCAGAAATGAAAATGAATGACTGGTGAGGACAATTGAGAAAGATCTTGAAAATGAGAATAAGACCTTAACAGAGTGAGAGACTGAGAATTTACTTAATATAACATTGGTTAAGCTAGAAGAACATAGGAACAAGAAGTCTAGCCCTAACCTAGACTTTTTTTTTGTGAGTAGGTTCCAAACTTCTTTGTAAAAGATTTCAGCAGTATTATACTAAAGCTGAAGTAGAGAGAACTAATGCAAATTCCAGGCTGTCTCTACTGGTAAAGAAATGGGCCAGGAACATTTTGATGTCTTTAGAACCATATACTATGTACAGCTCCCATCCTATAAACTGACATTATCCCCTCACTTTGTCCCTCAACACAGACCAGGATGAATTCCCTGGGGTTGCCTACTAACAACAGTCCCTTGAGCATGCTGTAACTTGAACTGTACATATGAATTGCCCGAGAGAAGGCCACTAGCCCCCAGCAAACTCATGCTGGCTAATCACAGCCCAGAATTCATGTCTGTGCATGAGCATATTAATTGGTGCAACTTTGTTTTTCTTGCCTATGCATAGATTCCAAGATCAGCAGTGGTGTGCTAAGAAAAATACATGAGATGGTCCCCTAAGCCTCATCACATGGTCTATCTTCCGTGAGCCAGTCACTCTCAGTAATTTGAAAGCTAAGTCATTTATGAAATAGCTAGGTTCAACTTGTCATCCTGCTGCCACTTTAAAATGGTTGCTGTCTCCTTGTTTTTCTGTTGCTGCCTTTTCATGGTTTGATGCTGAGAATGTTTTGAACAAAATGAGTTGTCATCCTTGACTGGAACATCATGAATTTCCTTGTGAGTCCTTTCTTCATTGGCAGTGGGGCAGTACTTAACCAATTTCATTCTTAATGGAAAATAAAATGCCATTATTACTGATGTGCAATGAATTTTGCACATGTTGTATGTGATTAGCTCTTCCTAACAGTGGTCTGTTGACAGAACTCATTTGCAGCCTAAAAAAGAAAAGATAAATTCCTAGATTCACTAAAGTTTGTTTTGCCACTGTATTCATTAGGACTTCAGTTTTTCTGTGACTGAATCATCCCCAGAATCAGAGATATTGACAACAGACTGTCAAGTAGCCAAGGAGAAGCTAAAAAGATTATTTTCTTAGGAAAATGTAGGAGCTATTCTGGAGAAAAAACTATATCTGTAATCTGTATTATTAGTACATCATGTGCTGTCTCTACAGCTGCAAGCACGGAAACCATGCTAGAAAATACACACTTAGTAAAATGCAAATACGGAGATGAAGGAGAGAAAGAATCAGTCTTTATTTATTAAGATTTTATGTCTCTGATTATAAAGTAAGAAATTACCTACAAGAAGCACTATAATGACTTGTTAGAATACAGCTGGGGCTTTCAGAATAAAATTGTGAGGAAAGTATTGTCTCGGAGGGATGAGGAACAATTGATAATCTGATCATTCCTTTGTATCTGAACTTCTTTTGTAAATAGAGACTGAAGGATCATCTCTTCAAGTGACATTCTAAACACAGATTACCCTAAAATTAATGTTGCAAGGTTTAACAGAATTACTATTTGATTTAAGCTAACCAAAAGCAAATTCTAAACACATAATTAAAACTGAGAAGTGTTTGCAAATATCNAATTAAAATTATTAAGTAATAGAAGACCATACTGTTTATCCTCTGAACTATGTTTTAGAAAATCATTATGTTACAGCTTTTTTTTTTCCATATTACAGATTTAAAAATAAGAAAACAGAGGTATAGAGAATTTACACTTCATGAAAACTTGTAGCTAGATTAAATCTAGCATGTCTTTTGACTTTAGCCACCAATGAGCCACATAACCTCTCTTAATCTGGAATATTCAAATTTATAGAATATATTTTTGAAATAACAAAGAGAATTATCATGTTTTCCTGAAGACTGGATAATACTAGAAAGATTTAATTATTTTCAAATTATTAAAATGGTCATTAGCCCTGCACATAATTTTCACCATAATAAATGAATAAAAAGCATTTCCTCCAAATAAAGATCAAGATTGAAGGTATAAATGTGATTCTCTCTTATCTTACATGCCAGAAAACACAGACCTCATGGACATCCAATAACTTGCCTTGTAGTCACAATATTGCCCAGCAACTCTGTGGGCCATGCATATCAGGTGGCAGCAGCAGCTGCTGAAATAGACTTCAGTCCATAGGAGAAAGACTGCTCCAGAAGAAGGCAGCATTGAAGCATGAGGCTGAAATCTGCTGATCAGTGTGCCCCTGTGAGTACATATAGAGCAAACTTCTCTTCACAGACTCTCCAAAAGCTCTCAAATATTTCTTGTCCCACTGTCAAGAGCTCATTATTTCCTCTCTCAGGTACATTCCCATACGAGCTATCAGCAGCAGAAGGTCATGCAAGGGGCTATTTTCAAGACAGATAATGCGAGACTCTGCTGGGCCCAGATCATGTTTGTGCCTCCTTCCCAAGATGTCATCCCAAAATAAATTGTGCTCTACCATGAGAACATACTGCTACCAGCTTCGGGTCAGCCAACCCTGCCCATTGCTACCAAAGCGCAGTGCTTCTGGAGAAGTGCTTTTTCATGTTATTACCTTCCTCCAACAAAAAGGGACAACAACCTGATTCTAAGATGATTCTGCATATATTGTGTTCTTTTCTTGTGCTTTAAATAACAGTTTTTTTTTCACAGAACCCTGTAGAACTGCTCTACCTCTTCATTTGGCTGATAGGAAAGCCATCACTTACAATCACAAGATTACTAATCATCCAATTCCATACACTAAAAATAGGATATTTAGTTACATCAGATAAAGAAAATTTTCCCACTAAAGTCGCTGGTATGACTTTGTCCTCTGTTCAATTTGATGCCTACTGTTTATATGCATGTACAGTTTAAAACGATTAAGTTTATCTTGTTCTACATTTTGAAAAGTTATAATCAACCTGTCTATTGGCTGCAAAATGTTCTGACTGCTCTTTTTTTTTCAGATTAAGGTTAGGCTAAAATACTACCTGACCTGAATTGCAGTTTCTTTAATTCCCCTGTTTATAATTACCTAAAAAGGTACTTATTTATGAAAAAAATATTACATCTGCCTACCTATTCTTTATACAAAAGCTAGCTAGCTTTAGATAAGGTAGCTAGATAGCTTTCCTTACTAGATTTCTTCTCACTGTATCATTTATAAATAACTTCTTTAAATATGCTTATGATCTGCTGGTAACAAATACAGTTTCTTAAGTGTACTGTACACGAATACATAACACTTTAATAAAGTACTATAATGTTTAAAGATATCTGGAATTGCAAGCATTATTATTGACTATACCATATTACATATATATTTCTATTTTCCTGGAAAGTGGGTAGCTTGTCATAAAAATGTTAAATAAAATAGCAGCAATTTTGCCAAATAATATGATGAAATGTGACATTAAACTGGTTGATTTGGGCTTGGAGAATTTTGCTTTCTTTTCTGTAAATCATAATGTAATTTAGTTCACAAATGTTTTAGGGTCGGGACATTTTGATACCATGTTTGACCCGATAGTACTGCTGCTATACAGAAAAAAATAAAAATACAAAAATCAACCATTTTATTCCAATGACCAATTCTCAGTGCTAGGGTCTCCACAGCATTTGTTTCTTGATTTATACCAGCTGAGAACATTCCTTTAAAAAATTACATGTCTGTTTCAGATATCTGTGAAAGGAAATGCATTGTGATTATTCATCCTGAGTTACAAACTGATTGCAGGAATTTGATTATTTAAAAATATGACATGAAGTAATATTTACCAAACTCAACATCTTTGTAAATTTGCTTAATAATAAATCAATTTTGAATTCTTAAAGAGCTTTCAGTAGGTTACCCTTGGACACCATGAATGAAGGAGACTTAAGCTGGTGAAAAGATGGTTTGCACTGGAAGACTTATGAGATCTAGAAACAGAAAAATACTTTTGAGTATGTTACCAAGCAGGGACTGCAGGAAGATCCTGAAAGTTTCCTGCACTAAATTCTACAACAAATATCCCTGGATTTTTTTTTATTATCTGCTGATATGACTATCATCAACATCTATACATCAGACAATCCATTTTTTTCCTTGAATGTAGAGACAACCTATAAAACTGGTTTAAGTAAATGCCTAACTTCTAGGCAGCGGTAACTGAGCTAGATGAATTCTACTCCACAATGCATTAAGTTATACTATATATTATTTCAAGAGGGCTCTTTAAAAAAGTCAGCTTATAATCATTATTAACCTTTAAACTGATATAAATTAGATCTACAGAGACCTAATTTTTTACCTACCTTCATAGGCCTGACTACAAGTTGTACAAAAAGCAACCAATGGAAACATGAGTAGCTGTAAATCAGTCTTTGCAGCTACATATTTTTCTAAGCTTCAATTCTGCTTACCTTTGTACCTTTGATAGACCTGTTTAGTTCAGGCATCAACTATCAGATTCTAAGTATCAATATATACTACATCAACAGCATGCTTTTTTTCATCTTAATTTATTACTAACTTGATGTTCTTTTATGAAAGAGTCTTTAGTAAGAGGCAACAGAATACAGTGAGGTGAATTACCGCCACTATAACTGAAGGACAAAGGCTACATATTGCTACTTGGTTCTTGGCTTTTTCTCCCCAATTCTGTAGGACGCTTATCTAGCTTTAGAGTTCCCAACAGCTAAGAAGCTTTGTTTAGGAGCTCATGCTGGAACGATAGCACTTTACATGGCAAACGAAACAAAGTCTTGAAGGTCTCTGTTAGAACTGAAACTGGACTTACAGACTCTGGTTTCAAAGTTAAAAGACTTCTTTCTGAAATAAGATACTTCTCAACTATTCTTAGACAAGAAGTGTATTTTAAAAGAAAAAAAAAAAACTACTCTTACTAATTACAGCAATGAGCATCACTGTTAGAAGGAAGTCACTGGGCAGCTCTGTCCATTGCTGGGGGTTGGAACTAGATGATCTTTAAGGTCTCTTCCAATCTAAGCCATTTTATGATTCTATGATTTTATGGTTCTGTGATAATAGAAGACATTTTCTCTTGTTCAGGACTGAGGCATATTTACCATATTGTACTACCTGTTAAAACTGCTAAAACTCATTCCAGGATAAAGAGGATATTGGCTGTCATAGTTGTAACGTTTTTCATTAGAAGAACAAGGTGGGAAGGAAATTATCATCATATCAGATATTTGATAACAGAGGAGATTCTGAATAATACTTCAAAAATATAATGACATTCTATATTCAGCACTGGAAGAATTTGAGGAAAATACTTCAGATACATTTGGTGATACAGTAGGTAAACAGGAATTGATCCACTACAGAGAGGTCAAGAGGTGAAAAAGGACAATGTGAACTAAGGAGATTTGAGCAGAAGAAGTCAGGTTTTGATCCAAAAGACTTAAGAGAGATAGCAATAGAAAAGAGCTGTCAAAACTTTACTTTTTGCATTAAAGACCAAAGAATTGTAATTCACCTTAAATCAGGGCAGCAGCAAATGAAATCCGATGGACCTCACAGCCTCCTGGCTACGTAGTCCAAAGTTTCTGACACTGAAACTGTCAGTTCACTTCAAAGATGAACTTCAAATTATTCATAGACACACTCTTTCTTACCATCTCAGACAGAAATATATTACACGATCTACAAAAATCTAGAGAGAGGGGAGGAATTCAACCACAGGCTTTCATCTTCCTCCACTCATTTTATTACAGCTGAATTATGAATCTTATTGTTGAAGGTTTATTCCTTGTTGTCCTGTTGTTCCTATTTCTATCTCCTTTCTCTACATTTATGCATTCTTTATATGTATGTCTTTATATGTAGATTTATTATGTGAAGATACAAAGTTATATTATATGAAAATACATTTGAAGATAGTTCTCTCTGAATGCCTCGTAGAAAACTTTTTTTTTTTTTTTTTTAATGATGCATAATAATATAAAGCTATCATGTTTTTATCAGCAGTGCTGGTACGGTCAGTACTTATTGGCTAGAGAAAAAACTGAGTCTCAGGAGCATTTCTGGGATTAAAAGACAATCAATTTAAGTAGCATACCAGATCCTCATCAATTGATTTTGTGATGTTAGGTAAATTATCCTCTCTGTATGCTTTACTTTGCTAAATTTCAGACCGTGAAATTTCTTATGTTATGCTGTAAGCTGAAAAGATACCACTTCCCCCAGCCAATACAAAGAGAACTATATTTCATGACCAGAATGAATACAAAAGAATATTCATATAAAATAATTTGTAATATTTTAGACTTACATCAAATTTGCTTAAAAGCTGAAATGTATGTTTTAATTATGCTAAAGGTTAAAACTACCAGCTGCTGCAAACAGCTAAAAATGAATGCATCTTTGGTATAGACCAATCGTTTGTACTTACACAGTTAATTCTTTAAAAATATATTTGTAATAAATCTTTGTACGACTGAATTTATAAGGAAATTATACAAATTGATACAAATTGGAGGAGAATAAGGCATAAGTACCTTCAACAATCGAGTCCAGGGTCACTAACATGACAGGTCATTTAGTCATCCTGATTAAGATTAAAACTATGACATTTTGGATCACACTAAATCAATGAGACGGCATTAGCTTAAATCACTAGACAGGGTAAGTTAACTCTAAGAGCTTTGAATTACTGTTTTCATCCCAAAAGTATTGTTTAATGCTAACAGCTAACGATCCTATTTTGGTTGTTTTGAGCTGATAATATTAGCAAAAATATTCATTTTCAATATCAAAAATTCTTTACAATATTTATTGCCAGAGATGTTTCTCAACAGCTGGGACAATGACCAAAATTTGCAGATGCCGAATCTCAAAATCCATAGGTTTTTATAAATGCAGTCATCTGCAGTCATTTAAAATGTTAAGGACTTCTATCTACATACTACTATCTACATACATTCATTCTAATACTTTGCAGATAGTATCTCTATTCAAATTAACTTGTTATATAGTCAAAATGCAATGATATAGTGTTTTTGCTCTCACCATCCCAGGGTATTAGTTCTCCAATTTTCTGCAGAATTAGAAAGTTGGCAGATAAATACTTCTTAGACAAGAAGGTTATACAATTCAGCAACTCACTCCCTAAGTCAAGATTAATGGTTGCTCTCAAATCATGCAATTTTTGAAAATCCTGGTTTTACCGGCAAGACAACAGCAATCTAAAGAAACATAAATCAATAGCCCAGTTAAAATCTGGCTGAAATTAAATAAATAAATAAATTCTAGATATTCTAATATATCTTCAAAATCCCTTTAAAAAAAAAAAAAGTGAAAATTTGTGACTTGTTTCAGCAGCGTATGTCACAAAATATCTTAGGTCCAAGAAGCTGTACACAAGACCTGCTAATTCCTCAATATCTGATTATACATTGCCTTTCACTGTACTTACAGTTCCCCCTCCCTAATATGCCAATGCTATGCATACATCACTTTGCTCTTCAACATTTCTTTAACATCTCAGCTATTGGCTTTTTATACAATACCAAATAAAGCATAAGCATGATGCTTACTTGAGAAAAGCTACAGTTACACATAAGTAAATGATTGTGCATAGGATTTTTCTCTCCTCCATCCCTTTTTCACTTGAGCAGAATACGTGCTCATATATTAGTCATCCTATGCTAAAATTCTGTATTTGGAAACTTCAGTAGTTTCCTCTTTTCTAATTATCACTGTTACTTTAAATGTCTTTGCATTTATCTCTGTTATTTTGGATTACCTATTAAGCTGTACACATTTGAATTCATTGCTCATTACTATAGTGACTATATGGCAATTTTACATAAATAGAATTATCTTCCTGATAGTTGTTCTTCACGAGATTTCTTCTAACCTTTAAACTGAAGAGAAATGAAATCCATACTCATTTGTCTAAATGATGTCATGTGCCAAGTGCAATTACTCCTAGAACAGGTCTTCTATGTCTAGAGAAAGTTTATTTCATCAAAATGTTGCGATGCACCATTGAGTCTGGCTTATTAAACAGAAAGAGGTCATAGGACAGTTACACTATGCAAGATATATTCTACGTCATGAGCATCAAAGTGTGCAACACTGGTAAAACATTGGCAGTTCTGCTCTGTAGTGAAAAAAGAAATAAAGGTATTGTTAATTGTATTTTGCATAGCCTGAGAGAGTAGGATATACAGAAGTTTAAATTGTTCTCCTCTTAGATTTCCCATAGAATTGTGTGTAGCCCTAGGAAGTGCAAAACAGTAAGCAAAACATTTACAAAGAATAGGGACGGTGAGATACCAGGTAAAATGTCTAACCAGCAAGAACATGGCTGAAGGACTTTGGAAAGCTTTTCTCTCCTAGGTGTGGGTCTTGTGCATACAAAGAAGAATGGATCTCAAAGACCAGGAAAATACAGTAAACCATTTTTATCACCATAATTTCCTATCTCTGTTTTTCAGTAGATACTCTAAGTCATCCATCTGTTTGCAAAGTTGCTGTGAGTCCCACGCCTTCTCTAACCTATATATTTGTTAAACTCCACAGGGAAGAATGGAAAACTTTAACATAGTTCTCTATGTTTAAACTTAAACAATGCAAAGAAAGGATGTAATTTATCCATTTTGGTTACAAAAATATATACTACACCAATAGTAAGAGCTAAGTGCTGCAAGGAGCACGTTCCTATGGATAGTAATGAGACTAGAAGTTACTATAAAAGCTGCAGAAATAGATTCCTCTCTGCAAAACTGGATAATTTACATTCCCATAATTTGTGTGGCATCTGAGTACCTCAATTTCTAAATTTGTTTGGTTTCTAAGGAAACTAAACTGTCAATGTAAGGATGGACAGTAAAATTCTTCTGTCAGTTACGTCTATTCATTTTCTGTAAACAAGATGGAGTAACATATTTACCTGGGCCTCCTCTGGCAATATTCACTGATTTACTCTGCATCACTTTCCTTTGTTAAATTATATTTTTGAATCATTTTATTCAATAAATTGTTGACTTTTAAAACTTCTAATTACAGCCAAAGCCTGAAAAAAATCTTATGTAAGTATATACTGCTGTTGCTCTTTCGTCTTAATTTGATTTTGGCTTTAAAGATCTGTGAGTGAGAAAAAGTTTGCTTAAAATAAGTGATCTGATTTACAAGTACATTGTCAGGGTACTGCATCTTTATTTATTAGTTAGAAAAGGAGGAGATACTTTTTAATTTAGACTGTTTGACTCCTGGACATATATATGATTTATTTTTGTTATCATTTTTATTATTATTATTTTGCTAAAAGGCAAATACAGGGTTTAGTTATAAAAAATACGGTTATACTTGGTGACATACTGACAGGAGTTGATGTAAGACTCCTACGAATGTTCTTCTGCAGCAATCAAAACCTGAAAATTTTAATGCACTAAACAAGCTGGAATTAGGAGATGCCTGGAATATGAATAAATATAGTAGATAAAATACAATTTAAATGATTAAAATCAAATAAATCAATCAATAAAGCTGGTGAGTCTGGAGAACTGCCTCTTGCCCCCAAGACCTCCCTACCTTGTCAGAAATCTTTAAGGTAAAGAAGGTGAAAACAACTACTTTGATCCCAGTGGGAAGAAAAAACTAGTGATACTTCCTCAGTTTTGCTGAAACAAACTACTGATAACACTTACTTATAACTGCATTCTAATGTATTTTGAACCTGCCTTCTTCCAGCTTCATGTGATGTTGCACTGTAAGAGAAATTGCACAATCCTGTCCACAATTCACAGAATTGCAGGGGTTGGAAGGGACCTCAAGAGATCATCGAGTCCAACCCCCTGCCAAAGCAGGTTCCCTACAAAAGGTTGCACAGGTAGGCATCCAGGCAGATCTTGAATATCTCCATAGAAGGAGACTCCATGACCTCTCTGCGGCAACCTGCTCCAGTGCTCCATCACTCTTATTGTAAAGAAGTTCTTCCGCACTTTGCTATGGAAACTCCTGCGTTCAAGTTTCAGGCCATTATTCCTTGTCCTATTGCTATGCACCATGGAGAAGAGCCTGGCCTCATCCATTTGCCTCCCATCTCCCTTTAGATATTTATAAACATTTATCTGATCCCCTTTCATTCTTCTTCTCCCCAGGCTGAACAGATCCAGGTTACTCAGCCTTTCCTCATACGGGAGGTGCTCCAGACCCTTTATCATCTTTGTCGCCCTTCGCTGGGCCTTCTAGGAGATCTCTGTCCTTTTTGATCCGGGGAGCCCAGAACTTGACACAATAGTCTAAATGTGAGCTCACTGGGGCAGAGTAGAGGGGATGGATCACCTTCCTCTACCAGCTGGCCAAGCTCTTTTTAATGCACCCCAGGATACTACTGGCCTTCTTGACCACAAGGGCTCACTGCTGGCTCATGGCCAACCTGTTGTCCACCAGAACACCCAGGTCCTTCTCTGCAGAGCTCCTCTCCAGCAGATCACCCCCTAATCTGTACCGATGCATGTGGTTATTCTCTTACAGACACTTTGAAATAGATCCTTGATCCTACAGAGTCCTGCACAAAATTGGAGATTTTCCAGTTCCTGGCTGAATTCATCCATAGGGGAGCAGAAGTTGTTAATGGACAGTTCTGGGCTCACAGTGGTTTTCTAAATGAACTTATTTTTGTTTCTATTTGTAAGCAATATTGCAACTTGTTTATCATTTTTAAAAGCTATCAATTAGGTAATTTGGAAACAAATCAGTTATCAACTGAGTTACTTTACAGAAATGATTTCTTTCAGTCAACAACTCCTCCATAATATAGTTGGCAGCCAAGTTGATTAGAAGCCAAGAGCAGTCCTTAGAACAGTGGTATTTATTCAGATGCAGTTTAGTTCCAGATATACAGTATTTACTCTCAGGATTAATGGGTCATGAAAATTGCATAAACAACACATCAACAAAGATATATATGTTTATATCTTCTTTTGATCTGGAAGTTAAGGCTAAGACTCAATACCTTTATTTTTCCTCTGAAAGTATCAGAAACACAACGCTATTAAACTCTCATTTTAACAAAAAACAAACCTAATTGTTTTTCTGAGTTCATGACAACAGTGATAGTTTTTCACCATGCTAAGCCATGTTTATTTGTCTCTGTTTAATCCATTTTCTCTATAAACACTGAGTTCTTGGGCATTTTTAATTAACTCAGCATTGTTACACTTCCCATACGAGCCACTCACCCCTCAATTGTCTCCCTTCTTAATGCCAGCCTTCCAAGGAGAATGTGTGGTCTCCATGTTGTCTGCCTACAGCCCTCTAAGCTGGGAGGCCACGGTTTTGCAATGGAGGATAAGGATTCTTACCTGCTGCTTTGGCAACATCTGCAGTTGAGATGTTTTGGAGGTTTGAGTGCACTCTGAAGGTCACAGCTGGTCCCAGCATGCTAGAAAAGATTATTAAAAAATGTAAGACTCATAATCAAGATACACGGCATAATATTCTTTTTCAAAATAGGTTTTTAAGGAGAAACCATTAAGACACCATTTAGCCCTGTTCCTTTTGCTTCATTAGCTACATTTGCATACATTCTTATACCTCTTGTGGTTTTTCTTTTTTTATGCATGTGTCTTATGTCTGTCTGAAAGAATTTCAGAGATATTAACTAAACTTCAAAACAGTCCTGTAAACACTATTCTTATTACGAAAATGGAAAAATGAAGGCCTGGAAATTATTATTCACCCAAGAGCAACACAGAAATTCACTGGAATTCAGCATCTAAAAAGATTACATAAAGTTTCAAATTAACATCAACACAAGTTTAGTCCTCTTGTTATGACTCTAAATCAGAGGAATGATAAAAAAAAACAAAACACCTCAGAATACGTATGTTAAACATGTTTTGTAAGAATGTACTTGGGGAAAAGATTTTGGACTTAGCTGATCTCCAATGGCTGATTTTGACAAGAAAGATGGCACAAATTACTATCTTTTAACAACAGAGGTTACCATCTATGTGAATAACTTATGAAATGATGAAACACTGTGGTGACCTTTTTGGGTGTATCTTGATGGATCTTTATGGTTTTAGAATCTATGGTGCATTTGCAGAGCAAGGTACTAATTAGCTAAATGAAGAGAAAGGTATTCAAGCTTTCAAAAAGAATTTATTTTGTATTTTTCAAGGAAAATAAATCTATAGATGTAATACTGCATTCATTCTCCTCTCATCTCAATAATATCCAACATACATCCACATCTGATGAAGGAATAAAGAGATTTCCATTCTAACATTATACTAAAATGCATAAATATACAAGAAAGAAAAAAAAAAACCATAAGAAAACACACCCAACCATGATAAAAGTACTTTTAAGAAAATTTTTCAGATTGCAAGCTACAGTAGTAACTATAATGTACATTTATATAGGAGTGGAGAGTGTGAGGGCTGAACAAACATGAAAACTGGCACATGATAGCAGTTTTCTTACATATTATGTGTTATGTGAGTGCCTAATTTTTTATTATTCACACAAACGGCGAGAAGCATTAGAATTACACTATGGATAACACCTGCTTCAGCTGTGGTAAATTGATGAGAACCATACAGGTAACATGCTTTGACCTAAAATAGCCATGACTCATGAGAGAATGAAATCTGGAAAAATGCTACATAAAAGAAGTTGAAAAATAATTTTGCTGCAGGGCTTGAAATGAAGTATTAAATTATTCTTTTACTAACACTTTGCATTTGTATTTTCCATTCATACAACAGAGAGCAGTTAATGAAGTGCGTGCACTTAATTGCATCACATATATCCTAGACAGAAATACCTTTAAACTTTTTCCATTTTAGGCAGAAAAAAACTATTAATGATCGTTAAGAATTTGCTTTGACGTCACAAAGGGAATCAGAGTAAGACTAAGGAGCCGCCTTTCAATCTTTTACTAGTAAAGCATGCACTGTGCGTATTTTATTCTATAGTTAATAGGAACTGTCATTAATCAACCATTTTTCTTTAAATACTCTTCCGGGTGGGAGAAAACTAAAATAGAGATTTTATTGCTAAAGGATACTCCAGATGTCAAGTCATTAATGTTCAAGAAATGCATTTTAATAATGTTTAGGCAATTATAAAGCATTTATGAACATCATTTAAGTAGTATGTTTGGTTATAATACTCTACAATTGCATTACTTAAGATACATAAAATGTGTTACAGAAATTCAGGCCATTCCCCAGTTCTGTCACTAACAGAGAGATAATCAACCATAACAGCCACCTGGGAGTTTGATATTATCATGCACTGAATATAACCAATCTTGCACTGTCCTTCCTGCATTCCCAACCTAAGAGAAATGATGATTCCTCTCTGGCTGCTCAGACACAGTGTAGTTAGTGGTCTGCTTCAAATAAAAGCAGGCAACAACCTAGTACACATTTGTCCCACACCAAGAACCGCATAAACAAAGAACTTGAGATATTTCTCCCAAATCTACACTGCCTATTCCATTATAGTCAAGAACCTGGAATTCATCCCAACTTTCAAACACGGTGTAGTTACACTTTGGCTTTACCAGCAAAGACAAGTTGACTCCACCTGAGTAAGCCCAGTGTACTCAGGACTCAGAGCAGATGAGTTGTGCCAATGTATGTGCTGCCACAAGCACTGGCAATGCTCCTCATGGCTAAGAGGATGTAGGGAAATAGAGGGAAAGACAGGATGAGATATAGGGTGGGATAAAAATTCCATATGGGACAGGGATTATATTAATACCCATACTTTCTGCAGGAAAGAAGAAATCTAAGAATCATTTCAAATTCCTATTCTTGCACTGTTGGATGGGATACTATTTTTTCTCCATTGTAATCATTGAATGATTGAACATAAGGAAATACTCGAGCACAACATAAGCCCAATTTCACTAGGAACATTTGCAAAATAAAGAAAAAGTCTTGTCACCACTTTTTGCACATTGGTATTCTGTCAATTATTTAAAAGCAAACAAAAGACCCTGAGATTGTATGGCCAAAATTGCTTTTCTGCTAGATATTTTGGGAACTGACTGCTTGAGAAGCTCATAAAATGAGATTTTTCTCATGGGGGGCTTCTGGCAAAAGCACTCAATAAATAAACATTTCAATAACAATAGATGCCCTTTGGGGAATTCCTCATTGTTCATTTATATGTTGGATGAGACCATTTAAACAAAACCAGTAATTATTTGACTGCAAAAATATTTTCAAAAATACTCTTTTAACAAGACTGTGACCATCTTGAGACAGGGTACAAAGATGTATAAAATGCACCCCTGGTGCTTCCTAGCCAGAAACTTTTCTTTAGATAGGTGAGACCGCTTTCTCATGCAGCTGTCAAACCCTCTGCAACCTAGCTAATATTAATGGCAATTGTCTAAAGACCAGGGCTTGCTGAAGTGCACACTAATATTTACGACCAGATGAATTGCAAACATACCACTGCCACAAATCAAGGCCAGCACGACCCTGCTCGGCAGCAGGCAACGTCATGCCAGAGCCCAGCCAGCCATGCCCAAGAAAGATACCACAGATGTAAGAGACACCAGAAACATAAACAAAATCTAACACACACAGTGCAGTGTTTCTTCTTCCCTAACCATGAGATTAAAAGTGGTAGGTAGCAGCATCTTTCATCTATGAAAGTAATGTTTTAGATAAGATTTTTGTTTAACAATTATTTTTGCCAACAAGGTGCATGCTATGCTGCTATGGTTACACCTGTGTAGAAGTGCAGTTGACTATTCTCACATAACTGAACTGAAATCCACCTTGTGTGTTTTGGAAGGTATCTGAACTACACTACCATAATCTCATATGCTATTTTTTTTCAGAATACTATCTTCTGATTATTTTTGAATAAATTTAAGCAACTCTGGTGTCTAGGCTAATAAACGGTGACTTCTTTCCATGCAAAACGTAACATCTGCTGCAATGACCTGCTAAATTTATTACTAGAAATTTACTGACTAATTACTGTTGGCTGTCACAACTTCTGCTTTTTTTTATATATTTCAATAATGTTGCCTTCAGCCATATCAGTTGTTTGTTTTTTTAACAAAGACATTCAAAGCATATTGCAAATTGTCACACTTATGTGCTGTTGTCTTATATTCTGTTTACTAGAGATGAAATAATTACAGTGTTTATACCAAAATGACTTGAAGGTTGATTGCTGATTTAATAATATCCCCTCCCCTTGGGTTTTTATTTCCCATCTGAAGGTGGGAGAGCGCACAACACGCAAAGAAATACATATTCTTGATGTAAAATAGAAGTATTTCTTTTCATTAACAGTTTTACAGATTAACAACATGCTTATTCTGTCTGTCAACAAATGGATGATCTGAATAAACAGAGCTGGACCATGATCAGTATGGCAAGGTCCATATCACTTTCCAGCCTTTGGTTATAATTATATTTATGAATTACAGGATTTAAATCTCCATAAATTATGTACCAAGCTTTGCGTGCCCGTTCTTCTCCCTCCTGTGTGTGTACTTCAGTACTACAATATCATACAGAAGGTTTATTGTGAAATACAGTCACAGTCTATCATACCCCCTAGTGGAAAAGGATTTGAGAAACATGTGCCAACATGGTTATATGCATTCTTGAAGATGAGACATAGAGCTGATGCCAGATGGAAATGAATTGAGGTTGCATCATACTTTAAAAAAATAAAAGCAGAGTGTGATTTCTCAAGATAGGAGGAAGATGAGGGGATCAGGACTGGATATTGCCGTCATTAAACAGTCCCTTAATTACACTGCTTCATATAACAGAGCTTGCCTTAATAAAGCTTAAATTTGAAATTAGAGTTGCCACTTGTCTATATGTTCATTTCAAAATCCTTTAATCTCTGGGGGTTAAGAAAAGCAATTAGTAACGCTCCAGAGGATTGTGCAAAGTAAATTTTATAGCAGTGAAGGTAATTGTTTCAGGAAATGTTTGGTGGGCTTGAACTAATGACTTGCAATGTGTACATATTTCTGTTCTTATTGTGTTTAGGAATTTGAAGTTTATGTCCACTGTTTATATTTCATTTCAGCCTCCTTTTCACCTTCTCAATTTTGGAAAAGTAAAATGCTCACACTTGTGTAAACGTGTTATACATTATAAGTATTAGCTATAAACATATTTATATCAAATTGAATTGACAGAAGAAAAGCATGTGATTAACAGAGGTGTTTTTGTAATACAGTATGTTTGGATAACATGATTTACAGAGCATAGCAAAGGCACAGTAATGCACCTGGTCATCCTTATATATTACAGAGATGGGTTAAAAGCATATAGTTGCTATTTGAGCTCCTTCTATTATTCAAATTAACTATAAATCCATCAATAACTTGACACAGGCTTCACCAATATTTTTGACCAGAACCTTTGATCAAAAGTTACTTTGTGGATAATTGCTTCAATTCTATTTATATTGCATAAGCAGGTACTGATTAAACCTGAAGTATTCTGGAAATCTGTTAAGAGTGTATTGTGCTCTGGTATCAGCTTCTACAAAATAACTTCCCTGAACTGCTGAGTAGAGTATTTTGATCATCACCTAGACTTAGTACTAAAAATGGCCATCTTTAATATACTTACTGTTTATAAACATGCTTAATTTTGTATCTGAACTGATCAACTCCATGTACAGCTGTATCTACTCTCACATTTCTTACAGCCAATGATGAATTTGATTTTTTTTCCCTATTTCAGTCTTCTATTTGAGTCTTTCCAGTTCTTGGAACCCTCCTCTGGAAACTCTTAACATGCTTCTCAAACTGCAGAAAAACAAAGGGTGTTCCACAATGAGCTGCATTACTGCCCAAAACACATTATCTAATCCATTAATATTTATATGCTATACATACACTAAATTTGTATGCATTTGTTTGCAACACGGTCTGCAGACATGTTTCTATTTTCAACTTCCAACTAACTTGCAGAGGGAAAATTAAAGAAGATATATTGTGCAAACATCAACACCATCAATACTTGACAATGGCGAAGTACTGAAGATGAATATCTGATTTGAGACTGCCTCCTGAGAATGAACATTGTCTGGGGCCAGATAACATGCATCTTAGGGTCCTGAAGGAACTAGCTGATGTGGTTGCTAAGTTATTCATCAAATTGGAAAAGGCAGGACTGTCAGGCCAAGTCCCTGGTGACTGGAAAAAAGGAAACATCGCTCCAATTTTTAAGAAAGAGAGAAAGATCCAGAGAACTACAGTCCAGTGAGTCTTACCTCTGTGCCTGGGAAGAAAATAGAGAAGATCTTCTTGGAAGCTATGTTAAGGCACACATGAGATGAAGAGATGATGTGAGACAGCCAGCATGGCTTCACCAAGAGCAGATCATGCCTGACCAATCTGGTAGTCTTCTTCAAGGGAGTGACAGCATTGGTGGGCAAATGGAGGGCAACAGATGTTGTCTGCCTGGACATGTGCAAGGCCTTTGACATCATCCTGCACCACATCCTTATCTCTAAATTGGAGAGATACAGATTTGTAGGCTGGACAGTTCAATGGATTGTCAAAGCCAGAGGGTTGTGGTTACTGGCTCTAAGTCCAGGTGGAGGCCAGCGACAAGTGTTGTCCCACAAGGGTCTGTTTTGGGACCGACGCTGTTTAACATTTTACCAGTGACACAGACAGTGGGATCGAGTGTATCCTCAGCAAATCTGTGGATGATGCCAAGCTGAATGGTGCAGCTGACAAAACAGAAGGAAACTACACCATCTAGAGGGACCTGGACACGCTTGAAAAGTGGGCCCATGTGAACAAGACCAAGTGCAAGGAGCTGCACTTGGGTCAGGGCAATCCCAGATATGGGTACAGACTAGGAGAAGCACTCACTCAGAGGAGCCCTATGGAGAAGGACTTAGGGTTTCTGGTGGATGAAAAGCTGCACACAAGCCAGCAGTGTGTGCTTGCAGCCAGAAGGCCAACAGTATGCTGGGCTGCATCAACAGAGGGGTGGCGAAGAGGGAAAGGGAGGGGATTGTTCCCTTTTACTTTGCCTTGCAAGGCTCCATCTGGAGTACTGTATCCAGGCCTGGGGCCCTCAGTAAAAGAAAGATGTTGGAGCAAGTCCAGAGGAGGGCCATGAAGATGGTCAGAAGGCTAGAGCACCTCTCCTTCAAAGAAAGATTGAGGGAGTTGAGCTTGTTTAGTGTGGAGAAGGCTCAGGGGGACCTCACTGTGGTCTTCCAGTACTTGACGGGAGCTTATAAGCAGGAGGGGAACTGACTTTTTACACAGTTTGATAGGACTGTGATAGGACAAGGGGGAGAGAGTTAGATTAGATGTTGGGGGAAAAATTTTACTTAAGGAGTGGTGGGGTGCTGGAACAGATTGCTGAGAGAAGTGGTGGATGCCACATCCCTGGAAGCGCTCAAGGCCATGTTGGAGGGGGCCCTGGGCAGACTGATCTAGTGGTTGGCAGCCCTGCCCACAGAAGGGAGTTGGAACTAGATCATCTTTAAGGTTCCTTCCAAACCAAGCCATTCAACAGTTCTTTGAAAAACCAAAATCCTTGCCATGGGAAAGACACTAATGGCAATGCTTACAAATTCACCAGGTAGTGAAGAATCTTCTATTACCATTTACATTTGATTATAACAGTTTACACCATGCAGCAGGGTATGTTGTATTCAGTAGATAGATTAGAAAGATTAGCTAGATCGCTAGTTTCAGAGCAACCAAATCCTGCAAATGGACTTACATGGAAACAAAACTTTGGGTGAAATTTGGTGGTTACAGCTCAGATTTCCCTCTGTAATCCACATACATAGCCATCATAAATCAGATAATTATGTGGACACCTCATACTGTCCTTTCTAGTCCTTCTTCATGATGCTCCAATGAAGTCATTCTGCTGCACTTTTCTCACTGATTCTACTGTCATTAGAATAATTTCAAGAATAAAGTCATAGAAAACATATGATTCATCCATAAAGGGATATTTTCCAAAAATACCAGTCCATGTTTGGAGAGTCTCTGATACCAATCAATATTAAAATGACTGACTTTTATATATTTTTATATTAATCGTCTATTATATAACCTTTTTTTATTTCTAAATACTGATGCTCATTGACAAAGCAAAACCTGATGAAAGAGTACTTCAAAGATTTTACAACTCAATTGATCTTAGGCAAAGATTTTTTGCTAACCTTACAATTTGAAATATTTTAAAAATGGGCAACGCTCAATTTGGAGATCGATATATTCATTTGTTCTTATTTTTATTCTTCACAAAATGCAACCTCCAATGATTACTCAAGACCTATGAATAATGTGCATTTTAAAATAATTTTTGTATTAATCTGTCACAAGCCATGAAATTTGACATTTTCACCATGGTGAGTACATGAAAGTTGCCAGCTTTGCCTGCCATGCTAATATGGTTCTTAATTACAGCATCTAAAGAACAAAACATGCAAGCGCTATAATTTTTTTTGTAGCAAAAGACCTTCAGACTGGGAAAATGGTCTCAAAATACTGCTTAAAATATACAGTGCATTTTTTCACTCTCTAATGATTAAGCTTAATAATAACAAAGTTACGTCTTTTTTAAAAGGAAACAAAAAGAAAAGATAACAGTACTCACATAAGAATATATATCATTTTTCTTTTTTCTCTTGGTAGTCTGGCTAGTACACAAACAGAAGCCTTAAGGTTTTAGACAGTAAACATTCAATGTATTTTGCTGATATCAGGCCTAGTTTGGCACACCTGTATTAGTAACAGTGTCTGTTGAACTTACATGTAATATCTGTCACCTGGGCTGATAGCCACCTTACCCTCAGTTTGCACAGGTGACTTTTAATGGCTAATGAAGATCATTACTCATGTGCTAGGACTTCTGCAGAGGTAAAGGTTCAGCATGCTCATAGATTCAACAGGATCCAGATAGGACACAAATTTTTTTGATGTGGATTATACAGCACAACTGAGAACCAAAGAAAACAGCCTCCATTCAAAAAGCTTTGAAACTCTGAGCTAGATGGCTACAACCAGAGCCCTCCTGCTTGCCCTTTCAAGAACCATTAGCTCTGAGAAGACCAACTGGAAGACTCAGTCCTGGGACCTTACACCAGCAGCTGTAAAGGAGAGATGTGGTGTCAGCCTACTTCCTTTGCAAAGGAAGCATTGCAAGGGGAATTTATCACAATCTTTCAGTCACATTTGCTCCCACTGAATTTATCATTCCTTAGGAATACAAACTTTTCCCAGGAAGCTCGTGGGTCTGTATATCTGTACAGTATTTTCTGGATAGATGTTAAAAAAAAGTGAAGAAGAACAATTTCTTTCTTCCATTTGGCCAGCTGGTCTGTAATACTCATGTCATGCATACACACAGGTGACAGAAATATATAAAAGTGTGTTTGTGTGTATGTAGGAGATCAGGTAGCCAAGGAACAAAGAATAAAGAAAGACAAAGAGATTAATTTTGCATATTTCTCATAATTATTCTTTTAAACAAATCTTTAAAAGAATATTCTCTTCTAAATTTATATCATCAGTTCCCCTACATTATAATATTTTCCCAGTTCTAATATTAATCGTGTTATTTGTAGACCAAGTTTTAGTTCAAGAGTGAGAATTACAGTTCTGTGTTTCTATTCTCATATCTATCTGTCATCAAATTCTGTACCATTTCAGAGAAAAATCAAGAAAACTATCTTGAGTTTTAGTCTACCCATCTGTAGAATGGAAATAATTACCTGTTAATAAAGCTATACAAATTCAATGCAGTGGCACGTATTCACTGTCTTGCTTGAGACAAAGGAGTATATTTTCCCACCTTATAATATAATGGACTTTAATTTTATTAAAAATGAATATAATGAAGAAAAAGTAACATGGAAAGTACAGGAAGAAGTATGAAGTTTAAAACAGATAAACTTTAGAAGCTCACCTATCTATAAAAAAAATGTCTCCTGAGTACATGGATATATGTTTGTAACATGGGATTTCATTCTGTGTTTGATTACAAAAGTGCAAATCCTCTGATTTAATGAGATGAAATGTTGTAATGGAAAGCTGAACTTAGTACATTTTTATTTATAAGAGTCTTCCTAGATTTTTATGGTCTCTCTATTTTGTCACCTACAATTCATAAAATGCTGCAGGCCAAAATCCTTCTTGTTATTTTTAATATATTTTTATATTTTTCTAGTAGGAAAGTTACAGTGGAGAAGGCAAAATGATCTTGGTTATATGCACATTTATTAAAGGAAAGCACACAAAATATATTGTACCTCAAGGGAAAAAAGCCACAAGACTAATGTAATGCCAAGGCTGAGAAATCTCTCATTTTTAAGTAAAGGAATGCATAGTTGAAACTTCCACCTTATTTTTGTTTCCTTATCCTCATTTCTATAAAATTGATGAATCTTTATATTAAAAATTAGTTGTCAAATAAGACAATATGTACCAGAAAACACAATGTAATTTCTTATAAAAGCCTGCATGCAATGAGTTACAGCAGTACATTTTTCAGACGATTTGTTTTCCAGACTCATTAAATCTGTAGAAGAAGTCAAGTTTGAATAAAAGTGGTGCCATTATTTCTGAGTTATGCTTTTATATCATTTCAAACAAGATTATGCCAAATAACCTTAGCCTGTTGGTTTGTAATTTAAATTCAAAAAAATAGATCACAAATATTTTTCAACTTTTTTGAAAGGTACATGTTTTTATTGACACCAAGGAAAAGTACAGTTTTAAATAAAAATGTTGCTTAATTTCTGGACAATAAATGTAGTGGAAGTAAAAATTCAACCTATTGATAGTTTATACTACAGCACAATAAGGAGAAGAAGATGGACTGTACGGCTTTTTATAAGCACAGTATTTGAAATAGATGGCATTATCTGCCAATCTAGAAATAAAAAACTTCACAAGATTCACCTACAGGTGTACAGAATAAAGAAAAGATGCATCACACTGAATCAAGGAGAAATGAATCACGGAGAGCTTGTGCAGCAGTGGGAAGTTTCATGTTACTGGCAAGTACAAAACCTAACCAGACACTGTGCTACCTGTCCCACCACAGTTCACTGGGTTAAATAAGCCTCCCTCACACTATCCTGCCTTTCAAGCTACCAACAATTTACTGAGATGTTCACATTTAGAGCGTACATATACCAAATGTCATAATCCATCAGCATGATGAAGTGAAAATACCAAGTACTGTTCCAGCATTTAGGTTCTGGATGACTGAATATGATTAACTGGCTGATTGAGTTTTTCAGGTGTTAGAAAAATAACATGACAAACAATGAACAAAACCTATATAGCATGATTAGGACACTACAGCCAATGCACATTCATAATAGGTGAGACTGAGAGCTCCACTCATCAATGTGCCTGCCCTACGCTTTTAATTTGAACAAGTTTAAAGCTTTCCTGAACTTTCACCACTTGGTTTGATTTTCAAATATCTTCCTCAGTCCACGTTCTTTTCACTGGGATGGTTGGCTGGCTTTTCAGATTGTATTATTCCAGCCCAATCGTTTCAGCCCTTCCTAAGAACAAGGATAATGATAACTATTGTTTGGTCATGTGAGACATTTCTTTTTTTTAAAGGAGCTGGAAAGTGTCAAAAACCAAAAATATTAAGTATGGAGAGAGTGTGCCCACAGCATTTCTGGTGATTAGCCTTCCAAATTCAAGCTTTTGTTAGATTACAGTTTTCATGTAATTACTTAAAAATAGAGTTGATGCTAAGGACATGACACAGTACAATAGGAAAAATCAGTCTTGACTTACTTTGTATCGACAGATGCACTTAATCTTTTCAAAATATTTGTTCAATAGGATCCCCGATGTCCAAGGATGAATGGTGGTCAGATACCAGAGCAGATAACTATTTTTTGGATCTTTAACTTCATTTTTGGCAGACCTTGGTTAGTATTTTAAAAAACAGATGTGGAGCTGTAAGGATCTTAAGGACCTTTCATTACCTTGAATTCTGCTGGTACCATCTGGTTCCACCTCAGATTCAGATTCAGACTCAGTTCATTTGAAGCCAAGTCATGCCATGCTTTATTACTATTATTATTATTAATATTATTATTATTATTATTACAGAAGCATTGTTTAAACTGACAGCTGACTTCTGGGACTGCTGAACACTCAGAATGGTAATTGAAGCCAACAAGATCTGTGTCTCGATATTTGAAGTTCTTCAGAGAAGACAACAGTCTAAGGCATACTCTTAGATATCAGACTGGACAGTTCAAATTAGTAGATACTTTACCATTAATACTTTCATGCATAAACTCCAGCTCTGTATTGTTCTTATAATGACTATCAATTTAAGTTTGTCAAATGCTTTGATAGACTAGAAAAGAGCACCACAGGAAAACAAAACAAAACAACAACAAAACCGAGAAGAAATGGATTTTCTGACCTCAGAGCAGGATTTGAATAATGTGGAATAAAGAAAGCCTGAAGCCACACATTGAACAATGAAGATAAAATGGAACACTGAAGAGCTGCTCATTAGCTGAGCATTTCATTTCCTGCATATGGAATCAGACAGAGTTCTGTAAAAATATATATTAAGATATTATAAAATATTTCAAGACACTATCATGATTAGTCATTATTCAAAGACTGATATTTTTGGTCAGCTGAACAAAAAATAATAAAAAAACAAAAACAAAAAACCCCACCAAACAATAGCTTGAGTTTGCTCCAAAATCAATTGTTAGCTTATTTTTATCACCAAAATTGAAGCATTTGCCTTAGAAGCCAAACATAATTAAATTTTGAAATGAGTCATTTCTTTGAATTGAAAAATTATAGCATTTTACTTTCAAAATGTCAAACCACACTGCTGTGACTGCTAGAAATTTTTAAATGTGTTTGCCAGCTGAAGCTTCCATATAGTTTCCATACATAGCTTCATTTAATCTGAATTTTCATTTTTCATGTAAAACACAATTCAACTAAAACACTGAGTTCATCTCCAATCTCAGTGTGGATAGTGGGAACATTCAGGTGAAAGCTAAACAGCCAACCTGAGGCCTCTTAGTTTGAGCTTTAGACTCTAAAAGCTCAGTGATATAGGTTTTTAACTTAGCATCAGATGTATGATACATGTGCAACCAACTGTACTGATAGGGAATATATTAAATTTTATGACTTTGCAATCCAGGAATTCACATTAGAAAATCAGAATGAGCTTACAAAATCTGTTTACATTAGCACTTGAAATTCAGTGAGTATCCTGCATATCCTAAAAATTACATATATAGTTTAAAGGCCTATATAGACAACAACCACTATGCTCCAAAATAACAGTAACAGATAAACATTAATGTTTTTTACGGGATGAATACAGGGTGCCCTATTACAGGTTTTCCATTGAAAAATGATGGAAACAATTTTTTGTCAAGTTACTACATCTCCTGGAAGGACAGTTCATTGAGTACTTAGCTTAAGTGTATGATAAGGCAAAAATGACAAAGATTCTCACTGAAATGCACAGGAGGAAGCAAAAGTGATAGAATAAAATTGTGAAAAAGAGAAACGTAGAGCAAGAGACCTTCAAGTGCAACAGGGAAAATCATAGAAGGCTAAAGAGAGAAATGAGAAGGAAAAGAAAAAAAATCAGTGTTACTGCAGTGTACATTAAATGATGTAATATTCAGCAGAAAATACCACACTTGACTGGAGGCTGAGAATGATATAATATGCAGGCTGAAATACTATGACATCAGAATAATTTGTTTTCCTTCCATGTAAAGGTGTTCAGCTAAATTTAGAGCTGAAAACCTCCCATTAGCAACGTTCTCACTAAATATCCCAAGTGTAAGAAAATAAAAGCACAGAAATAATTTGTATTCCTATAAGAATCCAAAGAAGTCATGTATGTCGCTTTTACTATACATTCTGAGTGTTCTTTCCACTACTTTCACAGCTGAACTAACAAATTTTAGTAGCTTTATTATATTTGGATGTTTTTTGACAACCTGTTGCATTCGTAAGTTTATTCTATAATGTACCAAGAGCTTTAATTACAAGAAGAAGGTCGATATTGCAGATTGCAGAGGTAACATTAGTTTTAAAATAAATACAAGCCCTCCAAGCACTCCTTCCCATCTGACTTCAATCCATGATACCAGTCCAACAATCAATCACCAGAGGCAATGGACACCCATAATTAGATTATAAAATCATAACTATAGTCATTTTACGTCTGCTTGCATAATTACATCAGCATGCTAATATCCTTTTAATGGTCTCTAATGATGTAATAAGAAATAATGGAATTTATTTGACAGCTACATAACCATTAACAAAACATATTAAGCATAACTATTACTTCCATAAAGATTCAGGCTGTATCCAGAAGTGACAACGAACATGTTGGATCTTTTCTTCAGTATGGAAGTATTTCTAATTGTGTATTCCCCAAATCTATTCCCAATCATCTGCTTCACAGGGTGAGCAAAGTTTATGTCAGTGCAAACTTGACAACAAACCAACTGTAGAAGTGGACTGAACGCTCTGGGAACCAAGCCTGAGGCTACGTTGTGAAATGCAGGCCATCGGTTAAAGTTGGCAGGATTGTGAAAGAGAAGATAAGATAAGCTGATTACTACCATGCATCAAATAAAATCAAGAAAAAACATGGTAATCAGTAGGAACCCATAGAAAAAAGCCGATGTTCACTTAACCAAACTCCAAGGCAGAGGAAAAAAATAAAAATATATGGAGAAATGAAGGATATCTGCAGACAAAACTAACTAAATGTAGTATTTGTGAATCAGTACCCTTTAAATCACTTTCTGCATAGAATAGGACAAAAAACCTTATTTGAGAATTTGAAGAACATTAAAAAAATTCACCTCTCACTCTCTGTTCTCAGTTTTTATATTATTCCTCTTGAATGTGATGGCTTTGTCTGAACTCTGAAATTTGTGGCTCACATTAAAATGACTTTAATCTGAAATCTTTGCAGTAGTCTAAAAAAATCAGACTTACACTCTCTTTTCCTTTTCAGAATTCTTGGAAGGGAAAGAGAAAACTGAGAATTTTAATCCAAGCTCACATTCAGGTCAGAGTTCAATCTAACTTAGTTTTCCATATTCCAACCCCTCATAAATTCTTGATTTTAGGATTATTGATATTTTTAAAAGCTAAATCCCTGAGGGTGGAAAAAAAAAAAAAGAAAGAAAGAAAGAAAGAAAGAAAGCTAGTAAAATGAAATATTTCCTGAGAGGTCTCATCCTCACATTTTAATATGTCAATGGTGCATAAGGAATAACCATATCATTAGGTCTTTCTCAAAACCCCTCTCCAGGAGGCCATTCAGACGGCAACCAGAGCTTTCATGTCCATACAGTTTTCCAATGATGGCTATGTAATGACAACAAAAGAACAAATCCAAAAAACATTAATTCTTTTCATGATGAGGCTTTTTTCTAAAGCTTCAACTTCTGCTGTCTGATGTCCAGCTCCGTATTTCTATAGCACTTCATGGTTTAACCTGAGCTTAAGCACCTCGTTTTTTGGACTAAAGATTTATTATGGATGAATTCTTCCCTAACTTGGGATTTGAGATAACCTTTTACAGATTTATAGATGTGTTAAGCAGGCAAAGATCTATGAAAGCATTGCTAGGATAGACAGAATAGTCTGTCCTGCTTGTAATTATCATCATTCATAATGCAGTTTTAAAATACAGACCATATCAAACAATTTCTTTTGGCACTGTCATATGACTGCATATTAATGGATGCAAAATATGCAGCTTCCCTAAAGTTCCATATTAAGGAAAAGAAAAAAATTGTTCATAGCTTGCTATTTCACTGGAGGGATATTTTCCACTGAAGAACAAATCTACAGCTTGACAATTGCAACGTTGTTGCAATTTATCAAATGATTAAAAAAAAAAAAAAAAAGGTTTTATGCTAACAATTAGAAAGGTAGGTGAAAGTGCTCTTTTACTGTAAATGAATGAAGTTAATGAAGTAGAACCCATTGATTCCAGCAGAGAACTTGTTCTGTGGAATTATCCCTTTGAATGTGCGGCAGGCTTTGATTTATCTGGTAGTATTTAAATTCAAGGTTGAAAATTCTTTTTATAAGGAAGGCCATATAACATCATGTTTTGTAATTACAAAATTCAGTTTTCATAGAAAGTACATTTCATAACATACAAGTTAAAAAGTCATTAAGCAATATAAAGGATGGTTCTAACATAATATGTAAATATTTTCCTTCTAAAAAATGAAATTATTTATGCCCAGATTTTGTCATATTTCTAAGTCAACCTTTACTAGTTGTCTATTTCCTATCTTATATTCTGTAATAGAATGGGCAGAATTCTTTTTTTTTAATTTTTCCAAATAATAATAAACACTTCCACCAAAAATGCAACATCTTCAGACCACAGCTAAAAACATAGCATTAAAAAATATGAATTGCATTCACTTGATCCATAGGTTAAGGCAAAAGCACAAGAAAGGCTGAGAAAGGCACTGCCCATCAGCAACATGGCTCGCAGGGAAAACCAAGCAGCCCCAAACACTGAAACATAGGCAGAAGCTGGATGTTACCCAAATAGCAGTTATTTTCTGCGCACCAGCATGTGAGTTCTTTCCAGCACACTGTAACAAACCAACCACAGCTGATGCTTCTTTTCCATTACTTCTCTATCAAACTATTTTATTTTCTATTTAATGAAGGAAAAACTGAAGTTTTATAAGGTAAATGTTCCTACCAAAGTGGTTTCAGAAAATCTCCATTATGATTTTTTTTTTTTTTAACCAAACTTGGTAAATCATAACCTCCTACCTTAGGTGATTACCATACAGCACATTTATCAGCACAAATCATAAGAAAAGCAGCATTTCAACACAGCTGAACTCCCTGTGACTTGTTAAATGAGTAGCTGTCCAAGCAGCATGACCTAGTGTGCCGTGTGCCATACTGAAAGCCGGGAACCCAAGTTTTTATCCCTCTGTGATTTTGTTTCACCCTCAGCAATGCTGAGTATGATGACTCTTTACAATACTTGCTTAACCAATACTCTGTTAAATAAGATGGTTATATATTTACAGCACTTTGAAGAGGTTTTCCCTTTGGGAGCATGGGGTTATTTCAGTCTTTATAGTTTGTATTAAATAATTTTTTCTTAAATGTGTGTAGGGGACGTTATAAAGATCATCATAATATTCTTTTGTTTGTGCATACACTCTCATTAATTTTGGCATTAAAGAGAATTCATTCCCTTGTAAGATGAACTATTGAAAAATAATAAATCCAATAAAATAAAAAGAGGCAAATTCCATGTACATACTTGACATCATCGAAGGCACTCATCTGCAGCTTCAGGAGATCTGCCACATCCTTTATTAACTCCAGGCCCTTTTCCACACTCAGGGGGCTGTTGAAAGGGAGCAAGAAAACACAGCGTTACGAAAATGGAACTCATCAATACTTGAGAGGCTAAAAGTCCCAAAAGAGTTATCACCTTGGCCTCTTAGAGTCTGAAAGCCACCAGTAACTGTATTCCTGTCACATAGTGATCGTGATATCAAGGGAATTGGGATCAGGTGCTTCTTCAGGCATGATGAATCACCTGAATTTTCCAGCAATAAGACAAACAATAAGGTGTAAATGGAATTGTTAGGAAGTGTAATGGGCCCATGATGCAGCAACCAGTTCATCTTGATCCTCAATAAAAAATGTAATAAAGTAAAAGGACAGAAAGAGAGAAAAGGATTGACGAGACAAGGAGGGAAACAAACAATGAAAGTCAAATTGCAGGCTCAGTAGCAAATGGACAAGGGAAAAGCATATTTTTAAATTCATTAGTTTTTAAAATGAATCTTCGCCCAGTGAAAGGATACAAAATTATTATGGATTTGAGAGTAAACAATGGAGCAAGGCACACAGTCCAGAGGACACTGATTAGATACATAGGATTTAGTTTGTTGTGCATATGCTCTGCTGACAGAACTCACTTTAAATCTTTTTAACCTTTGTCGATGCCACATTTACATTTTTTAATTTAGAAAGCAGGTTGCAATCAAGCATAACACAAGAGGACTGCTAGCATTAAAAAAAAAAGCATTTATCTAGATGCAAAATATATATTTATAGAACTTTCAGGTTATTAGAGTTGCTACAGCTGTAAAGGTGTATCATGAGCATTCTAATAGACATTGTACTTTGTTTAGCTGTTGTTTAATGCTGTAAAACCAAATAAAAATGAATTTAGAGTGTAAAAAGATATGAAAATTATATAACAAGCTCTACTGAGAACAACAAATGCAGCATTCTCTAAATTGTGATTATAGAATTATTCTCAACACTGTCAAAGCCCCAACACTCATAACATTAAATCTTACAAGCCTGATACTTATCCGACTTATGCCATTTTAAATCAGAAACAACTTTGATGAAACTAACCCAGGGGAAAAAAGGTTCTGTATCTTTTCCTTCAAGGGTTTATAACAAGTAAGAGAAGGAGGTGTCAAAAAAGTACATACTGTTAGACATGATCTTTCCAGCTGGACTAAGGGGAAAAAAGACCTCTCAGAGCTCTGTACCTGGGTTATTATCTCTGCTTCACAATGAAAGTTTTTTGAATCTAATTTTATTGCACTGTAATTATGGCCATGGATTTATTTATTGTCTGCAATGAGCGTTGCTTATTTATTTATTTATTTACTGTGCTGGGTTCTGCATACACTGCCCTAAGGGCATCTCTATTTAAATAATGGGATGTCTTGTGGATCTTGGTTAGGCTGGAATTGTTCAGCCTCCCTTCATGCTACTAACCCAAAATGCTCAAGAGACCTCCTGTCACACAGGCAGAGGTAGCCCCTCAAGGCACCAGATAAATTTAGAGTTTTTCTAGATGTATGAGACAGAAATGTTCTTGTCTGAAAGTAACAAAAGAATCTGATTGTTTCTGTAAGGAAAAAAATGTACTATAGATTATTCATAAAAATCCTATATTTCAAGGACTGACAGTGGGCAGAAATGTGATTATTCTCATCGCTATGAAAGCAGATTGTCATAGTGACTCAGGGGCTTATGTGTTAATTAAATCTTTTCTCCCAAAGACATTGGCTTAAATTCTATGGAAATGATTGGTGTCAGCGAGTGGGCTTTCACTGCAACAGCAAGTATACACAGAGGTGCAGGGAAAGTCTGCTGCATACATTGATGTCATTTTTTTTACCAAGGGAGTCACATTTGTAAAAGCTCAACCTTCCATTCCTGCTTACCCCCCCTTCCCTGCAAAAGCACTTCCCAACCGCCAAACCAATGTACGCTGCTATGAGTCAATGCAGTAACAGTAATATGTAATCAGAGCATTTGAATGCTACAATCCAGCAAGAATGCTGGAGAGAAAATGAGAGAGAAAAAGGTGCTGGAAAGTCATTCTTCTGCAGGTCTGAGCATCTAGTAGCAGTCTTGTTAACTCTCATCCAATAGCAAACTAAAGAACACAGGTTCACAAGCTCACATCTGGTGTGTTAGGCTAAGAAATTGTCATTCATAACAGCACAGGAGAACTGTGTATTTTTCAAAGGCATGGTGCTACATGGAGGTGTTCAAGGCCAGGCTGGATGGGGCCCTGGGCTGCCTGATCTAGTGGGTGGCAAACCTGCCCATGGCAACAGCATTGGAACTGGATGGGCTTTAAGGTCCCTTCCAATACAAGTCATTCTATGATTGTATGATTCTACAATTCTATGGTTACATTTTCTTCTTTAGTATCAGTATTATTATTGATCACATTCTCACATTTAAGGACTCACATTAAGAATGATTAATTTATGCCCAAGTACCTTCTAGTATCACTTTTACAGTTTCTAAACGTTGCCACATACTAGTACTGCTGATTACTGTTCTGTAACAGCTGTATGGTAGGAGAGCTGAAAATGCCTAATCATTATCCACACTCTATTTCCCTACTATTTTAATTCATATTGCATTTTGCTCCGTGTTGCACAGTGTGTGCTTACATAGTGACGGACTCTAGCTCTACTTACGCTGAGTGAGTACACCGTTTCCAGCAGTATGGCATTAAGCAAACTACTCCAAGCCTAAGGAGAGTGTCCCACCTCTGATAAATAAAAAGAGCTGGCCTCCTCAGATATGGAGAAGGCTGAGGTACTTAACAAGTTCTTTGCCTCAGTCTTCATGGCCAGTCAAGCTTCTCACACCTCTCATGTCCCTGAACTTCAAAGCTGGGGCTGAGGGAGCAAAATCCCTCCTAGTGTAAGAGAGGAGCAAGTCCAGACCACCTCATGAGGCGGAACATGTACAAGTCTATGGGGTCAGATAACATATATTCCAGGGTTCTGAAGAAACTGACTAACGTGATTCATAAATATGATATCTTCATTGATTGTGAGGATTCATCAACAATAGAATTAACTAAAAGCAAAGTGTTACATAAAGCAAGAAGTAAAAGCAGAACACAACAATTCAGATAAGGAACAAATAGAAGACACTACAGGAAGAAATTTTAATAGAAGAAAGTCTCTCTGGATGCAATCATGATGACAAGGCCAAGGTCTTGGAGAAGAGGTAAGATTGGAGTAGGGTTCCTACAACGTTATTTGAACTGTTAAGTTTTAGAATCATAGAATCGTTTGGGTTGGAAGGGACCTTTAAGATCATCTAGCTCCAGCCCCTTTGCTACAGGCAGGGACACCTCCCTCTAGACCAGGTTGCTCACAGCCCCATCCAGCCTGGCCTTGAAGAGATTTAGATTTCAGTTTCCTAAAGCAGGGGAGGACAGAGAGCCACGTTGTTAGGGTAACAGTCCTGGTTGGCTCTGCTCACTCAGAGCAGTGTGGTGCAGTGAGTCTGGGCCATGGCCACTTCGTGTCCAGATACAGTGCAACACGGATCCTGCTCATACAAGTTTTCTTTTGAGCTTGTGATAATATATTTCACTACACCAGCAATGGTAAACTCCTAAAGGAGAAATCACAACTTCCAAAGGACTCAGAGATAAAAAGCACGTACTGGAAAAAAGAAAAGTAACAAGACCCACCCGTGGATGCTCTTTATGCCTTGGAAGTTCTCGAGGATGTGTAACCCTCATTTTGTTAAAGAAAATTAATGGGTTCTGCTGTATCCTTAATAGTTCTTGATTTTTTAAAATTTTTTGTAATTGCCTTGAAAGTTTCTGATCACTTCCAGGAAAGGTTTTAGCCTTAGGAACAATAAACCTCTGGACGGCATAGCACCTTTTTGAAGATCATATAGCTTCTGATGGCCAAGATCTTGAGATAGAGTATACTTCAGGCTTAGAATCATAGAATCACAAAGGTTGGAAAAGACCTTCAAGATCATCTACTCCAACCATCAATTCATCACCACCATTCCCGCTAAACCATGTCCCTAAGAGCCACATCTAAACATTTCTTGTACACCTCCAGGTATGATGACTCCACCACTTCCTTTAGCAGCCTGATCCAATGCATTACCACTCTTTCAGAGAAGAAATTCATTCTAATATCCAACCTGAACCTCTCCTGGCTCAACTTAGAGCCATTCCCTCTTGTCCTATCACTGTTACCTGGGAAAAGAGGCCAACCCCTACCTCATCACAACCTTCTTTCAGGTAGTTGTGGAGAGCAATAACGTCTCCCCTGAGTCTCCTCTTCTCCAGACTGAACAATCCCAGTTCCCTCAGCCACTCTCTGTAAGACTTCACAGCTTTGTTGCCCTACTTTAGACAAGCTCCAGGGCCTCAGTGTCTCTCTTGCAGTCAAAGGCCCAAAACAGAACTCAGTAATTGAGATGCAGAGGGAAGCTCACTTCCCTAGTCCTGCTGGCAACATAATTTCTGATACTATATATGTTTCCTGTCTTTTCTATAATTTCACTTGCAGTAGATTTCTCTTTTGCATTTTTAAGTTAACTGTGTTAAGATCATAGAGCAGCTGAGATTGGAAGGCACCTCTGAGTCCATGTGGCTCAACTCCTGCCCCAGCAAGGCCACCCAGAGCAGGTCTTTTTCAGGTTTCTAGCTCCAGTTCTCTACAGCTAGAAAGACAAAGGGAGGGTCAGAAAGCATGTAAAATTCATTTATAAATAACTTTCTTCTATTGCTTCACCCCCTAATGTCATCTCTTTCAGTAAGTGCTAGCCTAAATATTATTTTCAGTTGACAAATTCAGACCCTACAGAATCAGTAGCCAAAGTCTGTTTTATTCAGATTCCAATTGCTACATCATATTATTTGCAGAATATGCTTTGTTTGATGAATTTTAATGACAGTGAAGAAATAAAGGGGGAATAAAATATAAATATTTCCTTTGGGGTTCATGTAGATATATATTTTCAAGTCTGGCACAGAATCATCTGAAAAATGCTATTTTTGCTTAATCTCACATTGCAGCACACAGCACTTGCACTAAACTACTTATATCTGCTAGAGCATATGGCTTATATCTCTGCTAGCCACAGACAATGTTATATGGTAGTACTACATCATTTCTTCAGATGAAATGACTCCCCAGCTTACTGAAAGATTTTGATGTCATGATTTAACATCATGACAAAACTATGAAAACTGTCATATCCATTTAAACTACGTGAAAAATAAATAGCCCAATACATAGCTAGTTGTCTGTGCTAAAATTCATGATCCAGTCAGCTCTTTTTAACCTCATCAGGAGTTTTATCTAACAAGAAAAGCAGATCTAGGCTATAAAGCTCTTTTATTTAGGGATGGATTTTAAATTAAAGTGCAGGAATAAATATCCCTTTACCTTAATGCGAGCTGTTGAGCACTTCTGAAAATTAAGTAATCCATTTAAATTCTCAAGAGCAGATTTGGGAGACCAACTTTATGTAATTGTTTGTTAAAACGTTTCCAGAAATTGTACTGGACATTGGATACAGGAAAATTGGATTGCCTGGTGAAAATAATAATCCATATCTTCCAATATCTAAATCCCTCCTAGTGAGGGAGCTGAAAACAGAAATAATGTAAGGAACAGTCCACTTACAGAGGTAATTCAAACATTGGATTATAATCTTCCTCTGCTATTGTCTATTAAAGATTTATCTCTTCATTTGCTCAATTTGTAAGAAAAATACAGGGTTGAGGAGTTATTTCTAAAATATGGCTCCAGAAAATTGGCACAACCTAGAGCAATCACGTTAAGTGATTTCCTTCTCAATCACTGCTTCATATAGTTTGTTACCCTATTTTTCTACATGTAAAACTATCTCATTATCTTCAGTGGTTTTATACATAAATGAGAATATCTGCTGATAAGCAAAAGATGAATGAAGAAAAGAAGAGGCCTTAATCAGGTGACCTTGGTCAAGACGCCTTCCTGACCCTCAATTTCAGCACCTGTAAAATGAAGGGAATACCAGCTTTTTTGCCAGATGACTAGTATCGCTATTTAAAGGGCTTGCATGCCTTCTGAATCTAAGAATAAAAAGAGTAGCACTATTAGCAGTCCCTAAAAGCTAAACTTATCTCCTCCCTATCAAACATGGAGAGGATGTTGTGGTAGCAAAGACCAAGGCACATGAAAATTTAATTTTTAGTTGTAAGAAAAATTTCCCTACCAAAAATATTGTTCTAAATTATTTCAACATGGGGAACTGGCTGTATTCAGAGCACAACTGACTGATTTTACAGGATGTTTAAAGCACCTGGATCCAGGTGAACATAACTGCTCCCTCACTGCTGAGTTGGTAGCCTTGCGAAACGCCTCCTGTGGGAAAATGGAGTAGGTGTCAAAGAACTTTATGGACCAGAGATGTCTCACACATGGCCAATTAAACCACTCCCCAAAAAAAGTAGTGCTGAATATTGTATGCTGATCTCGATACCAGGAAAGCTTCACACCACAGTTATCCAAACAATGCTGCAGATGGATGCCACATTCCCAAGAAATTCCCAAGATAACCTATAAATCAGAAAAGTGAGTACAACCAGTTTGAATAATGAATTGCATATTTTTGACCTGGACCTAATGGTTTATTCATTCAAAGCTCAAAGCTTCCACTTCTGGTTAAAGAACAAGAAATAAACATGTAAATGAAGAAACAGGAGGAGTTCTGCAGGGAGCGACACTGGCAGCATGGCCAGTTCTGCATGCTGAGTTAAATAGAGCTCAGATTCTAATAAAAGCCAGTGGGCAATGTCAAAGGGAACAAGAGAAGAAACAGCAGTAAACAATGATGAAAACTATATGTTCTGTATTTCCCAACATGCCTGTCAAAACAATCCCATAAATTGATCCATTTAGGTCGCAAAAAATCTGATCCAGTTATACAGATGGCTTGACTGCTCACATTTGCCAAGCCTGCTCCCAGCAAGGAGAGCAACATGTAACTCAAAGTTACACTGAGGTTATGTCAGTCTCACAAGCAGTTGCTCTCATTCGCTTTTCCTTCTCCCAACTGCCAAGTGTCTTCGAAAACCTACTTACTGAACTCTGAAATTCTCCCTTAGTGCCATCATTCAAATTATGTATTGTCTTTACCAGACTGTACCTAGTGCCCTTCCAATATTCTGTTTAGCAATTGTAATGCAGAACTATAATGGACATCCAGGCAGCCTTGTCAGATTAGTTCAATTGAATCATTTTCTGCAAAAATGAAGAATAATCTACACTACAGAAATAGGCTTGACATTGGGAATAGCACTCCTTAAGCCTAAATGTCAGTCCAATCCCCAGTGAAATCTTAAGTAAGGTAGGATTCAATCCACCTGTTGCTTTTTTTTTTAAATCAGGACATAGGCAAAGAAGTCCAGTTCACCCATTTTTGAGAGCGCTGAGCACTGCACCAAAATTACGAGGCATTTATCTACAGCCAGAAAGTTGCCTGAGTGCTTAAATACAGCCCTGCCAGCAGCATCAGAAAGCTCATGTTCTGCAGTGGTAGGTGCCGCTCTTAAAACCAGCCTCTCTGCTGTCCACATTCAAGTACAATGGCATCTTCGCTCCACCTATTTCTCATGGAGAAGGTTCAAAAATTGGTTACACTTGTGCTCAACTTGAGTTGAACACACATTTCAACTGAAGGTAGGAAGAACCTGAACATAGCACCCAAGGCTTTTGTGGAGAGAGATTTCTGATTTAGTCTGTTTACTTTAAAAACTTTTCAAATGTTTACTTATGTAAAACACACACATACTTGAAAACCGTTTGGGACAGAAGCTTTACCTTCTCCTGAGCAATGTGAGTTATGGTCACGTTCTCTCTTGCACGTCATCTATCTTCCTCTGTCAATTCTAAGCCTGAAGATGAAACACTGTGCCATCAAGAGGATGACGGACAGATCTATCCCTTAGGGCTAATACACAGAGCACCCTCCTATGATGTAGGAGTTAAAAGTGCTTGGAATAAGTTCTGTAAGGTTTCCTCCACTTCCTGCTTCACATTCTAAGCCCTGCAGTAGTAAGGGAAAGACAGGCAGGGACACTCTACAAGGTGCTTTTCAGCACAGGAATGCTAGATGTGGTGGAGCCCAGAATAACCTACTGGTTTGGCATGTCTCAGTGAGGCAGGGAGACACCTAGAAGTCTGGCTGTCTTCTGGAGTCTGATAAAAGTCCTTTCTAAATAGTGGAGGAAAATCTCCTTGTGTGGATATGTATTCATTTGTCCCCCAGGGAACTCAGTCATGTCATGGGAAATGCATGATGTCCTCATCCCTGGGGAAGATGTGTAGTTCAGCACTCAAATATGACAGCCTGGCCTTCACCCTAAATACTTAAATAACTGCCATTTCAGCTAAAAGCCTAGAAATATTTCTTAAAAGGAAAAGGCACTAACCGCAGAGATAACAACAATGCTCTTTGAAAACCCAAGTCATAAGGACCTAATCTGTCGATTAATTTACTTCCAGTAATCAACTTTAATAAACTTTAATTGAGAGGTAAGTATAGACTATGTCATGTGGTGTTTTTTTCCCTAGAAGTTAACTGAGCCTCGTGCTGCAATACATAATTCTGTTGGTCTTGCTACTTTTGTATTTGAGCATTTATATCTAAGATTTTTAAGAAATTGTTAACACTGCATCATCTTTCATACAGAAGGTTTTCTTCTTGTTAGTACTGATCTTAGATACTTTTTTATTCACTAGGCTTTTATTTTTTTCTAAAAACTGAATTTTAAGATAGATACATTCTTCAGTTTAATAATAATTACTTTAGTTTAATAATTACTTCACAAAGTTCCACCTGGCCATTCTTCAGTGTTGTCTGGGTATTGACATCAAACTGACTTCCCTTAATTAACAGCACAATGGTCTATTAACAGTATCAATTTCTTAATATGCAGCACAGTTTCCTTAGTACCACAGATAGAAAGGTAAATAAAATAAAAAATAAAAAAAATACCAACAACCATAAACAAAGTTCAGAAATACTGGTCTGGAGTACCATACAGAATGCTTTAGAGAGTCCAATATGTAAGAGGCCACATTTAGGATGAATAAAGCTGAGGACTAGCTTGCTTAGGCTGCTAAAGCTATTAGGCAGCAGCATGAACATCGATTAGGCTGCAAGCAAACATCTTGCTGATGGGTAACTGGAAGGAGCAGCCTGGCCAGCTCCAGCACAAATTGCAAAGGAGCCAGAACACCAGGACTTGAGCTCTACCTTTCTGTGAGCAAGGAGCTGGTGCACACCAACTATAACTGTTCTGTCTACTAAAAGTTGTCAAGAAAAAAGGGTAAAGAGAGGGAAAACAACTTCCAGTTTCTGATACCGAGATCATGAATAAGCGAGAAGAGCAATCCTGCAGGTAGCAGATCTCCAGCAGTACATGGTTTTTATAAGGGCATGTAGCAACAGTATGAGGGGAAATGGTTTTAAACTGGAAGAGAGTAGATTTAGACTAGATATCAAGAAAAAATTCTTTTCTGTGAGGGTGATGAGGCACTGGCACAGGTTGCCCAGTGAGACTGTGAATGCCCCCTCTCTGGAAGCATTCAAGGACAGGATGGATGGGACTGTGAGCAACCTGGTCTAGAGGGAAGTGTCCCTGCCTATAGCAGGGGATGGAACTAGATGATCTTAAAGGTCCCTTCCAACCCAAACCATTCTATGATTCTATGATTCTATGCTAACTCCAGTCTTTGAATCAGTTCTCAGCAACAGATGTGAGCACAAGATAGGAGGTTGCGTTACACAACCTTGTACATGCTACAGCCTGATTTTAGCAAGCCAGCTGTAAATCATGAAAGTCTGAAAATAAGGCCGAAAAAAAGAAAATGAAATCCAAGATAATGCTGGAAAAATTCTTAAGAAGTAGGGTGGGAGAAGTGATTTTTGAAATACAGCTCTGCAAAGACTAACTACAGAACAGTCTATCCTGGGAGAGACAACGCTGTGATAAACAGAAGCCTTTTGTTCTTTAGATATATTTTTTTTCTCTTGAGCACTGCTTCATTCACACTGCTAGAAGTGAAGAAAGCAAGATGTTAAGGAAATCATCCAGTGACAATTTTCAACATTGGTCTCAGTTCTCTGAGGAAACAGTTAGAGGTGTGAGACTTGCTATGAAATTGTCAGTATTATGGCAGCCACCCAAAGCCCACTCAAAAAGGTGCAAAACACTCTACCCTAGAATAGCTAGGGACCCTGACCATCATAATCATAATATTACACAAGAAAAACCAGATTCTATCTGATCATTGATCTGCCTCTAGAGGCACTGTAATGGTGACATTTTTTTCCTTATATGCACCTTGTGTAATGCATGTACCATGTGTTTCAAGATTGGGATGATAATCTCAGCCATGCAGTCTGTCTCCATGCACACTCATAGCACTGCAGCCTGGGCAAAGACTGGAGAGAGATTAGGAATCAGCACTTCTTGTCCTTCTGAACCAAGAACATTCCTTCTGAAAATAAATGAGTAGGATTATCGCTTTTTTCTACCAGTAATCGATTATGCATGTACTCATCACTTACTAAAATCTCTATCTTTTTAAAAAATCATCCTGTTAAATTGTTGACCTCAATAATATAGTGGATTGGTTTGTATTTTAGAAATGGACAACCTAATTCAGGATTTGTGTGCCTTCTTTTAAATTTCCAAGTCTGAAAACATGGGCCACCATACCAATGGTAGGATTTGTGCATCTAAACAGAGCATTTTTTTTCAAAGTTTTCCATTGCCTCTGAGCCCAGAGTGTGAGGAGTTTTAAGAATATCTTTTTTTTTTCTATTTTTTTCCCAGAAGGACTATTTTTGTTAATGTCTATTATTCTGTCACACTTATTCGAGCTGAATTTCATCTACCATTGTGCTCCTTAATCCCTCAATGTATTTAAATCCATCTGGAATTTTTCTAAATCCTCCATAGTTCTTCCTAACAGAGACAATTTGCCCATGGGGTACCACTAATCCCTCTACACGCTGAGAAGCAGCAGTTCATGACGAATCTTTCCCTCCTATCTCATAACCAGTTCTTAATCCGCAGAGACACCGTGGCCCTTGCTCTGTGAGTCACACTCCTTAAAGTCAGTATGAAGAGCATCCCATTTATCTCCTGTTGATTTGGAGGGCAGGTACAACTTGTGGTTTCGCTGCAACAGCAGCTTTTCTCCCAGGAGAGGCTGATGCATCTCCTCAGAAGGCACTTTGCTCCCTCGGGGCTCCTGGGAGCAATCCTACCAGAGAGGTAAAGAGAGAGACTCTGGCACGGTCTTCTGGAGGCGGAAGCACAGAAGTCTTCCGATAGAAATAGCCAAGACATAAGATGTGAAAGTAGTTTATCACTAATGTGGTTTCAAAGTCTGAGATCACAGCACAGAGAAGCTGAAAACAATACTAGGAAACCTTTTATCTTAAGGAAACAGCTTTTTTTTTTTTTCTTTTTTCTTTTCTTTTTTCCTAAGATTGGTAAATATTGTAACATGCAACATAATGGGAAATTCAGTTACGGAAGTATGAAATAGAAGGACGTGAACTTCTCTTTGTATGCAAAGATCAATAGTAACTGAAGACTGGAAGAGCTACATCACAGAAAAGAGACATAGCTTTAACAAGGCTGCTCAAGAAAATCTAAGTTCCATCCTCCCATTGATTCCCGTGTCCAGGAACCTGGCTTCATGACACTTTTCCTCAAGCTGCAACTCCTTTCTGACTCCAGAAGTCAATTACTAAACCAGATGATCTACTCGCAAGAGAATGTGCTTTCCAGAGGAAAGTCACTATATTTGCCAGGGAGGGAGTAAATGATGTCAGCTACACATATCCAGTGGAAGAAGTGAATGCTCCTGCATGGATGCATGGTGGTGGGACTTCCCCATCCCCGTTAGGTTTGCAAAAACCAATATAAAGTATTGAATTCCGCCTTCTACAAATCTTACTTTTCATTTCCTAGACACAAAGGGAGTCTCACCACAGGAAAGATCCCATACAACAGAGGATAAACTCAGACATTAAAGACGATCTTTCCAGGACACAGAGGAAGTACAGCGAGGTCTACTGGAACATTTTAACATCAAAGTAATTCATAGCGTTACCATTATATTCTATCTGAGCCCACCAAGCCTAAAGGATATTTAGACACCAAAACTGTATTTATTTTTCTCTTCTGGAAGTGCCCCTGAGAGTAACCACATGACATGCTATAATGAAAGCCCTGGGCACTGCTGCTTTATCAAGTCCATGGTGTTACAACACTTGCCTTGTCTGTCTGAGTTTTAGTCTTTTGTCTGTGTTCCAGTGTAGCTTCATATATCTTGAAGTACTCATCTCCAGTACATACTGAGAGAAGAAATGAATTTCAGCACTAAACATATCTCATCTGGTTTGAACACAGCCTGTACCTCAAATTCAGTTATATCATAATGAATTTTGTAAATGATTCGCATTTATTCAGGAGTGATGAAAGCAACCAAATAACGTCAGAGCACAGAGCTACTCACTGGGTTATTGGAGAGCCACCTGATGTCACGACACTGTGACTGTAAACATGTTAAGGACTCTGCAATTTTATTGCTTTAGTTGCAGTTTGTTTTAATATGCTCTTTTTCTCATTGGCTTTATTGGCCTTTAAACCTCTTCAAACTTACTTTTTTGACAGCTCAGCAAATTCCCACTTTCCATATTTTTTCCATCTTTTTCCACCACAAATGAGTGTGAATTTAAATCCCTTAATACAGACAGATTCGAGTCCAGACCAATTTGTAACACAGATGACACCTGGTAAAAATCAATGGCAGTGGTAAGGCTATGAAGGTCAGAGTGATAACTGCATTGTGGAAACACAAGAGTGATTGAGAAGTCAAGAAGGATCAACTCTCTGGAGTTATAATTGAAGTATGACCCTGTTCCAGCCTGTGCTTGTATTGTTCCAAATAAGCAGTACCTCCAGCTATGTTAATAGTGACAAATTCAAACAGACACGTTTTTAATGGCAAAAACATGAAAATAATGGCAATAATCTGTGCCATAATGATATCCTCCTTTTTGAGACTGTTCTCCACCAAAGCACTCCTTAATGCATTTTTAAGCTGAATGTTTGAAGCAGTGATAGTTTACATGTCATAAACCCAAAATCTCTTATACAAAAGAAGCCTTGACAAAGCAAGAATGTTTTTTAAAATCAAATACTTCCTTCATATGAGTAATTAATAAATGAGATTGAGGACAGCTGGTGATATACATTTTGATGGACTTTTGACTTTTCATATATTCCCTACCTTAATATCAACAAAAATGTTTTTCCTTCAAGGTAACTTAAAGCTTAGACCAAATTATAATGCAGATGGTTTAAATTACAAAAGGCAAAGTATGTCCATCAGCCTAGTGCTCAAAGAAGGAAAATAAAGAAACACAAATATTTCTGTAAGATATCGAAATATTTAACATTTAAAAAATTGACTTTTTCTGAAACTCAGTCTCCATTCTATCAATAAATTAAGTCTGAATTTATCTCTCCATCAGACACACCACAATCTGAAGACTGTAGCATACCTGCTTCTAAAACAGCGAGTGGAAATATCTGCTCAATAGTAAAATTAAATTATTTTCTCCGTTCTGATTTATTCTTAGTGTTCTGAATTAGTCCTCACTGATCTTCTCCTTGTGAAGCATTTTCTTGCATGTCATATAAATGATTTATAGAGAGATAAAAATGACTTCATTCTAATTTTTAGTGGTCAGATGTTTACATTGTATACATGTTATCTGAATCAAGAAATTCCAAAAATTTATCGGGCATGAAAATCAAATTATTGCATGTTTATAGCTGAGCCTCCCAGAACTGAGCAAAACACTGATGAAGAAGTGCTAGTAGATAATGGACTGCATTATAATTCATTTTGATGAATTCACCGGAATTCCAACCTTTGTTTTTCTCCTTTCCACACATTCCAAAAGGCTAATATTTGTTACTCTTTTAAAACAATTTACATGGTAATTACCAGAAAAACACTGTAATGGACTAGAAGTATTGACCACGTGGTATTGCGAGATACTGCATCATCTCAGACGTTTTATGTCTACCGCTGTTATAGATGCAAAACACAGCACCCCATCCCTAGCTCAGATACGAAACATGTACCCCAGCGAGTAAAGATCTGTAGCACGGAGACAGCAGAGCAGCATGAACCCACTCAAAGAGAGGCTGTGGTGCCTCTGCACTGGCTGCAGGTCCACGAGACCCAAAGAAGAGATGCTAATGCAGAAGAGAAGATATGGAAAGAGAAAACGGAGGATCTAGGAACATTTTTCAGAACACCAGCTATATTTGTTCAGCTGAGCAGGGAGATAGAAATGTGAGCTAGTCATTGTGGCACTCCTGGGACTCCAGGTGCACTACTAAAATTACCCACTGCATTTCATCTGTTCAAGGGACCAGACTCAGTGCCATTACTCCATGTCATGGATCAGCTGGTCACTAGTTAAATCAAGCCAAAATCTGGCTCTGGATGTTCCTCCGGAGGTGAATCACAAAGCTTGACCCACTAGCAAACAGAGCAAAACATCTGGGGAAGTGAAAAGAGGGACAGACGAGTGCCTGGATGGACTCTTGTGAAGTTACCTACATAAGCAGGTTCTGGGATAAGATAGTTTAACATATTTTGGAAGCACTAAAGTGAAGAGCAACAAAAGTAGAACAGGCTATCATACCATCTCTGCACATAAAACAAAGAAGAAATTAAAAATATTCAAAGCTGAATTCTCATACTGAAAAAGCTATGAATAACCACTGCTTTTCTGCTATTTTCTTGTGCATGAAAAAAGATGCATAAAGTATAATTTTCCTATGAGAATGTATAACTTCAGAATTAAGGTGAAACACTGCATTAAAGCAGTGATGTGAAGGATGCGATTTCTGCCACAGAATCACAATGATACTGGAGGATTAAAGAGGAAAAAATGATTTTGTGTCTAAAAAACACTAGGGAGTGTGAATAATTACATGTGAACAGCTAACCAAGGAATATTCTAGATTTACTTCTAAATATTGGTTATGGTGCTAAGACTATGACAGAATTGTCTCTCATCAATAAATTCATAGGCAAGTATTTTCTACTTGTATTATTTATGTAGCGGATCAAGCTACATTATAAGAAGCAAAACTTTTGGCTTGAAGATCAATGTTGGACAGTTATTTATTTACACATGGGCAGAGTCTACTAGTGAAAGTGATAAATTGAGCAATAAGAACTTTACATTTTACCTTTTTTTTTGGCCTGTGAGCAGTACTGTCAGGAACTGATTTTAACAAACTTTAGTACCAAGAGCATTTCTGTTTTATTTCTTTTAGTTTTTAAAGCTAGTTGTAGAAGTTAAGGGAAGAATATGCACAGTTTTTTTCCCCTTGATAAGATATACTTGCATACAGAATAACAATTTCAAAGAGGACATCGAGATATGTAGGGAAGGTCAAATCAGTGTTTCTGTTTGTACATGTGTGTATTAAAGGACAAGAACATTCTGTTATTATTTTCTAAGGAGAGCTGAAAAGGCTCATGAAATACAAAAGCTCAGCTTTTAAGACACATCAAGACTTTCCAGTAACAAAGAATAATAAAACCTATCATTCCTGTTTCATTGCATACATTGCGATTCATTTTTATTTTATATTTCATTTTTAAAAGCAATTAAAATGCCCTGCATATCTCTGGTAGAAATAACAAATGATGAAAATAATGAAAATAAAATTCTTTAACAACTTGCCTAGGAAAACAGAAAACCTGCAGAATGAATTGAAAAATTTGTACAACCCAGCTTCAGGGTCCTAACCTGAGCAACATCCTGTAGGAAGTAATCATTATATGCAGAGCAACATCCTTTATCACCTTTATGACGGTGCAGAAATAGTTTCAAGCTCTTAGAATCAACCTAACCCTTAGCATATTAAACAGGTCAGACTAATCACCTTTCGTAGCAGCCTTGTACTATGAACAGTAGATCAATTTTCAGCTTTTTCTGAAGTAACTGAACAGATTACCGGCTACTTCAAATTAAAGGCACAGAACTGATTGTATGATCCAATTAAGTTAAAATGTTGTGAACAGATTTACAACCTATCTAATTTTACATAGACAGTCTGGAATTGAGCTAGCATGTGACAAAACACAAACTATCTAGGAACTGACTAATACAACAGTGCCAGAAGTTGGCTCACAAGCCAACAGAACTGCCATGAACAGTCTGTGAGTTTGAATGTATCTGAAAAACCTTAAAATTAAGAATAGTTCACTCGGAAGTGACCTAAAAAGATCATCAAGTCCAACTGCCTGATCACCTCAGGGCAAAACAAATTTAAAGGGCATTGTACAAATTCCTCTTGATCACTTGACATGCATGGGGCATCAACCGCCTCTCCTGGAAGCCTGTTCCACTATTTCACCACCCTCACATTAAAGAGATTTTTGTGATGTTCAGTCTGAGCCTCCGCTGGTGCAGCTTATGCTGTTCCCACAAGTCCTGTCATTGGTTACCAGAAGAGCCCTATGCTTCCTCTCCTCACGGAGAAACAGAGAGCAACGAGGTTATTTCTAAACCCCCTTTTCTCTAAACTAGAAACAGTCCTCATTCTCTTCTCATAGGAGATGCCTTTCAGCCCGTGCCTTACAGCACACATATTCTGATAAATCACAAAATAAGACAGGTTTCTCTGCATTTGAAGTCCAAAACACTATGATTAAGCAGTGAAAAGAAATGAACTTTCTACTCTCGAACTAGAATTTCCCTTAGTGTATTGAAGTCTAGCTACTAGTTATGAAACTGCACACTAGCTTCACTGTTTACACTGCTGAGCAAGCAGCAGCTTGCATTTAGTTTTGCTGGAGACGGTAAGAACTACATGTTCTGGATAGCCAGGCTCTGAATTGCCTCATGAGGGACTCAGAAGCCTAAATGGTGTTTAAATGTTTTGACTGTGGGATTTTGGCCCACATCTCAGAGCGTATCCTGTCAGACAAATGAGAGTATTGGCATCTTTTTGTGTTAAAGTGAAATTTTCCATACTTGAAGAAGATCAAAAAAGAGGAAGAGTTCTTTAGTCTGAGACTTCTCTGATTGGAGAGTTCCCACTGATATATTCCCACTATAACAGGGAAGTATTTTATAGCTATGGCTGAAGCAGCATGCAAGTGAAAATAACTTCCTTCAGATAATTTCATTTTATAGGATTATTTCAGAGATTAGTAGAAACAGTTCATAGCAGTAATTCTGAGAAAGAAACAAACCTCTTTCACACAAATCCTACAGTGGTTGAATATCAATTTTTTGAAGGAAAAAAGAGTAAACAAAGTAAATCACCCGATTTGATTGGTTTCTCAGCATAATAAAGTGCTGAAGCAGCACAGTGGAGGATTTGCTGGACAATTTTCTCCACTGAAGCTGTCAATTCATTCTGAAGCTTAGTGCTGATGGATATTATGGATTGGTATGGATTGCACTGCTCCAGCCATCTGAAAGGTCACTAGACAAACACAGCAGGAGTGACCTATTGTTCTTGCCATTGACAATCACACTGCCATTTTGACAAATTTTTAAACTATCACAAATCTTTTATTTAAGTATTACATGAAAATGTTTATCTTTTCTTTGTGGCACAATTAAAAGCTGGCATCTTAGGAGTTCACTGAAGCAGTCGTAATATCTCTTTGGGTCATGCTTGCAAAGCCATGGAAGCCTGAGAATCTAATAGTGAATGGATCACCTTTGACATCTGTCAACTATACCACTGAGTATAATCTTTTCAGTTCCATTTTCAGATCACAAGGTGAAAAGAACTCAAGCTATTATCCCTAGTGTACAAATATGCTGGACTATTTCCCTTTCTTACCGAAAGGCCACTGTTTCGGCTATAAAAATGAAGCTTCACTGCACCAAAAAATCGTGGCCAATAAAAATTGATGGGTTGGAACTATGACATATTGGTTTGTGGAGAAAAGAGAAAAACGTACAAAGACAGTATTATCAGAAAATAAAAAGGTACTTCTTACGTTATATTTCAGCATTTCATATCTTGTGCACAAGTTAAGGTTGGATTTCAAAATTAAACCCCACTCTAATCATAATTTTAATTCTATAATCTTAATTGTGCTTATTGCTGTTAGAAACATACTTCATATTTGTCTAAAACCCAGGCTTAGAAAAACATACTTCATACACATACTAAGCTCCAGCTTCCCTCATATTTAAAATAGAGCACTTTAAAAAAGCGAAAAGATTTAAACACAAAGTATGTAAGATCAGTTGTCAAACTGATTTCCTGAATACTTATAGACTACAACCACCTCTCAAGTAGGAGTGATTTTAGATTCACATAGATTAAAGAATTTACTGGGAATAGTTCCAGTCCCTTTTCTTCAATGTAAGAGTATAACAGACATGCACAGATACATACAAATGTGCAGCATACACTTATTGCAAAGCCATTTGTTACTATTATTTATTTAACGTAGACAGTGACTGATTTTGTACTGATTTGCAGTATAAAAACAAACCGAACATTAACATTTCCCTTCTGTGCAGTAATAGTTAACGAACATTATCACTTTCTCTATCCTCTATCCCTAGAAAGGTTACAATTACAGCAACATTCATGAAAACAAGTCTTTATTAAAACTCTCAGCTACACTAATCCAATTGCTCTCCAAGGCCACTTTATGAACTAAAGAAATGTTTATGAGAAATATTAGCAAGTAATAGATACCTCAACCATTATAGAACATATTTCACTGTTCCTGCAGAGTGGGCGAGTTTATTTTTAGCATGTGTAATTTCCTAGCTTTCATTATTCTTGGAAAATTTCAGAATATATTAAAAAAATAGCTTTTAAAAGATAAAAGGTTTCCATTTTACTTTTGCGTTACAATTAAACTTATTTAAGACAACAAAGATTAATGACTCCCCCAAAACAAACAAAAAAAGAGTGCATTTTGGAAGCTGAAGTTCTGAGAGAAGTCATCTGGCACTGCAATGAAATTGCTGTAGTTAAAATGCTATTTCACCCTGGTTAAAAAATATATATTTTTACTTCAGCTCAATCTAATCAGTTAATTCTATTACTAACTCATTCTAGATTAGGAACTACAAAAAAACATTATTCTCATTTTGTCTACAGTGACTTTAGAAAAAAAAATGAGATCCAGTAGTTCCTACTGTGTTAAGAATGTAGTAAGGAGTTATCAGTTAATTTAACTGGATGCAGATACCATATGCTTTGTGTAACAAGCTGGTTACCATTACGAATAAATATAGATAGATAGATAGATAGATAAATAAACTTGTATATTTGAAACACTTGAACTAGTTTAATCTCATTTACTAAAAAAAGTATCTGGGCATTTTTATCTACGTCCCCATGTTTATCTAAAAGCATCTTGCCTGAAAATGACTAAAAATGCAATAACCTAACATGTAAGAAATAAACATTTTGTCTTTCTTTTATTAAAATTTGTGAAGGAGCTGAACAAAAACTACAATAAATTGTATTTGTGTATGTGGAGTCCTCTAGGACCAGGAGCATTTAGACAAACAAACCTCTCCAGCATAGCTGGGCTAGCTAGGAGGAAACCTGGTGAGATGAGCGGACAATCTACATGCTGCGAAGACTGGAAGTCAGAGCATAGAGTTATAAAAGCTTTTAAAGAATTTATGAGTAAATTAAGTCAGGATGGTGGCAATGGGACATAAAGGTGCCTTCCAGACTGATTGGAGCTGGGAGAAATAGCACTGAGCTGAGATAAAAAGTAGTTTCGACTGTTTCATAGCACTCTCATGCAGGACACAGAGGTGTGGTTAAACTAGAGTCTCCCATAAATTTCTGGTAAACTGGTTTCAATAACTTAGGAGACTTCCAAGTACCCTGTTGGCAACCTACTTGAAGGACAAAGGTGCGACCTAAACAAAAGACTGGAAAAATAGTCTGCTAATAACTAACTTTCTCTAGGAAGAGGTTGTTTAGAATAGTTAGCCAGGCTCCAGTTTCCAGTAGTAACCAGTCATCCAGACTGAACATGTTATAGGAAAAGAACTCATAGTTGCAAAAGCAGTTTAATCTGGTTAATTAAATCCAAAGCACCTGATGATTAAGTGATGAACAACTGACACACAAGCAAGATAACAGAAATGTAAGAGGATGCCAAATCATTTGGGACTCTCCTTAAAGCAGATACTCCAAAACTCCCAAAAAGTGAGCACCCTCCTTCAGAATTTCTGATTCCGATAACTAACTTTTATTTTCTGCAGGGTAACCTCTGATTCCTTACGAATATATTCCTCTGAGAGCGGGTGTTTGTTCCCTGCTTTTTGAGAAATCTCTGTCTTTCTCTGTCTCTTTGATGTTCGCCAAGCCTCAGCTTTCACTCTCCTCTCTACTGCCTATCCCTCCATGGGCATCTCCATCTCTTCCCCCAAATATCATCTTTTCTTTGTGATCCCATCTTTCTCAAGTGCAGCCCCTGGGAGAAAGCTGTTCTTTCTGCTACACAGCCACAAGCATTTAGAAACAACAGAGTGTGGTCAAAACAAGAACTCTTACCAGTCCCATAGCCTTCAATCCCATTAATGAGTCAGACAAAAGAGTCTGTCCATGCTACAGAACTTTCTGTCTCTGTTTCTCAGTAGTATCGAGCAGAGAATTTTAAGGTCATCCTAGAAATTCGTAACTTTTCAGACAAATTGAGTTAGGATGGCTAATCAAATATAACATAGCTCTTACAGGAGGATAAGGATGTAAAAGCGCTCTTAATGTTCTAAACTCCCAAATGCTCCTATGTTAAACTGTCTATCTCTAGTGGAAAAAGTTGCCTTTTGAAAATATAGCATGAAATGTCAAATTCATTAGTGACATGACCTGAAATAATTAGGTCTTTCTTTCTAAACCAGCTGCATATGGGAGGTTTAGATTCCTATTTTTTTTTCCGATATAAAATGAAACCACAGAGAAAACATTGTGCTTTATTATTGTGTGCCATTTTTTCAAAGAATGAGTCAGGCATTGATATTTAGACCACTTTCAAGTCAAATGTTTAAAGAGCACATCCTAAGCATAAGCACACTTACTGACATATTGGAAGGTCACTGGAACATGAGAAGATAAAGTCTAAGCAAAAGACCTACAAAACTAAGTACTTTCCACATTGGAGGAAAGGCAACTGTAAAAATAAATAAATAAATAAATAAAAGGAACTGTTTTCTTATATTTTCATCAAAGTACTGAACCAGCAACAAACAGTTTCAGATGTATTAAAAATCAAGCCTGTGGCATTTTCCTCTTATGCATTCATATTTCATTAGGTGCAATGACTTCATCTTTTATACATTTAAAAAGCCATTCAAATTGGCTGCTATACTTACTCTTTCACTGTAACAATATAGCCATATTCTTTCTCCTCTGCAGACTTCACTTCAAGCTGTATGCCTTGTCCTGCATTTTTCTGAGGCTGTTCATAGGAGTTTCCATCCTTCATCAAAGCATTCTTAATCCAGTAGCGGGTCTCGTTTGGGTCTTTGGAGTCAGATTCAGTGCTCTTTGCAGCTGTCAGCTCCCTGGAGAAAGTCTCACTTTTTACATTTTCCACACCAGCATTTATTTCTTCTGAGGAAGAAGAGTCAGTGTCTTCAGATTTCTTGGTTTCTGACTTAGTAGATTCTTCAGGCGTTAGGTCTTTAGGCATATTTCCAGGTAATGCATTATTTTTCAAGAAGTTAATTAATTTTGCAGTGTTCTCCTGTATTAAAAGAATATTATTATTTGTAAAACTACATGTGCTGCACTGAAAAAACCTGGATATATTCCTTCAAGTTTATATTGATATGTTAGAGTATTCATAGACTGTGGTCATTTTATTTATTTCTGCATGCTTCAAGACTATGCAGGAACGCAACATTTATTCAGTAGTAATAAATGAACATTAAATTATGCCACTGCACTTTTCAATAGATTTAACATGGGTGAAAGATTTTTATATTTTAAAGTTATTTTCTTATTAAAATACCACGGTATCTTTACTCAGAGAAAATCTGTCTAATAAACTAAACAACAAGCAAATGAGCAAACGTCAAAACAATTCCCTGGAATAACTCATTAGTTGGATTCATTATATAAAAATTTATTGCAGCCAAGGATTTGGGAGGAGATGATGGCTTATGGGCACTTCGTGCTCTGTATCAAATACATTTTTTTCACATCCTCTATTCAAACTGTCACCAATAAATTCATTCATGGGATCCTCTATAAATCAATCATGAATACACCACTTTATCCCCATGAAGAATTTCATGTGGGTGGTTAGAACTCCTGACAAATTGTCCACCTGTGTGTTTGCCTTGCTTGGTAGATGGACAGATATTGAAGAGATTTTACTGCAAACAGAAAAAGATTTACTCATTTTTGACTCTTGCTGTTGCAGCTTTTTGACAGAGCATATAGCAGGAAAAATTTCACTGCAGTTTTTAAAAAATATTTCCTTGAGTATTTTTGCTCCATGAAACCCATAAGAAAAATGATAAATAGCCCTAATAAATGTGTGAATATAGGACAAGTCTAAGTGGTATGATTCAAAGCTCATGAGGAATATTAGTAAAGTTATTTGGATTAGAATCCACCTTGGGAAGAGTTTTAATGCCTAAAACTTTTGAATAATCTCTGATATTAAACAATTTGGAATAATTAATTGTAAAGTGAAAAAGTGAAGAACAGCAGATCCCATGCGAGGAGAAACAATTCTGAACCCTCCCACATACAGATGTCCTCAGAGAGAGCATGTTTTACTCAACTCCTTCTCAAAACCAGGTATCTCAGCAATGATGCTTACTTTCCCCAGAACCAGAAGCCATATGGCAGAGGAAAGCAAAGCATTTTCAGTAGAACACCTCAGTACTCCAAATTCACTAACCAGGGAAAGAGCCTGAATTTATCTGTGCTTTGGGATCTGTTATGAATTCTGACCATTTACAGCTGAAAGAAAGGCAAAAAAAAAAAAAAAAAGGACTTGACCTTCTATTTTGGAACCCATCTTAGTTAAGGTTTAGATAAATGTCTATTTAAAATTTCAATGCATCAACAAAATTTCTTATGCTGTGATAATGAACTATACCTGGACAAGACACAAAACAGTTTTTATGATTCAAAAATGTGGTTTTGACCTTCACTGTATAAAAACCTGATATTCTGGGATGGAATGTTTTGTTAAAATACTGGTACTCTACCTCTTGGTCAGTTCTGGCACTGGCTTCATGCACTCCATTGTCTGTGGGATGTGAAAAGCACAAATACACAGTTATGAAGGGAAAACATCACGCGTGAAACAAACACTGCTTAAAGGCTGCTTTGTTTGTAGCAGTGGCCTTTTCGTGCAATTTAAACATTAAGACATCAAAGCTGAAAGGGCAGAGTAAAGAGCACTGTATAATTCAGTATTGTTATTCTAACCTCAGTTTGACAGCAAATTAATGCAAGATCAATAGACAGAGTACTTCAAGAGCCAATCTAATAGTGTTATTTTGCTAATTAAGTGTCTGATCTTCATATCAGTTTATCGATATCTAAGAAAAAATCAAAAATTATTCTAACTGGCTGAATGGGCACTTACATTAAAGAAAAAGGAAGCACAAACACCCCTCACACATTTTAGTGGATAAGAGACAAAAGAAACACAGACTTATTTTTATATTGTCTACCAAAACCATGTTACAGTTTAACTACAATGATGATATGCAGTCACTTCATTAACCTCAGTCAATGTTGGGTGTTTGGTTTATGAACTAAAACTTATTCATTTCTCCCAGCGTGATTCAGAACAAATCCTCAAAACTGCTCATTTTCATCTTTTGTAGAACTGGCAATTAAAATAACCAGAACATCTCTAACTAGCGAAGTTTTCAATATATCACCGCTGTAATCATTCTCCTACTTTGGGGAGGAAAAGAAGACAATAATTTAAAATCACTGATGTCATTTGTTTTTTGGTGTACTACATGTCATAACATTCCTAAACTAAAGAATGTGTAAATGGAAGTTTAAGTTCTGCTGTGACGTCAGCTCATTAATGCTAAATACTGTAGCTCCTAAATCTGCATCACCATGAAAATATATGTCCAGAATGAAGCAAATAATCATAACTCTTTATGTTCCCTAAGCATGTAAAGGTACAAGTTGTTTTCTATGTGTACCTAAGACTTTCTTTTGCAAAGCAATTGTGGTACATTATGGAATGATTATCTGTAAAATTCAATTATTTTTTCCACATATTTTGAAACACATTCTTGGAATACAATCATCTTTCATTATCCTTTTGCTTAAACACCTCATTTTAAAGAATGGGAAATTAGACCACGCAGCATTAAGCAATCTGTCTTTCAATATAACCAAGTGTGTAGGTTTATCTTGTTTGTGAAGCTTGAAGATCAAGTGTTCACAAACAGATGTATTTTAGGTAAATGAAGTATCTATCATAAAAAGAAAACAACAAAGCTAATGCTTTGCAGCCTTTGGGAAAAAAAATACAAAAACTTTCCCTCCTGTCTTCCTTAAAACCTATTTAAAAAAATGGCTAACACTAATGTAAAACAAAGGAAAATGAGGCTCGCTATCCCTCACTGTACTTAATTCTTACAGTCAATACCTGGTATGTTAACACTGTTTTCCATTAATCCAGTATGAATTTCTGCCCTTCCTTGAGCATTTCCTTTCTTAATTTTTGCTTCTGCTTTTTCTTCTTGAGTTTTTCCAGCACCATCTTCTGTTTTTTCCTGAATGCCAGCAGTCTGAATTGCATTAGCAATAGTATCAGCGATCTCATCCAGTTCAGTTGAGCTGAGATTCTCCACATTCACCTGGTGTTTCTCTAGGTCCTTCAGTATGCCTTTAATAAGTGTTTCTGGATCACAAAACAACATAAGCACAAGATTTAGCTGTTTTCAATACGTGTATGTGCTTGTGTCAGAAATAGCTTTAGTATTTCCTGAAAGGTATCTTTTCCTTTTTGAAGACTGTCTTTTTTTCAGAAGTGCATGCAAATTCAGGGAGCCAATACATAAACTGAAGTTAGCTGATGTCCTCACAAAAAACACAGTATTAAAAATGGATGTTACAGTTTATGACAAGGTGAATCTATGCCAGTACAACCTAACAAGTTGTCCTACAGACATGAATATAAAATTTTCACTTCTTTAGAAACTCAGCACTATTTCCTAGTCCAAAGGGACTCAAAAACTGAAGAGAAGTATTAATGCAGCTCAATTTTTTTTTTTTTTCAAGCTGCAGTACCTATATACAGCAAATACAATACAGTATCTATTAGATGTCAGGTTTCTTTGTCAATTTGCTTTCTGCAACTATATACAATTTTGGAAAAGAAGCAGTCAGATATTTTGTCATTCAATCAAAAAGCTCCACTCCAACTAGAAATATTCCATGCATGCATACGTAATGGACAAATCTTCTAAATCATAATGGTTTATCTTGGAAAGTATGCATTTTGACAAAAATGAACTTCACCAAACACTGTTTTGGTTTGTCAGCTATGAACAGCATGGGGAAAATGTCTTATAAATCATATTAAGGAAATAAATGTTAAGATGACAGTCCAGACCAAGAAAATCAAATGGACATATATTTAAGGAAGCAAACAAACAAACCAACACACACACACACACACACACACACAAAAAAAAAAAAAAAAAAAAAAAAAAAACCAACACCTGAACCAACATTGATGTGAAAAAGGTTTTGAAGATGAGGAAATTCAAGGACAGTAGATATTAGAGGTGAACTAGAAGATGTAGTATAGCAGCTATTCAGGAAAGGTACCTTTCTGACTGCATATATCATTTAGTTCCATTCCATGTAACTGTAAAATTCAGCCTAATCTCTTGGAGAAAGAAACACTAAACTAAGGGCTTCCTCTGGCATCCCAAAGACCATTTCCAATCATGCCTCTGTTCTGCTTATTCGTGTTCTTCAGAAATTTAACACATATATGTATGCAAGAAACCTTTCAGTTGTGTAAGAACATCAAGTTGTAGACTATATATTTCTATATAAGCAGTCTAAAGACAACATGCAACCTTTTCTATCAACATCACCAAATGCTTTACCACCTCAAGGCTAATCAAAAGATAAAACGTTACTGAGAGCATTATTCAAATGTCTCTTTCACACTAATGGGCCTGGGGCATCAAACCTAGGAAATCTGTACTTTACCTTTACAGTAATGATATTTTTCCTGATGTCCAGTCTGACAAAGATTAAAACATTAAAAGAAGAAAGGCAAAATAAAATGTTTTGTTTCTCACAGCAGTAGGTAAGAAGTAGTATTAAGAGACTTTTCTGCTCCAGGGAAAAGGCGGAACACCTGTGATTTTGCAGGGACATGAACCAAGGATTGTTTGTCATTGGGAAAAGAGGCCAAGACATTGGAAATTTCTATCATTTTCTTTTTGATCCCACAATGTTAAAATCATAGAATCATCTGGGTTGGGAAAGACTTTGAAGATCACCAAGTCCAACCACCAACTTTACCTACAGATACCCATCATTAAACCATGCCCAGATCCCCATAACTCACCAACTAAAGTAACTCTATTCTCCTTGGATTGTTTAGTCAATAAAAGCCAAGATAGTTTAAGTATTTTAAATAGTAGGTTTACTATGAGTTGAAGAGTGTTTGAAGTTGTGTTTAAAAGCACAGTAGAGGAAAAATGTTAAGTGAGAGAGTTGAAGATTAAATCCCACAATCTATGCCAAATTCTCCAGTCCATTATACTTGGAGGTAGAAAAATTAGGACTGAAGTTTGGTGGAAGCTAAGCAGTAACAAATGTTGAACACTTTCTTCTTTATTGTATTGTATCCAATCCCTGTATTTAATAATACAGAAAAAAATAATAATAATGACCAAATACATTATATTAGAAAAACAATATACAAGAGCAAATTGGTTCAAATTTCAATACAAGTTTTCACTAGACACAATCAAATTGAATTCAGTAAACTTTTCTGGGAATCACAACAGCTATTTAGAGGAAAGCCATTAGGAGAGGGTGTTACACAAAGCAGCAATGCAGGAAATTAAGCTGTAAGAAATACCAGCACTGCCAGGTTACTACACAAGTCTTGTTGCTGCTTAAGTATCGCTTCTGTTCTTATGTTTTATAGAACTATCAACCAATAACATGACATGACAGAAAAACCTGAATTATTGAAGCAAAAGTAATAAAGTCAGCAAAGAAAAGACAGAATATATGTCAGTTCAAAATCAAAACTAAAACTTTTCAAGTAAATGCATAAAGACACATTGCAAATGCACTGCAGTAGGAAAAATTATTCTTGGAACAGTTTGACTACCTGACATCTGTGCAACTACAGCAGAATGAAAACTACGATGATTTCAATGAGTATTTTTTTCAAGAGCTTTCATCCATTTCTCCATTAATATGAATAACCCATGAAGAACAGCAGTTAATAATCTATGAATGAAATTTTGAAGTTTTTTGAATACCTCTAGAATAATACTTAGAATCATTTTTATTGCAGATGTGGGATCCACCTCTGTATTTCTAAGCCCATTTGTAAAGGTGGAATGATCATAGAACCTGTCTATAAGAAGAGCAAATGATTTTTAAGAACAGAAGCAAACTAAGAACTTTTTCTAAGAACACACATCATTGATCAATGTCATTCCCTTCTAGGCAAAAGAGGAATAGCAGATTGGAGCCCTGTATATGAGTCTCCCACAATCCAGATGAATTTCCTAACTATTCAGTGATACTGATTTAGGGTCACTCACCTCCCAACAATAGTTTTGAAGCATTTTCAATTTGTTCAGTTTCAGAATAGAACCCACATTTCTTTTCCCTAGCCTTAGGATGCCTGATTCTAGTCATAACACGCTGAAAAAAATGTCATTCTGCTACTGTGATTTTCAAGCTGTTAGGAAACATCTTACCCAGAAATTAGATTTATGAAGAAGTTTCAAAAACACTTACATGCCTACTTGCTCAGGCTCGATTTTTAAAAAATTTAGACTCTTTTGGGTTTCAAGTTCAATAAATGCTAATGCTACTTAGAATTCTGAACGTTTATCTATTTTCCAAATACAGGAATAAGACTTCTGAAGTAGTTCAGTGTTTAACATACTACAAAGTTTTACATGAGGAGAAGTTTCAAATAAATTTTAGCAAATAGAACAAGGATGAAAACAACTGAGTTAAAGTTATATAAAATATGTTCGTTCATTTAAGATAAGTTAGTTCAAATTACAGGAATTCAGTAGCAGAATAGCATCAAGTCTAAAATTGCTTAGAATTCTAATTTGAAAAATCAGCAACCTGGGGTTTCCAAGATGAAAGTAAGTTTTAAACCTCACAAAAATAACTTCCTTCTGCATTTGCCTGTTAAGTTTTATGCAAGCTAGTTACTGGCCATTACATCAATATCAGAAAAGAAATCTTAAAGCAGAATTATGTTTCAGGTAAAGTATAATTAAAAGAGCTCTATTAAAGTAGCACTACTTCATTTTTGTTTGCTTCTTTCAGTTCTTTTGCAGCCAGCTGTCAGAACCAACCACTGAGCTGGTCAACAACACGTAGTCAATACAGCCTTGTCATCTCCATTCTATTTCATTTTTTCCAAAACTGCTGTTCTTCATGTTTATTACTTTACCCAAGCATTATCTCTGCAGCCCAATTCCAAAGGATAATTGTCAATAACCTCCAAAAAAAAAAAAAAAAAGTAACAAAATTTTAAAAAGGAAATGAAAGATGGAGAGCAATCAAGTGAGAAACCAAATGGCCACTGTCTGTACTCCAGTTACTACTAACAAGCTCACTGCAAGTCCTTCTGTTCCATTAAAAAAATGTTATAGAGAAGCCTTCCATTCCTGTGTTGCTGCTATTCCTACTCTAGTCAACGGCACCCACACTTGTGCTAGTGTAAGTGAAAACTTAGGCTGCTTTTAAAGAGCAAGTGTGAATTAAAATACGGAGGACTGGAGGCAGTAACCAAAGGTACAAGCAGCATCATGTTTACATGATGAGAGGAAGAGTCACCAAAAGGTCTATAACAGCCTGGTGAAATTGAGGTCTACACAAAGAGTCTTCCCAGTTTACTGAAATGCTGTTGAAGTGTCCATGTCCACTTTGTATTATGGAACCGGTTCATTTTTGTAAATCATTTGCAAACAATTTGATATGGCTGATACACACAAATATAAATGCATCTACTTAACAAGCATCTTTGGACAACTGAAAGGAATTATTATGAATTTTTTTAAATCAGAAAATATTGTTGTAGAAAGATCAAAAAGCAGTGGGCTACTGCAGTGGCACAGCAGTTCAGGAGCACTCGCTTGAGCATGCAGATGTCTCTGTACAGCCTTTATATTCCTAGACAGCCTTTTTGGAATGGAGTCAGCAAAGCTCAGCCGTGCTTCACGTGGCCTACACTGCAAACCAGACTTCTGCGTCAGCTTCATCTTCTGAAATGAAGAAGGCAAGTTGCCTTTCATAGTTACCATAGAACTGTGATGACCTTAAACGCACATATATCACAGATATAATTTTTAATATCAGCTTCACTGTTTGAACTCTCCTTACTCAGTAACAATAACAACTTGCCAAGGAAAAATGGCTTTTATTGCACACCACATAAATCATGCTCCATACATCACTGGGGCAACTGCTACAATCAGTTTGCTCAACAAGTGGTGCAGCAGCAGAAACTTTGTTGAAATCATAACACATCACTTCCTCCTTGCCATCAGCAGTCCGACAGGGCGGACTGTTCTTTTGTAACCCGCCATCCTGTTCAACACACATCAGCTGTCCTCAGCAGCTGAGCGTCACCCAGATCAGTGGCCACGGCTTTGCAAGACAGAGAACACGCAGAAAAAGCTGTGCTCTATAAATATGGAAATGTGCTTTTTTGGGGAGAAAGAAAAATATATGAATTACTAACTTAGTGACTTCAGCAGAGCAGTGGAGAGATATCTTCTGCAATAGTTAATATAGAAAAAAAAGAGTATACTAGAACAAATAATTTTAAACAGAAAAATTCTAAATAGTGCTGGTGCAGAATGCAGACTAATGATTCCCTGGTTGCACAGTGACTACAAAGGCAGCACCCACGCACATCATGCTACTCCTAGAGGTAACAGTTTTCAAATCTGATAAAAAATAACTCCACATTTCCTTCTCCTCTATTTCTCCCTCAGGGTGCCTTGTTAGCTAATTCACCTGCCACTGTTTCACCACAATTCTGGGTGCTAATCTTCTCAGTACCTTCTGGATTGTTCTGCCAGACAAATTGCTGTGTCTAATCCTGCAAAAGATGCAGCAGAGAACTGAGCTCATGCAACTGTCCTGCACAGTTTTTGAACAGTTCTATGGTTTAGAGAATGCAAAAGAGAAACAACCCACATACAGAAATCCTGAAGCACCAGAGAGACTGGAGATATGTTAAAAGCAGAAAAAGATACTAGCCAGGCAAATCTGAATCCAAGCCATCATCATTCTAACAGACAGCACTTTAGGCTATGAATATACTCGTATCTGTCCTCACCACTTCCTTATAAGACTATTAAGTGGCTCAAGAATACAAAGGAATCCATATTATTTCCTACTCAAATGATCATTATTTTATATCTATGAAACATTTAAAAGCTAATGCAATGGAAGAAGCTCCTATAAGGCACGTTATGCATGTGAAGTCAAAGCAGCACAACCCGATGAATTGTGAAACATGTTATTCCCTCTAAGTGTTAAGCATTTTTTTCCCAGTTGGCACCTACTAGGAAAGGTGAAGTGGAACAGCTGGAGGATAATGAAACCAGCATGTGCCTAGTTTGTTTTGAGTCTAGCAACAAAATTGTCTAACCTGTGCGAGAGACTTACAGTGCCACCTGGATTTGATTTTACATTATAGTTCGTTCTTTGAAACCTATTATCTCTGGGCACCATACCAAGAATGCTTTCACTTCTGAGCATCCTTTAGATTGCAAGCATTATCTTTCCTTGCCGCATCTTTGATGTTTTCATGTGTTCTGGCTTTTTGTTGTTGTTGTTGCTTTTGTTTTTGTTTTATAAAAAAATAAAAATAAGAAAGAAAAAGGAAAAAAACCACCAGAAATCTAAGAACATTAAACTTTATAGATGATAATAACTACAAAAGGGATTCAAAGAAACCTGCTTGTAAGCAACGAAAATCTATTGGGATAGTGGTAAATGCAGTGTAAGAGATTAACTGCCTGGCAATGGCCAAGGATCAATTATTTCATTTTTCAGACACTGTGAACCACTGGAATAACACCAATTATTAGTTAGTTTGGAGAAACACTGAGTGACTGAGAGTTATTTTCTAAATCATAGAATCATAGAATCACTAGGTTGAATCACTAATGTAGAATCACTAAACTCTACCTGATCCCCTGCCACAATATGACAATCCACCTTGCAGTACAAAGCAGCACTTAAAATGCATCGTGGTGTCCTATGAGGTGTTGCACTCAATGTTCTTTTTAAGTATCTGTCAAACTATCACATACAAAAGAAATCAGGATCCAGTCATAGCTAAGTTGCATTAGCAAAAAAAGAAAGAAAGAAAGTATAGCAAATAAGTTGTAATAGATGGCCCAGGCAAATGTAGCTCTAATTCCATCTTGTAGAATATAAAATTATGATATTCTGAGTTGGAAAGAACCCATACGGATCATCAGATCTAACTCTTGTATTACTGTGTGTCTGCATAATTGAGAGACTTCTCCCCTCCATATGTAGCATGCCAAAATTTATGTCAGTGTTCATTTCTGGGTCTAACTTTGAGTTTTACCCATTGTCCTTGAATTTCTAGATAAATAAATAAAAATTAAATGAAACTAGGCATGTCTATAGTACCTATATATAGCGTGGGTTGCATACATAAAAACAGATGCAACAGCAAAGACATAACTATGAATTGTTTGAAAAGTGCTTTGAAAATATAACAAGTTACATAAATGCTATGGTTTATTGAATGCCATGTATATCTGCATGCATATGGAAGGTGGGCTAAAAAATGTGGGTAGATGTTTGAAGGAAAAGAGTCGTTAGAATGGTGAACATTATTACCCTGAGTATTATGGTAAAAAAGATAGAAATATGTCAATTGTAGGAGATATATGTCAATGTCTATTTATATTAAAAAAAAAAAAAAAAAAAGCTCAGTGAACATGAGGGAAACTTCAGAAAAGATAAAATAAATAAGTACCAACTTTACCATCCACTACCCTCAGCAGGTCCTTTGGATCATTCTGGGAAGCAGACTTATGATTCAGCATCTCCGGGGCCCGCCCCACCACTCCAGAGGCAGGCTGTGGCTGGAACAGTTTATTCATTTTTAAATCTTCTGCTTTTCCTCTGGAAAAACTTCCATCAAAAGGACCGACTTGAGAAGAGTAGAATCTATCAGCATAAACGTGTGACCCTTTAGTCCTACTGTGAGAGCTTTTATCACTGCTTTGTGCTGACAAGTTCTGAGTGATGTACGTATGCAGTGCAGCCATCAGAGCTTTTTGGTCAAGCCCCGCTTCTGACTCTGTTGAGAACTTGTCTGGCTGAGGCTGGTTGAAGGTCATCCCATGGAGATTTTCAGCATACTGTTGATGAGATGTTGACACATGGGCCAAAGGAGTTGTTCCTTCTTTGGGTTTCTGCATCAAGTAGTACCTAACAGGATCATTATAGATGTAGCTCTAGAGAGAATAGAAGGCAGAAAAAAAGGACTGGGTCAGTATTTCTTCATAACCATTTTTGTTACACAGGAATCACAGGTATAAACCATCGGGAAAACGAGAAAGAAACAGAACCTGTAGGGTGTAGGGAGGTTGCAAATCTCACATTGTTAAGTTTTTCTCAAAGAGGCACTATCAGCTTGGCAAAAATTTTGCAAAACAATTCATTAAATTATTAAAGCAAGAGAAAGAGATTAGAGAGAGAGAGAGAGTGATAAAATTCAAACTTGATGTTAACGATGTATGCACTGTTTGCATTCAGCTGGACAAAGAAAATTCAGTGAAATCAATTTCCCTTTGTATCTTAATAGACTTCTGAGAACAACTCTTATTTTTTGTTACTTAGGAAAACCTTGCAAGCAAAAAACAGAAATGTCGTCTCGTAAAGAACACTGAGAAAATATAAAAAATATTTTGTATAAAAAAGATACTTTGTTCTGTTTAAAATTCAATCTTTGAATTTTTGACTAAATTAAATTTGTAATCAGAACATCCATTATAAAGGATATAAAGAATATAAAGAAGATATAAAGGATATAAAGAAATGTAAAAGCTTTTAATTCCTTGATTATTTTTAAATAAAACAACTCAGCAAATTAAACAAATAATATATAAGATGGTTCAATTACCCTAGGGCCACATTTTAGTAAGAAAAAAATGCTGAAAATACTGGTAAGAGTGGCAGCCACGGAAGTTTTCTGTTCTCAGTTTCAGATTTTCAGAGGTCACAATGGGAAATTCGCAAGAACTGCGTTGTTCTCGTTGACCAATTTTTTGTAAATGAAGAAATTCAGTTTTGAGAACAAATTCTAAGTGCCCCTTAAGCACTTTAATCTTTATTTGATACTTAAAAAAGAAAAGAAAAAACATTATTTACTATTACATAGACTGTAATTTAATCCTAAACAAAACATTTTGTTATGATCACAACTTGAAGGCAGGATTTTGTCTTTTTGACAAACCAGTTCTACTATCCTAAATTATTTCACTCCCGACTACATGCCAATTTGAAGAAAGAGATTTATTTATGTTCACAGTTATTCCAACTATTCTTCATTATTCCTTCAATGCAATTTGCTGTAGTTGTATTGTTAGCAGGGTCTGTTGTGAAAGGACAAGGGGAAATAATTTCAAACTAAAAGATGGAAGATTCAGATTGGATATAAGGAAAAAGTTTTTGACAGTGAGGCTGGTGAGGCACTGAACAGGTTGTCCAGAGTGGACACTATTTACCCAACTCTGGAGACACTCAAGGTCAGTCTGGACGGGGCTCTGAATATCTGATGGAGCTGTAGGTGTCCCTGTTCATTGCAGGGGGTTGGATTTGGTGACCTTAAGAGTCCCTTCCAACTCAAACAGATGATTCCATGACCACGTACTGCAACATGTTGAAGAATATGTCCTGGATCTCTGGTGTGGATTTTTGTTTAAAGGGTCAGAAAAAGCACCTCAGACAGCAATCATTTCAGCTCTCACTGCTGTGAATCATAACAGATCCCTGGTGTCTCTGCATTGACAATAGAACAACTGGGGACTGAGAGCTGAAGCATAAATTCAGAGACATGCAGAAACTGCATACACCAGAGGAGAGCAACAAGTAGAATTTAGCCTGAAAAAAAAATCACCATTTTTAATGAATACTATCTACATACTTAATGGCAAGACCTGGATGTGAAAATCTACTAGTCATATGTATTTATTTCCTAGTGCCAACAGGTCTTTGCATTGCGTAATTAATTCTAATGATACTGCCCAGAAGGAACTGAAGAGGATAACACAAAGTAGATGATTCACACACACCTCATCTCCATTCCCTACCACCTCATGCTTCTTTCTTCTATGTCATTTGGAGGACCTTCTGGGGATAAAGGCAGGGAAAACATGAAAGGGAAAGGAGGAAATTCCCCATTCAGACAGGGAAGAACATGGAATCAGCTAAATCCATCTCATGTAACTATACTTTAATTGAGATCTTTCTCCAACATCCAGTTGCCTGTTTTGCTTCTAAAGATTTACTAATAAACCAAATCTTAGGGAAAGCATAGCTGCTAGACTTTCTCAAACTACTTGTGAAAGACCAGAGTCAGGTGATGTGGGCTGACTTTTGATGGGCTATTTAACAAGTCCAAACAGTCTTTAACATTAACAAATCTATGATTTCCTGCTCTTTCAGAGAAGATCATCTTGAAAGAAAATGCAACAGAAACACCAAGTGATTGTACACAAATTGCGTATATGTGAGAGTTGGCCCTGGGCTCAGAGCTGCACCTTTGTCAAGAAGGGGCAGCCGCTCAGCAGCTTGACAGGTCACACTTCGGGCAGTAAGGGATGAAATATTAAAAGTTCTAATTAAAGCTCAGCATCAACAGCTCAGCTGTCTTCACAGTGCACTCAGTTACCAGCCCATCTGATGTAGCTCAGTCTGACTTAATTAAAGGGCACTCACAGCTGTATGGCAATCCTCAATGTGGGTAAGAAAGAAAAAAACCTGTTCCTTGCTGTTTGCCATCTCAGACAAAACACGGCACCAAAAATGTAGGTGCAAACAAAAATATGCAAAATAAAATACAAATAAAAGTGCAGCAATGGATAATTATGCTAGATTCTACGACTTTGCTAAGTGGCATGGGGAAAAATGTCTATTTTTTACAGAAAGAGGGAAAAAACATCTGTTACACATAGTTCAGTGACAATTTAAGTCTTGCATTATTAATGAGGAAGGTTTTCTGCACTCTAGCCTCCTGAACATGGGAACATGGATATTGCTAGTCTGACTTATTTCAATGTTAGATGGGATAACCCATGTTCAGTGGAAGAATCTGTACAATTCCCCAGTTGGTGCCTTTGGAGACCCTGCTAACATCATGAAGAACAGGAAAATGGGGACCAGGAAAAGTTAAAAAAAGAAAATTCATTTCTACATTGATTAAACTGACAGTAATAAAAAAAAAAGAACACCCACAACCAATCAACCAACCAAATAAAAAAACATTAAATGAGATGTGCAGGATTAGGAAATAATACTGCAGTACATACATAATTGTTGGCAGGCACTTCCCTATTACAGAATCATAGAATCCTTGGAGTTGGAAGGGACCTTTAAAGGTCATCTGGTCCAACTCCCTGCAATGAACAGAGACCCCTACAGCTCCATCAGGTGCTCAGAGCCCCGTCCAGCCTCACCAGGAGTGTCTCCAGGGATGGGCCATCCGCCACCTCTCTGGGCAACCTGTGCCAGTGCCTCACCACCCCCACTGTAAAAGACTTTTTCCTTACATCCAGCCTAAATCTACCCTCTTTTAGTTTATTATCATGAACAAATTTTTTATCAGATAAAATAGTGCTCAATAATCTCATGTTACTAATACAACATCTTTAAAAAGTACTCTGAATTGCAAAAACACTTAATTTAAAAAAATCTTATTTCTCCATCTCACAAGATTTTCATCCCATTCACCACCTTTCAAATAAGTTATCTTAGTAATTCACACATTATCAACCCCCTTACATATACAAACCTTTCTGAAGATGGAATTGTTAGGGTGATGTCTTGTATGGTTTAGCAATGTAAGTAACTGACATTTTCTGTATGAAAGTTCACAGAAGGGCACATTAAATGACACCCTGCAAATGCACTCTAAGTCTATGAACTATATGTTTTGTTTAACAAAGAAGTAATTTAAAAAAGGGACAGGATGAGATACATACATCATAAGGCACAGATAAATACTGTGCAACTTATCCACCAAGGGGCAGATTGATTTGAATGTCTGGCCAAAGGGCAGAAGGAATGGAATGAAATTTATGACAAAATACTTCATTTCTTAAGAATACATTTTCTTAATCTTAAAGGGAAATATGCTAAAAGAAATTCTTTAGGAATACAAAAAGGAAAAAATATCTTCCTCCCTCAATTTCATTTGGCCTTTTTTACTTTGATTTTTTTTCAGATATTAATTCATGTTTGCTACCACCCGAATTTGGTTGGACCATGCTTCCACCTACATTATTTACTGTGCCTATATGAGATAGTGGCAAAACTCTCTCCAAAATTAAAAAAGAAAATGAACAAACACAAGAACCAGGCTTCCTCTCATCAACAGTGTCCTAGGGCTACCAAAAATAAAATGATTTCATACTTTAACTCACTATGTGAAGGGAAAGAAGTTTAGCTTTTCCTACCAGGAGCAGTTTAGGTGCTTTGCAAAGTGCATGTACTTTCCTCGTATCAACCTGCTCCTTGGAAATTGCACACATTCATGTGAGCCCCTATCTCACAAAGAGCACAGGAGCACTGTGGGCTGAGTCTGTACACCTCCATTTACCTTTGCCTTAAGAAAAATCCAGCTGACAATGAAACTTGAGGGCTGTACCAGTGATGTGGAGTGGATTACAGTGTAAAAGCTCCCAGGTGGGAGCTGGGTAAGCAGTACAGCTGGGTCCTCACGGACAGCTCTGCACAGTCCTACACTAACAAAGATTTAATTCTCCCAGTCTGTGAGCTGGTGTATCCAGGTAGTGCTGCACTGTGAGGATGATATCTTAGCAGGCTTCAAGCTAGCTGAAGGGGAAATCTCTGCTCTACAAGTCTCTGCATGCTGTAGACATGAAGTTACATACATAAATTCATTCTTAGGCTTGTCTGAAAATAATAAGTAAAGCCAAAGAAAAAAATTCAATCTTCCAAGCAGTAGTGGAACAAAAGTATTTTCCAACAACTGATAATAGCCTTTTTACTTACAGTAGACAGTAATATTATATCATGCAAGAAACCACTGCATTAAAAAAAACCCCAACAACTTGGAAGATTAATTTGTAACCCAGAAAGCAGTAAAGAGGCCAAACCAGTGCCTTCTGCTGCAATGGGATGCTCTCAGGCCCGTGGTCTTTTGACAGATACGCAGACCTAAGGCAACAGGGACGATTACAGTCATCTCATAAAGCCTATTATTTCACTAATAATTTTCTGTAACTATCTCATATTTTCTTCCTGAGAATTACAACAGCTTTGAAACCATTTAAGAACTACATCAGAGAAGTAAAGATGGCAAAGATTGTTAATTAACATCCTGTAGTTTGCAGTGTCAAAAGCTTGATCAAGCAAAAGGGCTCCTCAGAGCCTCCTTTGATCAAAACTAGTGATGACTTTGCTTCCTAATTCTGGTTGTGGAACTGCAGCATAACAGGATTGTCTGGAGGTCTGCCTGTATATCATTCGCTAATCTACATTGCTGTAATTTCTGGTGGCAGAGATTTGATTGCGAGCAGCATATTCTACCATTTTTAAACAAAATAACCTCTAAAATAAAGAAGAGAGAGGATAACTATGTTGGTTTCTTTCATGTATAAGTAACTATTTAAAAAATTCACTTTTAAGTCTCAAATGTTCCCAGACATTCTCTGTCTCCTTTGAGATGTTCTTAGCTACATAGACTTTCCTGCATAAATAATTCTTATCATTAGTAGCCATTCCTTGTTCTGCTGAGGAACGTGCTAGCTGTTTGTTCTCTCTGTTTCTGACAGATCTCCATCCATCTTGAACTGAATGAGATTCAACAAGGCCAAGTACAAGATGTTGCCCTTGGGTCAAGGCGATCCCAGATATGCGTACAGACTGGGAGAACTCATTCAAAGCAGCCCTATGGAGAGGGACTTTTGGGGTCCCGGTGGATGAAAAGCTGGACATGAGCCAGCAGTGTGCTCTTGCAGCCCAGAAGACCAACTGCATCCTGGACAGCATCAAAAGAGAGGTGGCCAGCAGGGCAAGGGATGTAGGTGACTGTTCCCCTCTGTTCTGCCCTCATAAGGCCCCACCTGAAGTACTGTGTCCAAGTCTGGAGCCCCCAGCACAAGAAAGACGTGGAACTTATGGAACGGGTTCAGAGGAAGGACACAAAGATGATCAGAAAGCTGGAGCACCTCCCTTGTGAAGAAAGGCTGAAAGAGCTGGGCTTGTTTAGCTTGGAGAAGAGAAGGCTCTGGGAAACATCACTGCAGCCTTTCAGTGTTTGAGGGGAGCATGTATGCAGAAGGGTGTCCGATTTTCAAATGGTCCGATAGTGGCAGACAATGGGGAATGGCTTTAACTTTAAACATGGGAGATTCAGATTAGAGTTTTGGAGGAATTTTTTTTTACTCAGAGGGTGGTGAGTTGGTGGTACAGACTTCCCAGAGAAGCTGTGGATGTCCCTATCCCTGGAGGTGTACAAGGCCAGGTTGGATGGGACAATGGGCAGCCTGACCTGGTGGGTGGCAACCCTGCTCACAGCAGGGGAGCGGTAATAAATCATCTTTAAGGGTCCTTCCAAATCAAGTCATTGCATGATTCTAGGATTCTAGGATTCCATTGGATAGAATAACATTTCTAAACACCTTTGGTGTAGAAAGTGCGTGTAAGCAGGCTGGCCAATGCACTTGTTTGACCATGCTCCACATGTCCATTCCACTGCAGTCTGTCCTGCCTCCCCAGTAAACTCCACTTCTAACTGTTCTCCTGGGTGAGAAGATGTCTACTGTGTGTCCGTGTGTGCCTACTGTGATCTGAAAGCCAAGAGCCAGAGTTGGACCACGAGTCCCGTGATGCATGTGGCATATGCTCACCCTGGCCTCTGGCTTGATGTGGGGACAGAAAACAGAGGCAGCTTCACCAGTCAGGCTACCAGATTAATCTGCTCCCTACCATTAATAAGAGGAACCAATTAAGTGACAATCAGCCCTCAGTGGATGATAGAAATTGTGCAGAATGGTGATGAGTGCTGATAGATATACTTGGGTTTGTCAGCCTCCCTCGTCTGAGAACAGTTTGCTCATATGTCAATAAGCCTGTTACTTAAGGTTTCAGTGAAAGATGTTTAAACACATTTTCTCTAGGCATATGCTGGTATATTGAGCTAACTCATTATCTAAAAATGATTTACATAGAAACATGAAAATCTTCATCTGCCAAAAGTTGAGCACATTAGCACCAATCCAACGTATTTATAACTTCAACATATGAGCCTAGAGACTATCTTTATCCAAAGAAATATAAATGAACAGAGATCTGCAGGATCCATGTCTGTAACAATCCTTCCAAAAGCAACTGACCATTTGCTGTACGACTGCTTGAGAGTATTTACCATCCTATTTAAAAAAATGTTGCATTGTCCTGAAATTTATATACAAACACACTCACACAGATGTTAAATAAAACAAGATAAAGTTTTGCAAACTCTACCTTCTTATTTAATTACTATGATCTAAAATTAAATACGGTATACACTTTTAAATTTGTATGACCTCCACTACCTTCTAAATTACAGAAACAAGAGCCTCAAACACACAGCATGCAGCAAAAGAAAGAATTAATTTTGAAAAGGTGGTGAATCTGGAAAAGAAGGAAATCGTTCAGCTTTTGAGATTTTAAAACTATCAGTGCTTTAGTAATTGCTAGGTAATTACTAGAAAGTAATGAATCAGCCTTATAAAAAGCCCCAGACCTGACACACATTATTTATTAATACCATTTCTATAGCTCTTGCACCTTCCAATTATTGTACAAACAAAAAAACAAACAGAAATTAATCTATACAAGACACATGTGTGATAAAGGATTAGGATTTCTCTGTGAGTCATAGAAATGCTGTCACCTCATTGTACACAAATCCAGAGACTGTAGGTATAGGCAGGTGTTAGCTCTAAGGCTTGAAAAGCATGGTACTGGCACTAGAATCTTCACTTGCTAAATTATTAAGCTAAAAACTAAGTCGCAGGTCACGTGAGATCACTAAAGGCTGTATTTATGGTGCAAAGAACCTACATGTGATTTTGCTAGGCTTTGTAGCCATGATTCCCTCAAAAGCATGGATACCAAACTTCCCCACAAAAATCTGAAATACACACCAGACACATTCAGATGTTGAATTTACAATGTCTAATTTTATATATTTAGATAGCCAAAAATTAATGCATTTGCATATTTATAACATATTCATAATGTGTGTATATATATTTATTTATGTATCCCAAGTCATATATATATTTATGTATTTCAAGTTATATATAACTTGGAAATTCTCTTTTCTCTCCACTGTTCATAAAATGAGTTTAGGCTGACTTGAACTAACACAAACATTGGTATTTTGTTAAATGAATTCTTCCCCAGTTATTGTGAGCTTTTGTTTGTTGTTTTGCTTTGTTATAAGAGGACTTTAATGTTTCTATTTAACTGAAAAGATCCATGAAGGGGAAAACGATCAAACAGATGAAGTACTCACTTGAGGTTTAACTTTAAGTCTGCATTCTACCAAAAAATTCCTCCATGACCTTAGAAAAGCCATCTCATCATTCTGTGAAATAGGGATATTAGTTCTACCCTACTTTCTAAGTGCATTAAGTAAATAAGTACATCAATGTTTTGTGACATTCAGATGTTAACTCTAATGGCTGTTGTATGGATACGCCAATAGCCAGGAAATTCTGTAGCTTCAGGGTGGTACACCTCTGTCAATTATTCCTGATATTTTTACTAAATTGTTTATGCACAGGGTATGTTACATTTTTCTTCCTTGTACAGAATCCCACATATAGGAAATATTAACTTTAACATTTATACAAGAAGAATTTAAATGTATGCACTGCAGAAAGGTCTTTCGCTTTTCAGCAGTCAGCCATCAAATCAATTTTTGACAATCTTCATTCAGTACTGTATTTTAATCAATGTTAGACAAATAAGGTCCTTGCTTTTTTGAATTACAGTTCCAGATTAAAATGAGCAATGATTGCATAATTTCTTAGTAGTTAATCAGCATAATCACTGTTTGTAGATAAATTCAGAGCATATCTTTCAGCATTTGTGTGCTCTGATTTTCTAAAACAAATAATAATCCTTTTAATAATTATCACACATCTTAGTTCTTTCAGGAGATCAATTACAAAGTGTCAAATAACTGATTTTCAACCCAGCAATCTATGAGTGCTGAACGTGAAAAGGGAAAGTGGAATACTCCTCCTTGTACCATGGGCTGAAATACAAGCTTTACCAAATGCCCTGCCTAACCTTTGCAAGCTTTGAGATTGCAGCAAGCTGACTCTGCCTTAGGTCTTTATTTGCATCTTTTCTTGTTTCAGCACCACTGTACTGCTGGTCTACCAACCAGCCATTGCTTGCTGCCACTAACCACACTCTATTTCTCTATTTCTTTTGCTCTTTGTGATTCTTTAGAGACCTTTATTAGTTACTTCTTTAATGTAAGGAAAGTTGTTTTTTTTTTTTTTTTTTTTTTTTTTTTTTAAAACGAAACTCCCTGAAGACTCTGAGTTAATCAGTTTTCTCCCTGCACTATGTACTAGGGCCTAAGAAGAACAGCAGCTAACCCATAAAACGGAGACCCCTGCAACAAGAAATGCAACGTTAATACAAGTATAGCAGACAACTTTCTTAGTCCTATAGCTGCTCAAAAGGTTTTCCGGAACCCAGAGGAAAAAGAGCAAGAAACGAGGTGCACAGTCTTGCATCTAAAACAAACCCAATGCAGTCCTACAGTACCAGAGCAGAGCACTTTTGCCAGCCTAAGGCTTTAAAAATTCAAAAGTCAAGTTATCACAATGCATGAGAATATGTTAAAATAGTAGTTGGAAGAAACCAGCTGAGTTATTTTTATTCTCTTTCTGGATTTGAGACTTTTAAGTACACTTGTATCACATTTCAAATCTTTTCTCTATCTGAGATGACTAAAAGCTTATTCTCAGTCAGATGAAAGCAGTATAATTGAAATCACGTGTAATTATTTAACTGCGTGCATTTAAACTTTTAAAAAACATATAAGACCAACCACTACCTACTGCCTTGGCTGCTGAAAAGTAGCAGCGCTTGTTTCCATCCTGATCAATTTTGCTGCCTCTCTTTTTGCTTTGCTGTAGTGGTCGCAGAGCCCAGCAGCAGGGCTACCAGCAGCATCAGTGCAGGGGAGATCTCTTTCTACAGCTGGATGGCTTTAGTAATATCAGCTGTGTGCTGTCCCTTATAACCTGGCAAAACTATGCTTCCAATGTGAGCAAAAAAGTGTTTTTTCAGGTCTGGGTTTGTTTGTTTTAATTAACTGGAGGGGAGAGGAGCAGAAGAATTCACGTCACTTGAAGCTTTTGCATTTCTTGCTTCAGCAGATGAGATAAATCAAGATCTCTCATACTGTTTGTGTGCTTGGCTGTATGTTGTTTTCCATACCAAGTACAGGTTTAATAGAAAGGAATCACAGAGACTGATAATGCAGCGTTTTGTGAATGGTAAAATCTTCATTAACCCTGAGTGGGGAAAAAAAGAAAAAAGAAAAAGCTCAACAACTAGCTAATGCTTAAGTAACAAATGCCACCAAGTGCTCATTTTCTGAACAACTCTTTCCAGCTGAACTAAAGAGAAATGTTCTTTACAACCATAATCCTCAGGAAACAAACTCTCAGAGTCTTCCCATTTACTGTTACTTGTCCACAGGCAGAGTAATTATCAGCTGGCTAGATTACAGCCTGCAGAAGATGATGTCTCAATACTGAGAAAAAATTATCTCAGTGCTTCAAAGTCCACACAGAGAAGCTCTTGCTATAAAAGGTACAGTTGCATGATTTAAGCTTGATTTTGTTATTTCTGTCACTGTCATATCAAGCTCCTGGCTGACAGCTGTTTGAACATGAGAAATATCAAGCGAGCTTTTGTTTTGCTGTACCTCATTTTACAGCTTTGTGAATAACTGTATGGATGCCCTCTGCTTGGTAATTGTAAAGCCCTATAGCTTTATTCTGACAACACACATGTAGAAGATGGTAGAAAAAGTAAAGACCAAAAGTTTATAAAGCAGTCTTATTAAAAATATCTAAGTTAAGCTAATAAATAAAACTTTTTGATTATAACAACTATTTTATACCCCTCTCCTCTTTTCTTCCTCTCTTTTATTTTTGGCTAGAGTTCTCTGATGACAGTTTTGGAACAAATCAGAACCCACTCCGGGAGTCTGCCTAGAAGCACTGCATTTCTGCAGGATTCAGCTATACTTCATAGAAGGTGGAGTATCAAAGCAACCAGAGTGGCATTACATTTCCTGCTCTCTGACAGCAAGGATGAAGTAAGGGAGATAAATATATACTTGAAAGAAAATGATTTTGTAAGAAAGGCAAGGGCCCTAAAGCTGTAATTCTAAGTAAGATAAAGTGCCTCTGTATTAAACCTTAATTTTAATCAGAATAATGCAAGAAAGCTAAAAAGATAAGAGCTTGCTACAATTATATAACGTAGGTTGATATACGAACTGCAAAATAAAGCATCAAGATTTTGTTGAACATGCAATAGAAGTGGTTAATATAATCATTTACAACTATAGGTGGTATGACCATATCAAATGCAGCTTCTGCAGTTACTTTCCTTCCTGCTCTTCTCTAGTCATTGATTTTTACATTTTTTTCTGCTTCATGGAGGACCAAACATTGTGTCTTTTATTTTGTTTAAAGTTATCCCAATAATGACCCAATGAATCAAGGTACAAACACTGCATCCCTCTTGTTTCTTTATAAAGAATAACAGTCACATCTGATTTGCAGAGCAAAGGGCAGCTTCTCCAGGATAATGTAAAATTCCAGATTTATTACTATTTTTTAAGATATTTTTCTTCTTTCTCTCTCTCTCTCTTTTTTTTTAATTTAAAATTATAGCTAACGTGTCTGGCTCAATGTCTGCGTTTTAAGATTCTTCTTAGTAAATAAAGCATACAGTTTGCTTCTATACATGTCTCATTTCCAGATTTTCTCGTCTTTGTCCCACTCCCCCAGGCTTCAGAGTACCCATCTCCATGGCAACACTTGATAAGGTTGGTGGGTGGTGTTATCACAGCAGGCTTCCACACAGAAGGTCTCAGCCATATGGATTATTTATGAACTTGCATGACAGCACCAGACCCACTGAAATACTTCTTGGGCAAGTTTTTTCTTCTCTCAAGCCAGTGATTCAAAGCAGGGCATCCTCACTGCAGTCAGCACCCACGAGTAATGAGCTGGGACAAAGCATCCCAAAGGTGGTCACTCACCCATCCCCAAAAGCTGCCTTACCTGCCTGCAAGTTTCTGTTACTCCACACGAGCGCCCACTGGCATCTGCCACAAACTGTAACCTGGTTGTACATGCCAAGCAGTGAAATTGAAAATCTGCAGCTTCTGAACAGAATACCGTTTCAGATATCCCACAATTAAATAGCTGATATATGCTGCTGTTGGGTGTTGCTGATGCAGATACACTGCAGTAGATTTATATTTCTGAGTTAGTTCTTGGAAAAAAAAACTAGCAGTTTGGCTTAGACACATTTTGTCATCTGATTTTTTTCTAAATGCTGAGTAAATTTTTTAGCTGAAGCTGTTGCATTTAGAATGTATTCATGCAAATAACCCATAACATTCTTTTTTAAAGGATCCCTAAAACAGCAGCCTGTTTCTTTAAAACAACATTGTTTGTTCGTGCGCATTTTTTGAGCAAAGCATCTAGGGCTATGAGCCTGTCACATGCATCCGCTTCATCCAATTATTTTTAGGAGTTTATCAAGCTCAGTCTTAGAACCCAATAGATGTTTCTCTAGGAAAGAAAAACATTCTTTCAGTTCTCAAATAGGCATTCCTGTTTTGTTTTGGTTTTTTAACATAGATGATACTCAAGATTTAACAAGTGTGATTTCTCTTCCTAGTTGTATTTATTATGTATACATCTGCATCATAATTGATCGTGATAGGCTTCCTTTATGATCAATAAATAGTAGGAATTTTTGAGGCACAACTAATCAGATTTATTGTCAAAACCTACTCAATATTTTTATTAATTGTACTCTAAGCACCATAAAAACCACGCAGAATTGACAGGGCAGTTTGGCCAGCTCTTTTTAGTGGAAGGGTTCAGGTGCTTTAACAAGGGTTTCAGATCAGCCAGTGAAGATGTTACAAACTCCATCCCATTTTCCCTTCTTTCCAATATACACTCAGACACTACGTAAGTTAAAATGCTCCAGATTAGAAGAGCTCTATGGCTTACATTGCTGAAGCTGACTATTCATCTGAGGAGGTTTTGCAGTTATGATAAACAATTGGAAGAGACACTGAGAAAAAATGTTTGTTGTCAGGACAGGAAAACAGAAAAATAAAGAACATCCATAGGAGAAGAAATCATAGAATGTAGGAACTACATTAAAAATACAACCTTGACAGAAGCTTTGTCATTCCTCTTCCTTGGATACAAATTTGTAGCTGCTGATTGAGAGAGAAGACCTAGATATTTAAGATACTGCTGAAGAGATTCAGCCAAGTTCACATCGTTTTCCAGATGAGATTTTCTTCCATTATCTTCATTCTGTTCCAAAATCCTGCACAGCAAAAGCAAATAAAATATTATCAGCCTGCATAACATACAATGTGCCTGACAAAAAAGTCACTGTTTAACAAAACACTGAAATTAGTTCTATTCAGGAGTTCTTAACNAAAAAAAAAAAAAGACACTTTAAAGTGCAACAACCACAAATATACAGAAAATTCAATGTTTCAAAAAAAAAGAAAAAACTGCTCAAAAAACAGGCACTACTAACAATGTATTGCATGAATCGAAGTTAACGATCCAAGAGTAAATCAAATAAGTGCGTACATGGAGGCAGTCACATTCAGAAGAAATTTGTAAAAAGAAAAAAAAAAAAGTAGAAAGAAACTATGCATGACTAAAATGCATCCCAAAAAAAGATACGAGATGGCTCCGAGATTTCAAAAATTTGCTAAATGATAACGAGAATCAGCACAATTTTGGTCACACATAATTTACAGGATACATACACTCCTGGACTAAGCAAGTCAGCTTTAGCAAAAAGCTTAACAAAGAAATACTGAGATGGAAAAAAGCATCTCTTGTGATCTTCTCATGCACTTGGGAATCACAGAATATCTGTCTTTTCTGACTCTCTTAGACAGATCTCACTGATATTTGTGAAGAAGAGCTAAAAAGTTGATTAAACAAGAGCAGCGTAGAAGCTCTTACACAGGACTCAGAGTGCTGTGTGCAATGGATCTGAATTATTACCACCTCTCCTCATCTATCTCAACAACACGTCAATGATTATGATAATTTAAATGTCAACACCAGCAACTATTTCCCTCCACATGCAGAACAGCAGAGGGACGAAGGATCCTCAGTCTGCTTCCTTGCCTGTGAGTGGCATACTGTTCATAGAACCGTTTGAGTTGGAAGGGACTGTTAAAAGTCATCTGGTCCAACTCCTCTGCAATGAGCAGGGACATCTACAGCTCCATCAGGTGCTCAGAGCCCTGTCCAGCCTGATCTTGAATGTCTTCAGGGACAGGGCATCTACCACCTCTCAGGGCAGCCTGTGCCAGTGCTTGTTTTGAGGGAGGTGTCAGCATTTCCTACCTATGTGCTCACACACGTCTTCAGTGAAGAACAATTCCAGGTGGAGCAGCTTTCCAGCTCAGGAAGACAAGGCATCATTTCACTCTCAACACTTCCAGGCCACTGTAAGCTCACGTCACAGTGCATATTTAGGGACACAGCTTGAAAGACTACCATTATCTCATTTTCCAAATCTTGGGTATAATTATATTACTTTATGCTAAGTACAAGTAAAATTTCCTTCAATGTCCATAGCTGCATCAAATGCATGTCTTGACTAATTTCATACCGATAAATAAAATTAATGATCTAATTTGCTGCAGTAGCATTGCAACCAATAGTTCTCACAGGTTTGCTCACTTTGAAGAAGAAGAAAAAAAGCCTCCACCTCCATCCACCAAGGGGCAGATCCTAAGTGAGGAAAATTTCATTTTTCTGCTTCAGCAAGGTACTTCTGTTCTTCAGAGATGCATCATGGAGTGGGAGGCCTGGATCTGACTTGCCCCCCTGGCTGGTGTGACTCGGTCTCCCCAGGCTGAGAGCACAGCAAGGCCTCAGCAGCAGGACCAGGGCTGTGGAAGCCTTTCTGCACCTTTCTATTTTCTCAGACTGGATGTCTCCTCACACCTAGGACAATTTACACAACTCTAAGACTTACCCAATGCCTGTGAACCTCCATGCTCAATTATACTGTCACCATCCTCTCCTCTCCCCGGAATATACCTAAATTCACTTCAAGAAAGGAGAGCCTGCACTGCCCTTCCTGTGTTCCTGTGTGTCCTGTGTTCCTGTGAGGGCCTCCAAAGCCATTTTGTGCAACTTCAAGATTGTGCAACTCCAATTCCACCAGCTACCCATCAAGCGCTCAGTTGCTAAGAAAATGAAGTTCTGCTTCCTGGAACATTATAGAGAGCTTAAAAATCTTGCTTTCTGCTCATTCTGTTCATATTTTCCTTTTATTCAAGAGCTCTAAATTCTGCCTTATGGCAGAGGGTGGATGTGCAGGTAAAATTATCCAACTACTTGTGAACTGTAAGCCAGGCTAAAACTGTTCTGCACTTTTAGAAAGAGCTGGGCAGTATGCTTTCTGCTTCAATAGAGATGAACTAATCCAAAGAGGTTCTCATCACAGAAGGTATCCCAGTTTAAAGCACTCATCTTTCATTCATCATTTAATTCCAACATCTCCTTTCTTCGTTAACTTTGAAAAAGAAGGGAAAATGGTAATACTAGACCAAATTCTGCCCTGAGGATTTCCACTAGAGCTAATGGGAACTGAACGCTCAGATAAAAGACAGTTTTTAGGTTAGCTTTTCAAACTATTATTTACACTATGCAATTGCTCTCACCAGTGCTAAACGCAAAATCTGAGATATACATTTCCTAATTTTTCTTTTGGAGATAGTAACTGATCTCAAATTATGTTTAAATTCCATATCAGATGTAATATTTTATATTATAAACTGAAAAATAACAATTAAAATATAAAAGGCTAACAAAGGATTACATTTCAATTGAAGGCAACTTTAATAAAACCCTACAAATACATCTGAAAGATTTGTTAAAATCTTTGTAGTTCAGCAGTATATCACTGTTGTTCATCTTGTTAACACAGAAAGTCAAACACATTAAATAAGCTATTATTGAAACTGAATTAAAATAATTCCTTTAAATTTAACAAAATGATATTGGAAAATGGATGAAAGTGCAATATCTAAAAGCACCTAGTGAGTATGAGAAATGACTGCCAGTTGAGTTCTTGTGCACTTATCTGGAAGTATTTTCAGTTTTAACTTGTTCTGAAAAGACTTTGCATTCAAAGGACCATAATGTATAAAGACAATAACATAAATAATTATTCATCCACAGAAATAATTATACAATTCCTACAAAAAACAGCACTTTGGGAGCTTTTTCATGGAAATACATGAATCTCTGCACCTTGGATATTAAGCTTTTCTAGAATGTTCTCTATTAATAGATACCACAATTTAGAATAAAGATATTCTTCTTTTAAAATGCTGTCAGAATCTTATTACTGACTTAATGACGGTTTTATCATAGAAATAATGCTATACCCCACTTTATACATTGAAGCTTGTTGGAAACATTTGTGGTTTTGCCTAATTGCACCGATGAACACAACTGACATTTATTCCCTGTGTGCAGAATGGATTTTTTTTTTCCTTTATCTTGGATCCTCTTTTAAGAACATTCTTTTTTTGAAATTTAATAAGGGCCCAGGAAATGCCATGTACATTCCAGTTAGCCACCAAAGAACAAACTTTCATCTTGAAATCAAGCTCCCCATTTCAGGGCTTTTTTAAGATGAAATCCATGTCTTCTGTTCTATCAGATTTCATTCGCAGTAATTTAGCCTAAGTCAATTTACCTTTCAAGTGTCTGGGTCTATCTTCTTGTTCTCACTAACTCTGTGGGGATTAATGACTCATTAATATGATTTCATATTGTCTTATTACACACTTTACCCTTAATAAAAGGTCTTCGTGCCGTAATGTTTCTTTGATAATCAGATACTTACGCTAAGTTGCTTTTTTAATTATTTAATTATTATCTGATAATCCTTAAGCAGGTGTATGTGCACAATGGGCTTAAAGCAAATTTTATTAGAAACTACAAGAAGACAGGGAAAAAGTTCCTACTGTTCTCTGACCTACAGAATACATTGCAAATGGACAACCAGAAAAATCAATTAACGTTTTAAACTGTTGGCACATAAGATAATGCTTTCAGAGGCACAGCTTGGTAACTTCAGAAAATCTATCCACAACGGGAACTGCTATAAGTGGAACACATTTGAAAGTCTGATGTACCTGGAGCGTCAGTACACAAAATGTTTTTTTTTCAAGTATATCTCTAGTTAAAAATACAAAACGGCTCAAACCTGATTCCAACAGGAACTCATAAAAGTGATCATCAGTTCCTAATCTAAAACCTACATTGTTTTTCATATATCTTCTTATACATTTTATCTTTGTGCAACTATGAATTGGGAACACTGCATTTTTTTGCAGAAATTTGGCCTATTTTATCTTAATCTCATGAATAAAAGCTCTAGATATACTCATTATATATAAAAAAATACCCTACAAGATCTTCAAAATCATTTCTAAAAGCACACACAGAGTAATCCACACAGTAATGGCATTTAGACCACCTAAGCAATGAGAACAGATTTTGGATTCTACCATGTGAAGTTATCAGCTTTATGACAAATGATAGATTGCTGTCTTTTTTACAAGTTAAGCTTCTATCTTACTGTACTCCTGAAGTGTATGATGCTGAGATTTTATATTAAGTAGATTGGAATATGTGCAGAGCACTGGGTCAGATTATGAATTAAATCAAAACAAACAGAGGCAAAACAAAGCTGAAACTGTTGAACGTTTCCTATTGCAGTGTTATTATTTCAATTAAAAGAATAATTTTGTACAGAAATGGTTTCTTATTCTTTGCTGTATATGAAGATCTAACAAACAATATCTTGCCCATCAAGGCTAGCACTTCAGGCTTTGTTCCACTATGAAGAAAGTTTTCAGCAAAGAGTAGTTTCTATCAGTTTCACTGATTTTGAGATTGCAGCTCATACGATCACATAGGAGAAATCCAAATTCTCATTTTGTTGACACTCTTAAAACTTTATGTGTTTTAAAATTTCCTTCTTGGGGATTGTGCAATTGACTTGCAATTGAATTTATTTATATGTGTATGAAGAAGTATATGTTTATGCGTGAATTTATACGTATATGAAGATGATATAATTACATGCTAAACATTCATATCACTCTACACAGTTACAGATGCTGTGTCTCTTGCCACCAATAATCACAAGGAAGTGGCTTCTATAGTGTAAAGAATATATATACGTCTTAACTTCTTCTGCCACGGGATCTTGTGTGAATCTCTTCTTCCTGGACAGATTTTGCAAGTGAAGCAAACTATCTACTGACCACAAATCAGTTACAGCTGTGTATTAGAAAAATGCGCATTTGACATTATTATTAGTTAACTAGAATCTCATTCCATTCTTTCTTTTGCTTAGTTTTTATTGTCTTATTCTAGAACAAAATTCTTCCTGTGAAAGAGCTGCTGTACAAGTCTGCCTTTGAAAGCCAGTCTTAACTGAGACTAGACTGAATGGATTGAAGACCTGATGTTTAGATTTCTGACACCTGAACTAACAACAGAAGACCTTAATATTTTCTTAACCTGATGACAATTAGAAGAAAAGGGCTGAGAGTTTTAGTCCATTCCATGCGCTATTTTCCTACCGGTTTCAAGTGCTGTTGTACAGTTGTTTTCTGTTTGTCACACACACAGCATTTTGGCAATGCATTTAACACAGCTTCAATTTCCCATCATTTGCGAAGACTCCTCAAAGCCCACCATGTAAAAACACCATAGAGGACTTACCTTCCTGTGTCAGATGCTTCAGATGCAAAGATGTCAGGGCGTCTGTTGTGGACTTTGTGGATGTTTGAGAGTTCCTGACCAATGACATGCTGTGTATAGTCATCTTGCCAGGTAAAACCTGAAAAAAGACAAACAGAAAAAAGAAAGTCACTGTTTGGTACATTGGAAGTTTGTCAAGAGTATGTCCTATATAAATAAGAAAGAAAAAAAAAGCAGCTTTGTTGAACATGAATCCAAGAGTAAACTACAGACTCCTCGCTCCTGTAAGAAATTTTGTTAATCAAGCTTTTCCTAGCATGATAGAAAGACAGAAGATAACAAAATGAGATTTTGAAAGGCTTTATTTTTACACAACTCTAGCTACTTGGTGATAGCTATTGAAAAGAGATATTTCAGTAGCTGGTCATTAAAAGACAAAGCATCTTAATTCTGAATGCTAGTAGCCATCAAATAGTTGCTTCCCAGAGGTGATTGGTTCACTTCTCCCCCATTCACACCACACTGACCCTTCTCAGCTCTCTCCATTAAACTACACTTTTAGACTAGTAAGGAGCTAGTATTGCAGTGGAAAAAAATGTTTTGAGTTTTAATATAAAGCATGTGGAGGTCAATTTATTTTATCTTTATATTAAATGTTGTGACAAAGAACTTTACAACAAGGGGGAAGTGCAACTGCGAAGGCAAATTCCAGTAATTACTCATTAATTACATGCACTGCCAATCTCATGGTAATTATACTTAGAATAATGATATAATTATAAACATAATTGTTATCTGATTTGTAGAATTTAGATGGTACAGTAATACTTTAGTTCATAGAACTTACCCATGTAATTATCTGTAATTATCTAATAACTAAATATCACATAATTGCAGTGAATTTCTTTTACACCATGCACAATAATACACCACAAAACCCCCAAATGAATATCCATAAAAGCTCCAGATATGGTGATCTTGCTAGTATCTTCCTAAAAGAAACCACCTAAAGAAAAATCCGTCCTAGCTGCAGATGGGAAGGGACGTATCTGCTTGTTAGAACCAGCCTCAGAAGAGGCATTTCTGGTTCAGTTCCTACTTCAAGCACACGCTATAAATTTCTGCTCCATTCGCAGTCAACAACGGATGTGTTGGTATGGGCACACTCAGCACCATCAGTCTCAGGAGAACCCAGAACTCGGCCATCTCATTTCTTGGACGAGTGCTTTATCCAGCGAGCTCTTCAAAAAGAGTTATATTCTTTAGATTTTTACAGGGTATGAAGGTTGAGTTCATTGTCTGTTTACATAAGCCTGGATTTTACAAAGAAGTTTAAATAGGAGGTTCATTAATTCTGCCAAAGCAGACAGTTCTGAGCATACAGAAGTATAAATAACTTTAACATTTATCAAATTTTCAGCTTCAGTAGGAGATACATAAAGTGTATCTTTAGGGTGTATTAGACAGGCCTAAGGAGTATTCAGACTGTGCCGCTGTCTGGGATTTAGGCAAATTTTAGAGGAGAAAACTCCCAGTTTTGGAAAAAAATATAGGTGTACTGCAGCATTAACTTCTTTTTTTTTCCACTAATGAAAATAATAATAAGCAATCTAGAACCCATGTAAATATGCGTGGGCTTCCACAAACAAAAAAACCTCTTTGACGCCACTTCTTAAATAAAAATGTTACCCAAGTTTACTGAGGAAAAACTTCACTTGAAATCATGGTAGATGTTAATGGCTACAGTTTATGATTCCAGACCCTTGGGAGAAGGAAGAATCTCGGAGATATTTTTAGATCTGATTCATCCTTTTCAAATGCAAATCTCACCTTTTCAGATGCGTAGTAGAAGTAGATGGACTCAAATCAGTCTAAGGCTGCTCAGAACAAGTTCTTATGTGAATACACAAAAATGAGTCACAAAGCACCTACGATTATTTTGGTGTAGTGGTACTGAAATTATTTTTGCAGGGAGGTTTATACATATGTGTATGTTCGAGTTTACTTCTCTGTTGTCTAGCATTACACATTGTTAGTGGTTCTATAAATTCATGTGGAAGAAAGAACTGTGATAACATTCAAGCTTAGAAGTGCAACAGAGAAGTTTGGGTAAAATACACATTTATATAAGTAATTAGCATAGCTATAAAACTAGTAATTTATGAACTGTGTTTCCAAAATCACTGCAATTTCCCTTTCCAACTCTAATCCAACACTGGCCCTATTAAATGCTAACGATTATTCAGTAATTACTGTAAACTTTGAAGAAAAACACACAGAATCTCTCTCAAGAGTTTTTTTCAAATTAAAGCATGAAAGAGTTCATCTCTGCAGCATCTGCATAAAGACAGGAAATTAATCTTTCTCAGTCCCGAGCAATGTATTTGGGAGCAGACAGAGGTGTCATTAGTTAGGTATGTCTTTATGCCTCCACAAAATTGTTTTTGTAAAAAAGCAAAACAAACCATTGCAATCCCAGGACTCGATGGCCATGTGTGTTTTGTTCAAGTGGGTGTATTTTCTTTCTCCTGCTGCACAATTTTAAGATAGAGTATTTAATGCTGAAAAAAAAACAAACAACCACACAAGTGTGGCATTAAAGGAGAGCAAATAAGTGAAAGAAAAACAGAATATTTATTACAGAGCTTAAGAAAGTAGAACTAAGGGAATACGCTTTCTCGGATGTACCTCCCAGCATTTCTAGCTTAGATAAGGGGTAGAACACATGGATGAAAATGCAAATTTTATCTAGTTCCAGGAAATCTCCCCTCTGCAATTAGTTAGAATTGCTGTTGCTTATATAACTGCCTCCACAACTGCAATGCGTTCAAAGCCAACCTTACACCAATCATTTCCAAACATTGTTTCAGTTTCAAAAAAACATCTCTCCCACACACTGAACTCAACAGAATAGCGCATTCAAGAACTCTAACACCACGCTGACAGCTGCAATCAGAATTAAAGTTGAGAAGGAGCGTATGAAGCCGGATGGTGATTTCCTGTTCCCTTTGTCTCCTGTGTCACACCTAGCACCAGTGCCCCACTCTCCACCCAATTACAGCAATTTGTCTCCGCTGGCTGAGCAGGATCACAGGGTGCTCTTGTACATACATTACTTCCATGTCAGTAGCAGGGAGCAGCACAGGGACACCCAGCTTGGTGAGCTCTGTGCTGCTGCAGGTCTGCCCAGAGCTCGCACTTCCCAGCCCTGGGTTCCCATCAACAGGCAACGCCAGTGCACGAACTGAAGGAGGCTGACGGACACGGAAGTGATACAGACAAAAGAATTGCTCTCGGCTGAATAGCATTGGGTTGTGAGTCCTCATGAAAAAAAACAACAAACTAGAGGTACAAGCCTTCCCCACAAGAAGTAATGCTTCACCTTAGTGACAGTCAAAATTTTAATTATTGCTTTGGGTTTTAAATTAAAAATCAAAGAGTCATAGAACAGATGGGGTTGGAAGGGACCTTAAAGAGCATCAAGCTCCAAACCCCTGCCATGGGCAGGGTTGCCCACCACTAGATCAGGCACCAGACCAGGCTACTCAGGGCCCCATCCAATCTGGCCTTGAAACTCTCTAGGGATGGGGCATCCACAACATCTCTGGACATTCACTGAAAAATTTCCCCTGACATCCAATCTAAATCTCCCCTCTTTCAGTTTAAAACCATTCCCCCTTGTCGTACACTATCCACCCATATAATAAGTCAGTCTCCCTCCTGTTTATATGCTCCTTTTATGCATTGGAATGGAGCTTCCAGTAGAAGAACCCCAGCTCTCTCAGCCTGCCTTTGTTGGAGAGGTGCTCCAGCCCTCTAACCATCTTCTAAATGACAAAAATCCACAACCTCAATCTATGTGAAAAGGGAATGTGTAGAGGCTGTAAAGGCAACCCTCATATCAAAGCCGGTAGTTACTCCAAATAAGACCTGGTTTTCCTTATTATTATCAGGGCTTTCCCTGGATCTTTTCTTTCATCTATACAATTATTATAATTACACCAAAATAGAAAAAATAATAATGAAATTTGTATTTTCTAAGTCCCTATTAAGTTCAACACAATTTCATTTGTTAATTGAAATCAAATTGAAAGTGAGCAGTGTTAAACAGTGAAGAAACAGCTTTCACAAATGAGCACTGGCAAAGAAAATAGTAGGTTCTGTCTCCAAAAGTAGAATCAAAGATGATTTCACATCAATTTCATTTTTAACTTGCTTCACTGGTTTCACCACACAAAATTATTTTAAAATAATCAGCATCCAAATATGTCTTTTCTTTTCTAGGCTGTTCAGTTTTTCTACGTATTGGCACCCTTTACTTTGGTTTGGACTGTTTTTCATCTTACAGAAATTTGATTCCTTTGCAGATATTTCTGACCACATCTTTAATGCATGCAAATTAATTAGCAACTGTTGAAATCTGCTACTTCTCTCTCTTAATTTGCTCTAACTCAGAATCATTGGCACAAACAATTTTTATTCCTCTGAATGCCTAGGCAGGAAAACTACAGTTTTTAACTTTGCAAAGGCATTGTGGTGTACATCATCAGAGCCCAAATTAAGTCCTTTGCAACACTATCAGTTCTCAGTGCCTGAGGATTTGGCTGTGCAAACCTTTCCCAGCAGGCTGGGAAGGATGCTCAGGCTTCACTGAGACCTGTGGGCATTTTCACTGAGACCTGTGTGTGACAGCCTAATGCAGGGCCCTTCCTGCTCTTGTGCCACTTGAAATCCAAAATGATTAGTTCTGCATCAATATTTTGGCAGCAAAATGATTTTTACATATCAAGTCCATTCAAAGTGACAGGAGATTATTATATATTGGCAGAAACCTATATACTCAAACCTGATCCTTCTTTGTCAGGAAAATCCCCATATAAAAATGCCAAAAAACCTCAGAAGTATTCACACTTGAAGCCATAACATATTACTATTTTTCAGTTGTGACATTAATTTTTTTTCCACTTTTTGGTTTTATTATCCATTTTGTCCCTGTACAGTCTACGATAAAATAGGTTTTTCTCTGAGCTACCTTCAACTGCTTCTTCACTTCAGCCAGGAAACTCTCAGTTGCAGAGCTCAGAGAGTTTCATCCCCCACGCCATGTGTTACAAACCGTTAATGCCTACCTGAGCTGTCAGAATGCCTGCAGAACTGGGAATGATTGGCTTTCTTCCCTAACTTTCACAACAGACAGGTCAACATACAGACGCGGCTTTCTGCAGGTTGCCCTTCCACATCCTCCAGAGGAGCTGCATTTCTTTGCATCCCACACCACCATTTTCAGATTTCAAGATCAGGCCCAGTAATGCCCACTTTTCAGCACTAAAATAAAATTGTGTCTTTAATGCTGTGTGTATATCAAAACCCATTTTTTCAATTAGTGTTTTTTCTACCTAAGAACGTAGCCAAAAGATAAAATCTTGATGTTTCAAGTTACAGAAAAGAAAACTAGAACTTAGTCCAAGAGCAATTTTGTAAACAACTGACAACGGCAGGTTAATGGCAAAAATAATAATGGAGAAGTTAAATCCACCCCTGCACAGTAAAGGTCACCGCTAGCTTTTACTATAAACTGGTGTGCCACAGCATTTAACTCCCCTGTATCTTTGGCTTGGCATATTTGTTTATTCTGAAAATTGTGACTGAAGATGGTTTCTGTGAAAGCAGAAGAAAATCTGGCAGCACAGTTCGGTGTTACCCTTCCATGAGAACTTGCTCTATTTTTTCTTGCTCTGGTCTAACACTTTATTGTTTTCCAGGTTAAAAGAAACCCTGGCACAGCCTGTATTTGAAGGAACAACATGGAGCTACTACCAGCCATCACCACTCCTGCTCTGTGGTCATGGTCTCCTGAATGCCCCCAGACAGTAGTAGAGTACCAGGTTTACACCAGTGAGGTTTTTGTCCTCTTTTGGAAATTCTAGTAGGAACTTCTCTACAATATGCAGGAGGTTCAGTCTCTGCGTTCAGCAGCAATTCACTCACACTCAGAAGGCAAAAAGCTTCTGCACTTGAAAGAACAGATGAAAGGGCTGCCTAAGGATCACACTTTCAAATTTTCATATATTGTTTTATTATACATAAAAGCGATGATCTCCACAGAATTAAACTACTAGCATGATCTTTTCACAGCCCGGATTTTAATTTACTCTAAGTAACTATCCCAGAAGGTAGAGGGAAGGCTTTTCTCTTTTGTTTTTGGAATTTCTGTCATTTGAAAAAGCCAAATGAGTGCTTCACTTGCCAGGAAGATTATAAAATACTCTCACAGGACCTAGTACGCAATGTTTCCTTACCTTTATTTCAGCTCGTGGTGACAGACACAAATAATTGATTTACACAAGTTAAAGTTTCTAAGTGTTACATAAGATTTTTCTGCCACTAGAGCTGATAGTAAGAAAAGAATAATGGAATAATGTAAAATATATAATGTAACTTCCAGCTACAATAGGCTATTTTCCATAGACTAGAACAGAACAGACATACGAAAACAACTGCAGATCCTTGATGTAAATCCCATGCTATCCACTATGTCTTATAAACCTTCTCATAAACCAATGACCCTCAAACTTGAAAGGAGATGGTTCTGTGCAGAGAAAATAATTTTAGGAAGTAAGATATGCAAAATGGAGCTTCTTTCATGGTTACAACTTTATATGAATGTTCAATCTAAATTTAATTCATGGTCAGTTACATCTTTAACTTGAATGTCTCTCCTGAACATCTTAGCTGTGACATACTTATAAAAAAACCAAGCAAATTAATATATGGTGAGTAAAGGTGTATCTTCTGTTCCTCCATTTCCTCCTGGCCCTGCACCACGCACAGACATGTCCTCAATGCTGTCAGTCCAAGGAGTTTCCAGGAACACAAGGAAACATTCACATACACCCAAAATAACCCTAAAAGAAGAAAGGGCTTAGCTTGTTACATGTAGCTTTGAACTCACTTGTGTTAGCTGACAAGCATGTCCAAGCATAGGTGAACATTCCAGATTTAACCTAACAAGCCTGACTTCAGTTCTACTCTGTGAAACAGCTGTCACTACCATATTAGTCCTCTGCAATCTCCTATTAGCCTACAGTGGTAATCTTTCCTTTTCTGTTAAAATATATATATATATATATATATTTTAATTTCTTTCTCATTCCTTTTCTTCTTTATTATTCTTTTCCATGATGTCTTGCACCACTCTAAACTTCCATTCACCCATTTCATAATAAGGGACATTTTTCATACGTGGAAATCAGTTATAATGCTAGACTATACAGTGCTAAGAATGGAAATATTGTCCAAATAGGAGTTAACAATGCGTATAAAATCAGCAGGTCTTCCTTCTCATTTTATTTTATCCATTTCATTTCATGCTAACAGTAGGATGACAGCCTTATTGTCTGAAAAATACAGTTCCTTGGAAAGCACTTTTGAAGTGCGTTCAATCTGGGAATTAAAACATCACCTGTAACAAGGCAGAATTGGTCAGAAATGGCCTGGCACTTAAATTAGCATAGAAAATTATGTGGATATGCAGGTTATACATATGCAAGCAAATTCATCTCAGTTCTATGGTTCTTCGTGTATTTTTAAACACCTCAGAGCAGAACTGTTCTTTCAGATCCATGTAGTGGTTCCTACCACCACTTCTTGTAACTGCTGATCTCTCGCTGTTGTTTGTGAAAAATCAAATTTTGTCTGTCAGATGAGGGCTTTCAATTGCTCATGCAAAGTCAACATGCAGGAGTACAACACTGGGCAGTATAGCAATGTCTGCCGTTGCAAATGCATCTTGGCGTTTAGTTCTGAATGTATGTCTTTACGATCAACATACAGACTAATGTACAACAGAATGGGAGGAACATCAGCATGAGACAGAGCAAAGCCTTCTGCAGTATATTCACAGGGTGAAACAGGGAAGCATGACATATTTGAAATATTTTCTCCAGCAAGAGCCTCCAGCTTACTACTCACCATTCATTTCTTATATCAAGACCAATGTAAATTGTAGCAGAAAAACCTAATCTTTGATAACTTTAAATTTCAGAAACATCCATAACTATATCCACATCGTTTGTGTGAAACTGTCTTCCATTTTTCACTTTTAAGTCATTTCTCTCGGACTCCAAATTCCTCGAGGAGGACTTTTTATCAGCAATAACAACAACAATAATTGTTATTGTTGCTATTGTTATTAATAAAAACACAGCAGTTGCAGAAGTTAGGGATCCTGTAGGAGCCTTGCAAAGACGTTGGTGGCCAACAGCTGGGTGTTGTCCAGGACAGAATGTCAGTCAAGCTGGCTCACCTGAAGCAAAGATGAGCAACCTGCATGTCACACTGCTCCCCTAAACAGCTGATTAACACTCCCCAGGTTTCATTCTGAACTCATCTCAAATACAAAAAATGCATCCTATGTAGGTTTGTGTAATCCAGAACAGCAGCGTAGCACTTTCAACCTGAGGAGTGTTTCAATTATCTTCTTCCTATTCTCTTATGGACACAAACTTTTTGGGTTTAGACCTTCCAACAACTGCAGCAGAGGATGCAATACACTTTACATGGCACGTCAGACATTTCTTCATTTAGACATTTTTGACATGTGCATCTTAGGGCTCTGACCTACAAGTCAGTTATGATTAACAAATTACTAAGGTGCAGTATTTGTCCGCATATCCAGCTGATGCCCATGGGTAAAAATTAGGTTATTTAACTTATTTTAGCAAACAAAGAAACAAGTTTGGGGAGAGAAGTTCTAATTGACATGGCTTACTACCTGATGTTCATTTTCCCTACCTTGTTTCACACTCAATAGCTTGGTGAGCCTTAATAACATTTTTGGACAACTCATGTAATGCTGATTCATGGATTTGCACTGACACTATCAGCTGTGCATGCTCTATTTTCTAGCTTTCCTAGCTCCTTTACTGCCTTTTGATGTAAGTCTCTGAATACGTAAAAAGTGTGGTGCATATGAGCTGTTATTTGGTTTTATCACAATGCCACTAGCAAGAAGAATTTTGTTGAATCTGAGTGAGTTTTTTGAGTAAGTTTGTCAATGAACTGAAATAGTTACTCCAGAAGAGCTAAAACAATCAGATGAAGTAACAGGCCCTGCAATTTCAATCTTTCTAAGCACAGTTCTAGCTAATGTCCATTCATAATAAATCACTTCAAAAAGTTTCATCGTTTTTTGCTCATAACCATCAAGAGTTGCTAGATCTAAATGGCATTTACTGGAAACCATCATTAACAGAATGCCTCAAGGCATGCCTTGATGGAATAACACATAAAACACAGAGAGGGAATATGATATCTCTAGCTTTCCAGGAAGACATTTTATCCCATTTCAAGGGTCTAAAAGGTCGATTAAAATCTGAATATCCTGAAATAGTTCCAATCACTTCACGTCACCAGAGTCTATCATTAACTGCAAAGACCTGCAATAACCCATTGTGTTCCATAAGAACTAGAGAACTTCCTCTGAGCAAAGATCAGAGATGTAGCCTGGATCTGCAGGCTGAGCCACACACGAGCTAACAGCAGCAACCGGGACCACACCAGCAGCAGGGACCAACGGCACGTACATCATGGAACTGATGGCCTTTGCCTCCTCCACCTTCATCTCAGCTTGTGACACAACACAAACTTTGTGACTCGCTTCTCTATCTGCAAAATGAATATACTAAAACAATGTCAGGGGTTAAAGATGTGTTGCATTTTGCAATTCATTCCTGTATCACAGAGCTGCACCAGCGTAAAGAAGAAGTAGTGAGAAAAGTGGGGTCCACCAGGAGAGACAGTGAGGTGTCATTAACTAAACAGCAGGTAGTCACTTTTTTCCTTGTCTTTGGTGTGTTTCTGCTATTTAAGGACTAGCAACTAATATCAAGAAAGTGAGTGTGTTTTCAAAAATACCTTTCACTCCAAAAATGTGTCCATCAGCAGTTCTGAACGGCATACACAGCAGCAAATCTCCTTTAGATCAAAAAACAAAGTTGGACAGCAATAACATTAAAGCATTTCAAAAACATTGGTGGTGTAGTTCATATTTATTGCTTTCACTTAGTATTGTTACAGAAGGTAAGTCTTCTGATCAGTGGCTGCTAGCATTAAGAAACAGTGATATATTTCTAGATAATCAAGCACTACCCATTACCGTACTTTTGATGTGGTGGAACGTTAACGTGTCTTATTTTCTACTTCCTCAAGATATCCTGGTTAAATGCCACATGCATTTTTCCCCTATGTTAAGAAAAAAATCCCTGCATATTAATTATTTTTAAGAGAGGTGTATATGTAATCAGAAGGTAATATTGATTATTCTCTTTGTCTATAAACTTCTTCATAGGCACATATAAATAATGCTGAAAAATGTAATGCAGCCTTAATTATCAGCAGTTTTACCCCTCTGTTTATAACAGTCATGATAGATGAACCAGCAGCAAACAATCTGATTGCTGTGATGGCAATTTAAGCTAATTCATAGCAAAAGATGCAAAATAAAAGTCAGGCTATCACGTATCTTTTAAAAGCATATTGTTATTCATTGTGCAATCTGTGTTTCATTGACCAGCTCACTACTCCACAGTAATGAAATCCTGAACAAACATTCCTGTAAATGTATTCGAGAGATATGGTGTCCAAGAGCTCCATGCAGTTCCCAGTACAAGAACAGAAACAGAGAATTGCCCATCTCTCACACCAAAATGTTCATGGTTCAGCTCCCCAAGTTTAAAGCCCAACAAGGCAAACTGCTTAAGAAATGGCTTTTACTACCTTATCAAAGGCACAAATCTTGGAAAACAGCAGTAACTGAATAAACTCCTGAAAATGTCCTGCTTCACCCGTTTACTTCTAACAAACCTGGCCTTCAGCTGGTGTTCCCTATTCACACCACCTCACACCATACTAACACCTGGTAACAGGAAAACGGAAAACAGTTTTTTGTTGTTTTGTTGTTTTTTTGGTTTTTTTTTAGGGAAATAATCATTTTATTCTACACTTCAGGGCTATTTGTTGCATAGAGTCAACCAGAACCTGGGACTGACTTGTTCTATTTACAACAGTCAATAAAACATAAACACAGGGCAACACAAATTCAAGAAGTTACTGTTAGTTTGCTGTTCCTACTCATCATTGATTTCTATGTCTGTATATAAAATAAACTGCCTTTATAGGCATTGATTTTACTTTGCTAACAGTATATGACACATGAAAGAAAATACTTCCATCTGCAATTACTTTTAACTAAATGCCAAAGGTTCAAACCTAAAATCTGTATAATTCTGTCCTGGCAGTGTATCTTTTGCACATTACACTATATTTATCAGTTTGTCAGGTTTGATTCATTTTGCTATCCACAGCATCAGGGTATGTCCTTGAATCTTTTACATGTATGAAAGCTAAACGTATTCAGGGTTTCTCTGAAGGATAATTTTTAATTATCTTATTTTCTTGGAAGTCCATTAAAATTGGTCAAAAACTACAGCAAGGATACTAATGTGAAAAACCGATATGGTGTCAAAAACAATTAAAGCTCTCTTTCCTTATTTTGTATTTAAAAACACCTGCCACGCAGACTGCAATGGTGACATATTATGTATGTGTATTAATCATGGCTCCACCTTGCAGACAAGGCCACATACGGTTGTCTTGGCAGGACAAAGTCTCAGACATTCCTGCAGTCCCACAGCAGTGTCACCATGCCGGATGTCACCATGCTGAGGCACCTCTGGATAGACATGGGAGTCTTGCTGGCACTGGACAGCACTGACATGGGGAGCATGACCCAGCATGGGCACCACCCAACCACTGCACAGCCTTGGTGGCACAGGGCTTCACAGGGTGGGGATGAGTGGCAACTTGCGTAACTGCATACTGACAGAGGCAAATCTGCCCTTTCTGGCTCTCCCCATGCTAACTGGCTTTTGTGTTATTAACAGAAACAGGAAGCCATATTCAATGCTTTTATTATTCCATTATCATTTGCATTAAAGTCATGTCACACAAATCTGGCCATCCAAATGAGGATCCTAATGGCTGTAAACTATTTTTACCTCCAGTGTTAGTTCTTCAAATGCCAGTGGAGTGTTGCACAGTGCTTTTGGTAAAACAAAAGTTAGACCCGTGGAAGAATAAATTCTACTGAAGTATTACAATTCACTTGTCCCTAGCTATCATGCCAAGTCCTTTCAAGCATATAGCCTAGGTCTTTCCCTTGTCTTGTTATTCTTTGCATTAGTTTTGTTGGCCAGGAAAAGCTTCCCTCCTATAGTTTTGACAATTCCACAATTAATTTGTCTTCATTTCATTGTGTCCTTAATAACACTATGTAGGCAGCAGATGTCAAGTCCTTCCAAGTGGAATCAAGCAGAAGCGAATTCACATCCCTAATAAATTGTTTATTGAATATTTATTTTTACTTGGATGACAAACTGCTAGTGAATCTGCTGGTGTTAAAGCCCATGCTTACATGCTACAGCATAACATTTATTGAAGCAGCTATTCTTGCCAAATCTATATTGCATTTATAAATCTTCAAAACAAGCCCTAGTAAATGTCACTTCTTCTTAAATGCTCAGCAGAATCAATGACAAGTGATGCTGCCCTTGCCCTTGAAGAATTCATGTTTGGATCTGAGTCCAAATTCTAAGAACGCTGTTCAGTAACATACAGTGTAAATACGCATGCAACATACCACAAGTACTGAAAAAGAAAGGAAAAGTTACTCTAAATGCAAAAGCTAAATCCAAACTGATTTCCAGTGCAATCTGTGGGAAATAGCCTACAAGGACCATTAGCTTACTCTGTTTCTGCACTGGGACATTTTGCAGTGGTCTTCCAAGCGTTACCCAAAAGCAAGCAGATGTTCTTGACATGTTTTCATGATCACACTCGAATCTCTTGAAATACACATCAATATATAATAATAATAATAATAATAATAATAAAGTTAAAATACACCTTTACAATACTTAATTACATTTAACAATACAATTTGGAACCACTAGGGAACACTATGTGCTGCATATTTATTTTTCCTACCTTTTTTGAATGATAATTATGTTCTACCTTCAAGTTGAAGGAGATATGAAATACAAAAACTGATGAGCACTCACATTCTATATCTTGTTTAACTTCTCGAATGGCACCAGTGAACTATACACCATGGAACAGTCTGCTCGATGTCAGTGGGATGTCCACCTCCAAAGAGCAGAGCTGCTCGTAGCAGCACAGCGCAGATTTGTTGCCACAGCACAATCCAAAGGAATGCTTTTCCCAAGAAGGCATTGCAGCTTCCTCATTTTACAGCTGATTTTGTAACAGCCATGGTTTAAAAGGGTAGACTATCCAGGGCCCTCTGAATTTTACAACGAGCATTCTTCAACAGTACGTCAAACATCTTAGCACGACATGCGTCTATAGCAGAGCCACCACAGAGATCATCATATTTCCCTTGGTGCATTTCTCAGGGTTGTGGGGAATTTCCCCATGCAGAAACACTGCCAACACAGTGTAAGAGATTGGATAAACTCCAGAAGTCTCTCTCTTTCAGAGCTGTGATACCCACAGAACCCTACACCCTTCACAGAACTGGAGGTGCCACAGCCTCACTTGGTCCTTCTACAGTTTACTGCTCTTCAGGGCACAAACTGAGTGAGCGGTTCTCCTGAACTGCCCCATGCATATACTCAATGCACTTCCTGCACTAATCAGAACCAGCATTACTTCCATTTCTAGGGAAACCTACACTTGTTTCACTCACGAACAGTGCTCAGTAAGTTAGTTAAGCAGAAATTTTAGCAATTTTTCACAGGAATGACACTTTAATGGCAGATTAAATCTTAGGGTGATATTCACTGATAAGATACAAAGTGAAACAAAAAAAAGCAAACATTGATTCAAATCAAGATCATCTGCTTGTCGCTAGAAAAAGTCATCACAGTCAAAACAAATAAATAAATTAGTCTCTGGCTATTGACAGCTGCCAGGTTACTAATCGCCCCAGAATAGAAAACTCGCTTTGAAATGGAAATAGTTTAAAAAAGCAAACAACAAAACACTGCCTAGATGGTGACAGTGGGCACGAAACAACTTCCCAAGCACACAATCAGGAAAAGAGAAGACAAAAGGATTATGTGATGCTTTGTTACTTTCTATTCCCCCAAAGCACATTCACAATAAATAAATCAATCAATAAAATAATAAGAAACATCTAATCCTTGCCTATCTTTATATTTATATTTGAGAAATGGACAGGTCAGCTGAATAACCTAAGTCAGCAGTTTTAATCTGTTTGGTAAAATCCCTGGGGACAGCGTGTTGCAGTTGGTATAAAGAGGTTTATTGTGCTCGGTGAGAGTTTAGAAAATTGGATTATTTCATTGCTGCATTTTTAAATTCTAAATTAAAAATCCACTTTTCTTATGATTTAGATTTGTGTTTGATGTCCACATGTATTGATATAGCTTATAAAAATGCTTCAGCATGCACCTCCACTTTTTGTCTAATTCCTGTATGCTTTGTTAAACAGTTATTTTAATGCAACAGCACCAAAATATTTTGGGTCTTTGCAAAAAAGACAGATTACACCACAGCCACTAAATAGCAGCAAGTGTCATATACTGCACTAAATTTCCAAACTGATAATGCAAAGTCTTTCAGTTCAACCACTAACTCTGAATCTATCTCAATTAATAAAAGGAAACATTCCAGCCCCTTTGTCTGAAAATTGCTGGAAGACGGGTGTCAAAGTGCTGGAGAACTGCTCTTTTGCCAACTTTTTTGGCTATGTGACAATGAATTGAGATACTGTTGGAAGCATCAGATGATTCTCTGTAAGCATATTCTGAGTCTTTGTGGCTCTGATCCCATAAAGCTGTAACTGATAACTATGATTTGGAAATAATTTGGGTGCTTTCTTAATGTTCTCTTAAGTGCAATAAATGAATATGCTTAGAGTCTTGAGGAAACAAACACAAATTGTTTGTGGTATGGACTGCACCGAAATCTACATAATAGAGAATTTCCTCTCCATAAGAACATGTTTTGCCATCTCATATCTTCTTTCTCCTCATGGTATCTCCCTACAAAATATTTATGATGGAGATGAAGCATGACAGGCCCCTGATCTGCAAAACAAGTGAAAAAATGTTTTTTTTTTTTTTGCAGAGGCAATCATACATTCATCTGCTGCCTGATTTATAGTTTCCATCTGGACTGTTGGCAACCACACAACAGCTCAGGCCACCTCAAAACGCAGCACAAAGGTTTGGTGAACTCTGACTCAGAAACTCAGTAAGGGAAGAACAGGTTCTCACTAAGACGACTTCTATTCGCACGTATACCAGTCAAATGAGCAGTAGATTCATTTCCATTTGTCCAAAAACAGAAAGGTAGAAAAACACTTGAAAGCTGAAATTATAATCATGGTAAGGTTATTCTGCCCTAAATCTCTAGATTTAGTGCGACAACCAGATAGGTTTAGCCCATTCACTTCACCTATTCAACTTTTCCATCTAGCAACAGATCTAATTAAGATGGTTTAAAAAAAAAAAAAAAAAAAGGAAAAAAATCAAAGCAAGATGAAAAGCCAGCATTTCCAGAAATACCACTGCATTAGGGGCATTCTCCCACCATCGTTGTTCACTGCACCAAACAAGAAAATGGAAGCAAAGGCATCTCCTCTTCTTCCTCTTTCTGTTACCCTGTTGTTAATTCCAGCTGCGAAACCACTGACCCTTGAAATTATTTTCACATGCCTAGAAAACACGTGGCTTCTGCTTACCTTTATCTTTCTAGAATTGTTCTTTCAAAATTCTGTGTGCCCCCTGGAAAATATTAATTCACCCAGCATTCTGTTAACAAATATCAAAACTTAGCCTTCGTTTTAGCCTTAGAGACTTAAACGTCTAATGAGGGAATTCAGAGTTCAGCTTGCATTATTACCCACCGGTAACATAAAAACAGGTTCAGCATATGTAACACTGCTGCAGCTTAAGCACAGCAAGATATACCCTGAACTTTCAAATCCCTGCTTCTTATTTGAACAAGCCACACTATGAAAACAGACACTTTTAATGAATTCACTGAGAAATCCTTAGTAGAAGTAACAACAGCAGACTTAGAGCTGTAATATTTAAAGTAACTGCAAAATTGTGCTTTCATCAGGAAAGGAACAAAAGCTTTGTTATTTTTGAAGCTTACATTTATATTCAGCATAATAATTCAAAGTATTATTGCCTGTCACTATTAGGAGACAGAGGTCAAATATGGCAAGTAAAAAAAAAATTACATTCACAAGCTATACAATAGAGAAAATAGGCTCAAATTGTATGAAGTGCAGTGACATTATTTAAATGTCTTTGTTAATCAGGGTCCTGACATAAGAGATGGTGCTGAGAAGAATTTGCTCTTCAGACTCTGCTCAGCATGGGTCAAATCTGCTTAATATTCCAAACGTTGAGTCTAGCTGAACCGCGTTACCCCTTTATGATCTCTCATCTATTTTTTTTTTCTCCTTTGAATTCAAGATGCACTGGTATTTTCAGTTTTCATCACTGCTAAAGGGCAGGGAAGCTATAGTATAAACAGCGAAGTTCCTTTCAAGCCTTGTTTATGATGATTTATACATTATACAGCTGTTACACCTGCAGAAATTTTTGCAAAAAGTCAGAACACAAAAAGAAATTCAGGAATGTTTACTTTCAACCTTATTTATTCTTTTCCAGTTGCTCAACAAGAGAGAAAAAATGGGAATATCTGCTGATTCATAAATGAGAAAATAAATCTAATTTTTCCAGCCCATACAGACACAATGTTGTGAAGCCTCTGCAACATGAAGAACAGTGAAGCCCACAGAACATTCAGTGTTCAGATGGTGATGCTTACTTATCTGCACGAACATCCCATGTGAAGAATGCTCATGAAGACTATGAAGGATGTCCCACCATGGTCAATTGTCACTCTTTTATTGATAAATAAAAATATCAATTAAAAGATAAAAGTTCTCAATCTCAGCCAGTATGTTAGTCTCATTTTCCTGTGATGTTTTTGGAGAGCAGAAAGAATTACTCTAAAAGAAAAGGAAGGTCTGGCTCTCCCACTGGCATCACACTATACACTATGCACTCCCCAATCACAAAATCAATAATTTCAGTTTCTCTACATCCCCTCCTTCCCCCAGCACTTGTGTAGCTACCCCAGCCTCCCACAGCCCGCAGCCTGCTGCTTTCCCATCACCCAGACTGCCCACCTTGAGCGGCATGGAGCCCCTTCTAGTTTCCCTACCGAAAGACTCAAACCATAGAAGGCTTTCCCCCATTTCAAACGAGACATACAAGGCAATGGGGTAATTGGGCAGGTAACAGCTGGCCAATTTATTTTGACTTATTAGAAATAGTACGGGTTTGCCCAAAGACTTTGATCAGTCCAGTTGCATTCAGAGCTGCTCCCCCTGTCTGCAGCACTTCAAAGCAGTAAGATGGATGAGACTGCTCTTGATGAGACAAAATCCAGCCTAAGTGAGTGCAACCATGTTTTCAGTAGGGACTTAGGAAGGATACACTATTATAAAGACCAGCTGCGCAGATTTTGACAGCCTGATGTAACTGAAAGATTTGAGAAGCTTCAATCACCCAGCTCAACCCTAGTCCAACGGGATTCTCTTTCAGGCATTCAAGTAAGTGCAATAGGCTTTCACACTGCAGACCAGTGTTTGTTTGTTTGTTTCCAAAGTGTTCCTGTTTGGAATCAAACCTAGCCATTTCTAACTCCTCGCTACCCATATCCCCAATAATCATTTAATGATTATTCTTTTATTTGATCATAGAGATTCACGGGAATGCCTCACTTAATTTAAAAGGGTGAAAAGCATTGAATTCAGCTTTGAGACAAGATTTCACCCAACCAACGTATGCCACAAGGGTTTTCAACTGTAACAGTGAAATCCAGTGCAGTAGTGACCAGACAGTTAGCTGACCTCCTGAGTCCAGTAACAGGGTTATATTAAAGAAAATTTTCCACATTTTCAATGGGTTCACCATACATTTTATTGTTTCTAACTCATGCCTTCAATCCCTCTCCTCCATGTTCACCCTGATGTAGACACCCAGTCCTACTAAGAGCTTGGGGGCATTAATTAGAACCCTGCAAATCAGAAGGAAGAAGAAAAAGCAGTGGAAAGGCTGAAAGCATTTTGATTCCTTCTTCCATGATCAGCACGGGCAGCAACAACTGGGTGCTGATGCTGAGTCACTTCTCAGAAGTGCACAATATTTGTACTGTGCACTGTGTTATTTCAAAATTGGGACAATTCATTGTCACGCACTTCATTTATAGCAAGAGCCATCAGAATGCAGTGCAGTAACAAAGAATAGATCACAAGGAGGTGCAAGGGATGATAGGAAGAAGGGTTTTAGAAAAGAAACATGGAAAGAAAGTTTAAACATATTTCTTCCCCATCTTAAAATTTTCTTCACTTTTTTTTTTTCTCCTTTTCAGAACCAGCTTTGGAAGAGGAATATTTAAGGACTGAAAGAGAACTCTTCAGAGAACCAGTTTCGCTAAATGTAATGTTGACAGGCACCGTGCAGCTACTGTGTGTATTTGGGAAGACATAATAAATAGGAACTGAAAAGGTCACATCTCACACAGGCACCTTTGACGACTCATACAGATTCTCTCTCAAAATACAGCTCAGAAGTAGATACAGTAACACATTCCTTCCCTCCAGCATCCAGGGTAACTAGGATTTCAAAACAATTTAAATCTCCTCTTAGAAATCTTGACTCAAGAACATTCAATTTAACACATTCCCAGCAAAGCAGTTGTGCTCTTGTATTCCATTCACCAGTCCAAGTTGGACATGAAATTGTTTCTTCATAATAATAAGTAAAAACCGCAGTTTTCAGAGGAAACAAAATAGGCAGCAATGCATTTATGATGGTACCCTACTTGCTCATGCTCATACCACACTGCCAGTAAACACTTAAAGAATTAATGGGACTTCAAATAGCAGAAAACAGTAAATAACTGCAACGATTTTAAATAAAAATCAAGCATGGCTTGATTTCTCTTCTTTCCATGGTAGCTCTTGGGATTGAATGGGTTAATTTATTTCCTGAAACAGAGGACCTTGGATAAGCTCAGTTGTTATGTAAGCATGTCTGGGTTGCTAGGAGTTTAAACTACCAGTTTGCAAATACAGCTATTTCAGATCCCAGATGATCCAAAGAAGTGGTTCTCCTCCTGCACTGAATGATGCAGGGATTATACAGAAACATACAGTACGCAGTATGTCATCACACACTGCACCGTAACGCACAAGCACAAAGATGCTTAATCAAACAGTACAGTCAACGCAGCCAGCATTACCTTTGTCCATCTTTTGAATGTTTGATTTGCAGTCCTCAGAAGATTTTTCTTTCTTTTTTAATTAATCTTAACTATTTTGTACAGCACACAGAATATGATACAGTACCGGGTTAAAATGAGAGCTCTTGTGTGCTGCTCCTGCTCATTAATTGTCCTGGTATTTTCTTTACCTGAACATGAGGATTTCACTGGTTAATGATATCATATCTTCTGTATATGAGTTCACTCAAGCATATGACCACTTGATTGCCTCACATACACTGTTAAATCTAATTATCATAAACATTGATGTCTCAAGAATTTTCTATGACTCAAAGACCTGTGGTGCTGGAAACAAGCAGAGCTCTCTGAGCAACCTCTGAGCCTGGATGGTCACAGTACACTAAACCTGTGCCACTTCACTAAGTCTGATGCATCATAGATGAACACAAACACTGCTGCACCAGTTTCAACAATTTTCTGTGCCTGGTGCTACTCTTTGCATTAGAACACAGGCTAAAGCCTTAGAACAAAGCCTGGAATAAGGGTGGGAGCTTCGGGGGAACAGAACTTGATGCACTACTTTTTTTCTAATAGCTTATATAAGCATAAAAACCACCACCAAGTACTTAGTTAAGGGGAAGAAAAAAAGGCTTCAGTTCCTCCAGTGAGGAAAGTAATCAGAACCCATCACACAGTATATAAAATACGTTCAAACACATACTTGACTTCAATTTATTGGTGCTAAAGCTCCCACTGAATTAAACTGGAGTTCAGGGTGCTAAGCACCCCTGTAAATCAGCAGCTTCATGCACACGGGCTGCAGTCCCAGGCTGCCTGCTGCAGAGGAAATGGCTTTTATCACTGCAGCCAGTCGAGGAGCAAAGCCCATGATCAGAATGCTATTTTTATCTCCTGAATCTGTGATTCAGTGTAAACTATTTCTACAGGAAATAAATATGTAAAGGCGGCATCAATTATTACAGTTTCAATTAAGGTACTGAAAGGCAGGAGATGCCATGCATAAAAGAAATGCCTAATTTGAAAAGGGAATAAAGTCTATTTCTCAGATAAAGCTGAAGTAATTTGTGGGCTTGGTAGGTGTCTTTTTTTTTTTTTTTTTTTTTTTTAAGAATTTAGGCAGGATATTTATTCTCTTTTCAACAAAGCAGATGACAGTATCTATGTATGATAAATATCTTCTTGCTTCCTCTTCTAGACAAAGGTGGAGACACGAGGCTTGTTTCCATATTCAATTATTAGCTTTACCACCTTCTCAGCCCTTACCAAAAGCCTCAGCTTTCCTCTTTTCTTAAAGATAAAAACCCTGAGTATGAGATGCTAAAATGAGAAACAAGGCAGAAGTTAAATACATGTGTATCCACATGTATTTAAATCACGAAAAATTAATTGCTCGTGTATCATCATATCATCATGCTAAAGCATCCTCACAATTGCAATATATGATAAATGAATGTTGATTTTTACATGAAACATAATGACAAAAAGTCTGATTTGTAATGTTTCTGGTCATTACAAGGATTTGAGAAGAAACAGCAGCAAAAAGAAGTTGCAGAAATTACACTGGCACTGATTCTGCTCCCACTGAATTTGGTGAAACTGTCTCACGTGCTACCGTGCACTGGATTTAACCCACCTGCTAAAATTATTGCCAAGATGGCCAGGAATGGCAGGGCAATTCTTGCAATCAGCAGCTGAAGCGGATAAGAATGCAATGCCCTACATTTATACGGTACCAGCCAGCCCACGGATGCTAACACACATAGACCTCCTGCATGAGAGGAAGTCATCCCAGGCATGGTGAGAAGTCATCCAGGTAAAATGGCCCTGGCTCTCTGTGGACCAGGACAGCAGATCGTTTCTGTCCAAAACGACATGAAGTTTTCTACTCTGCAAAAAAAGGGAATCTCTGATCTCTCTAGGTATGAAAGAGCAGCTCACATTTCACTTCACACGACTCAGATCCCTCTCATGCCTGAGTCTCTTCCCTGCTAATATTTCTCTTCTTTGACTTTTCCTTCCCTCTAGTCAACTGCAAAGACATATGAAGATTTGATTTTTGGGAAATACCTTCAACTCAATTCACTTCAGTTGAATCTTCAAACACTCAGCTTCTCTGCCTATCAGGCCATAAATATGAGTAAAAATCTGTATCCTGCAACCTCCCCCATTCCCTCTGTGTCAGTGCCGCTCACAGGCTCTCCAGGGACTGATTTCTCCACACGAATGGCATTTTAAATTCAACAATGTGCAATTCATTTTCACTGCCCTCAAAGAGAACAAATACTCACTAGATTTAAATTATTGAATCATTCGTTTAACTTAAGGTACCTGAAAATGATCCATTTTTATGGACAGTAATGAATTGCAATTGCAAGTAATAAAAGTAAAGAGAATACACAGATGTGCCACAGAGGAAATACCTCATTCTTTAAATCTGTTTAATTAATGGTGATTTCTAATTGTAGTACATTACCTACAAAACTGATACATTTTATATCAAATAATACCAAAGTTGAGAGTTGTTTCGGCTGTAAATGATTCTTGAATTTTATGAATAATTCACCCGAGTTCAGCCTTCCTAGAAGTAGCAGGAAGCGATTACAGGCAATTATGGCATCTTCATGCAGGCACATAACAAATTGCATGGACTCAGGTGTAAAACCATAAAATTTTAAGTAAAGAGTTAAAAAAGCAAAAGTTAATTTTTCATTCAATATGTTGCAGCTATTACAGTAATCATTATTTTCCCATTTACCTCAATTAAACTACAGTGCTGGATGCAACCTGCAGCACTACTCCCATTGCAAGAACACAGCCACCATTCCTGTACAGTATGTTTCTTGGGCAATGTAAATTTCCCTAAGCAGTTCCACATGGTTAAATAAAAAGGCCATCTCCTGCTGAAGACAACAGCAAAGCTTCGATAGTATTGAGTAAGCTGTTTGCTCCAGCTGCTATCATATTGCTTGCACAAAACAATAAAGTGTCATATTTACCAGTGCCAGTGGCCACTAATCTGGCATCATGACTGATTACTGCAAAATTCAATATCTGAATCCAGACCTTCTCCTAGTGTTTATATTTGATCAACACAAAATAATCCTTAGAAATTTTCTTCTCCATTTATTTAACAAGTCTGGCAACAGTGACACTGCGCTGAGAGCTGCCGTATTCAAGTTGGAAGAAATTAGTATCTTGACTTTCATTTTTCAGAAAGTATCACGCCATAATTAAGGGTGTTTCTTTTGTTGTTTGTTTCTAAATTCCCATTTTAGTTCATCTGGATTCAGCTTTCAGTCTACTAGAGCCAATTCTCGTCTTTCTCTGATACATTATAGAGGTTTCTGGTAACCAATATTTTCGACACATTAAGGCACTTCTGCACTGTAAACAAATCATCTCTCTTTCTTTGAGAAAAGCAGAACAGATGGAGCTGTAAGATTCTCACTGTAAGATGTTCTCTCTAAGCTATTTTTCTGGCCCGTTCCCGTACCTTCTCCGATTTGCCAGCACAATTTCAACAAATGCAGATACAAAACTGAAGATGCTATTCCAGTAATGCCTGACTACTGCAATATAGATAGATGAATCATTTCCATTCCATACACATTTGGACCGCAAAGACAAGAATAACGTAACTGCAAAGCAGTACAAAAACAAACAAGATGGAAGTACATTAATGCTACCTTAATAGTGATATTTTAGTCAATACGGGTTCTGTAAAGGATATAAAACCTCCTTACTTGTCTCCAGGCCCCAAATAAGACCAGATTAACTTTAATGACAGATTTTTTTTTCTTTGGGGGAGATGTGTGGAGGCAGAAGGAAAATTTTGCAGTGTGAAAGAGGGGTCTGAAAGCAGATACAAGTTCAAAATAGAATGAATATAAAAACCTTCATTGTTTTTCAAACTGTCTGAACCCCAGAAATCAGAAAAGCACTGAAACGCATAGCAAATCCATTCCTCTTGAAGCAGCAAATGCCATTTTCAGTAATGCTAAAATATTTCATGAACAGGAAACCTTCTAAGGGTGCCCACACACATAGCATATGTATATAAGAATATATGTATACATATAATGTTACTGCTGCCTGACTCCTCACTTCCTCCTCCTTTGCTCTCTGCTCTCTTAGTTAGATGACCAAAGCTGCAAAACTGAGTGAAATTTTTAATATAATCGGTAAGACGCCACAAAGCTGAATATTTGATGCTAGTTTGTTATTCTCATTGCATTTCTGCAGGTTTAGCCTCCCCCTGCAGTCTCCTCCCTCTTTTCTGCAAGCCCCCTCCAGCAGCACCAACAACTCCAGCTCAAAAGCTGCATTACCTCTCATTTTATGAAATTTCTGCAAGGAATAACCTTTAACCCATACTTTGCCTCCTCCCCTTCCCTGCCAAAAGCATTATTCATTCAATTCTTTTTCAACCCCAATTACTTCCCATTTAACAAATGGTTGGTATAGCAGTGAAGCACTACAGTAAGAACAAAGGTTGGTGCTCCATTGCAATCCCTTCAGGGTAGAATTAAAGGCAAATTCTCTATCAGAGAAAGCCACCTCTCCTCGATTTTTCTGTCACTGCAGTATTATTATACAGCTTGTCTCTGAAAGGAAGGCTCTCAGGGTGTCATGAACTCTCAGAGAATTTCTAGTCTACAATGCCTTTCAGTAAAAAAGGGAATGCTCCAGAGAGAAAATAACCTTTGTGTAAGGAAAGGTTTGTTCTGCAATACTGTCTGAGCGTTGGCTTTACAGGGAAGAAATGAATCTTTGCATTTGCATCACCAGAGCGTAGAAACTGTTCCAAAAGAATATCGCTGTGCACAATCGAGATATGCTGCTCACTTCCTTCTAACTGAGGCAGGGAGACTTGAGCAGGATTAGGCAGTTCATGCAATTCCTCCACTTCTGATACGCATCCACAGTAGAAAACTGAATTCATAAAAGGGGAATCCTATTCATTTCAGGTGATATTCTTTAATTTAAAAAAGCCATGTCACTTGTGACATCTCTTCTCTGATCTAATTTGGAGCTCAAGGGAAGAACACATTCCTTCCTTCCTTCTCTCCCATTCTCAATCTTTCTCTCATACTTCTTTCCCTCATTCTAAATACTTTAAATGCAGGCATAAATTCCTGCCTTTGGCTGGCATGTCAATAGCAGCAATTCACGTCAGCAATAGGACAACACCCTCATATGGACAAATAAGCAAAGATTCACAGGGAGAATCCTAAACTGCCTTGTCAAGAAAAAACACAGTACCTATAGCAATTATAATGCATACGTATATTAATGTGCACATAAACACACACATTTTGGCATAGGAAAGAATGAAGGACAAACAAAAATGGCAGATACTCTTAAAAAAAAAAAAGGGGGGGAAGAAATGAGGAAGCAGACTCCAAGATGTGAGAAATGTTAAATGTCCACTGAAATAATTAGAACTCTGATAATTAATTTCAGCTATGGATCTGCCCCTGAGAAAAGAGTCTCAACCTATTCACATCCTATTTTCCAGAACAATTTTAAATTACACAACAAGTTAGTCCTTTTAGTTATTATTTCATGTGATTTTATGTAATCCATTAGCCATTTCACAGATATCATTTTTTTCTATTTTAAAATGGAGCATCTTAATCCAAACATGACTAGAGAAAAAGAATGTTGAAAACCAAAAGGAAGGTGAGAATCTTAATGGAAATAATGATTTATAAATACAAGGAAAACAAAACACACACAAAAAAAAAACACACCAAGAAAAGCAAATTTTGTACTATTCAGATTCAGCTTCAAGTTCAACAACAAGCATGATCAAAATGCGTCCTCACATAAGAGTTACAGGTTACTGAATACAGTGGCACTTCATGTGCTTTTCTTAATACTGTTTAAAAGTTACATCTGTCTGGAAGCTGTAGAAAAAAACTTGTCCTTTAAAGGCATGCATGTGGATTACTAGCTAAAGATAATGGCCACCACCCCTCCTAAAAGATTATTTTTTCCCCTAAACCTAAGAAAAATGATATTTTAATTATACATGAAGCCTGAGTTATAAAGGAAAACAACTCAAAAACAAATCAGTAAAGTCTGTAACACTCTAAAATTTCAATTTAGCAACCAGTTACTCTATGTTAGTGTCACTGTGTGTCCTACAGGCTACATATCTTCATGTCTAGGATACTCTTAGTGTTGAAAATCTTTTAAATGTATCCCAAACGCTGAGGTAAAGTTACTTAATTCTCTGAAATAATAAAGAATTTAAAAAAAAAAAAAA